>BLSH010003261.1:104692-124023 GCA_018402905.1 Glandirana rugosa
ATTAATTGCCATCTTCGGTATATTGACAAGATTTTAGTAGAAGTTTGCCACAGTTTTTTCATATTTATTCGGCCTTATTTATACTTTTTTGACACCGTTTGAAGATGATTTTAGAACAGTTATATGGCTTCTACCGTTAATTAATACTTTTCAGGCCCAGTTTGAAGATGGTCCACATCCACCTCCATTTTTGATTTTTTTTATGTTTTTATTTTTTTTTAAATGCTTTTAGTTATTTCCCTGTCCCCATTTCTTTGTAGGGCACTTGTCCCACCCTTACCCCCATTTCCTTCCTTTTGCAGACCTCTAGGACTTTCCAGGACTTTTTTACAGCCATTTTTGTGCCTAAAAGTTCGGGTCCCCATTGATATCAATGGGGTTCGGGGTCCGGGACAAAGTTCGGGTTCTGTCCGGACCCGAACCCGGACTTTGTCCCGAAGTTCAGCCGAACCAGCAGAACCCGGACTTCCAGAAGTTCGCTCAACTCTAGTGGTGGTATATGTTCACAAGTGGTGGCTTTCACTTTGGAAGAAAGCTTGTTAAATATGAGAATATTCTCTCGATATTCTGTAACTTATATTGGGGTGAAAAGTCCCAAGAAAGTCTGTTCAGTTCTTGTGTAAAAACTCAAAAATGGATTTAATAACAAAATAGTAAAATATTACAATACAAAATGTAAAACTATCAATAATGAAGTTATAATCTTGAGATGAAGTTTGTGTATAAAATCAGATGTGTATATCTGTGTGTGTGTGAGCAGTTTCCTTGTGTCTGTCAGTCTGATTTTAAAAGTCTTTGTTCAAAACCTTTTACTCAAAACCCCCTCCTTCCTAAAAAGGGTTGGTTTAAAGTACTCATATGTCTTGTAGTACTACCAAAACTAATGACAAAAGTTTCAGCTTAAATTTCAGTCTAACGGCCCCCCTCCTGATGAGATGCCCACTGAAATTCAATACACAGCTATGTTGAACCTGTGGGATGGGCAAAAACCATAAGTACAACCATATTCTTATACAATATAACTTTTCCTATCCTCTAAATCAAATAATGTTACATACATCAATATGTGTATATATTCATAAAACAACCATGGTTCTTATTCATATACTAATAAAGAAATATTATAGTATAAAGAACTTATATTCTTAAATCAGACATACTAAACCTCTACAGCTTCAGAAATGTTGAAACTTTATCCTTAGAATTGGGGGAGGATAAGAAAGCACTGTTCCTAATTGTTACCAAATGTGTAAACTCCAATGGAATACTTACTACTAAAACATTTGAATATAACTTTAAATACAAACTATAAACTATATGTGTTACTTTTCCAAATATAGAAGAGATAAAATATAAATAACTCCATTATTCTCAAGATCCAACACATTTACACTGGTTAGTATTGTTAATACAGAAATATTAGATATTAGATTAAAGAAGGCTTCTAACAGAACTACAGATGAAAAATTCACCTTTATATATTTTTATTTGCACTGGATATTTATGAATTTGATGGGCTACTTATGAACTTACCCTTTACATTTTTTATACATTTTTTATTTATGAGTTGTATCTATTTATTTATATTTTTAAAGCGCAACACTGTTTTATATAATTTTTTTTGTGATAATATCTCAATAGTGTGGCACAGCTTGTTCACTCTATTAACTTATTTAGTTTTATCACAAGTGCGGGTATCTGCATTTTGTTTTCATGTAATCTGGGTGGCCATAGTTAAGTGCATGTCCCAACATGTGACACAGAAATATGGGTACTTTTTATTTGCTTGGAAAATATTCGCCCAAAATGGTGACAAACAAGGAGTAGAGTGGGTTGGGAGGAGTTAGATAGACCTGACAAGTTTTACCGGTGCTTGCTGGTTTCATTAGAAATAAAGCTGTAATGGGAGAGGAAAGCACTGCTTCCACGGTAGGCAAGAACCAACGTAATGGCAAGTTGACATGATTATATGTGCACTCACCCAGTTGTTTGCCATAGGGAGACCTAGTGATATTCATGCTTTGAATTCCAGTGCCATTTAAAGTGTGGCAAATATAATAACTAATACGTGCCTTTTTTTTTGAAAATGTGGACTTTTTGTAATTTTGTGTGGATTCTTTTTTATTTTTTGTAACGTCATTCACATTTTTCTTTTGTTGGGTTAGTGCAATCTGTTATGCAGGTTTTTTATTGTGTAACAGAATTATAACAAAGTCTGAGGATTACCTGCAGGAATCTTGAGTTTAGCACTACAAAGGTCAACAAGAAGCCAATAGAAAAGAGGAGCACAAACTAACTGCACATTAAGTTGTCCTAACAATGGAAAATATGACAAACAGTCTTTGATGTGGTTCAGCTCCGACTACCTTAAGCTCTGACAAACACCCTCTTAAACCTGAGGCATTTGTATCCACTAAGTGTAAAAGCTGTGGTGAAGTAGTAAGCAGGGAACCCACCCAGGTTCTTCTTGGCTAGACAAGTGAACCCTTTTATGACCATTACATTAGGCCAGTAAATACAAAAACTGATTTTTTTGTGGCACAAGTTACTATCATCTGCTATGCTTGAAGGCAAATGTTTCTTTCAAACCACCTATTGCTAAATGGTCAAGGCACAATAAACTTGAGCACGTGAAACAATATGTAGGCCAGAAAATATGAACTTATATGTTAGATTCTTTGTTTCACCACTACAATGTGACCCTATATACACTATATTGTCAAAAGTATTGGGACTCCTGCTTTTACACACACATGGATTTTAATGGCATCCCAGTCTTAGTCCATAGTGTTCAATATCGAGTTGGCCCACCCGTTGCAGCTATAACAGCTTCAACTCTTCTGGGAAGGCAGTCCGCACATTTGTAAGGTCAGACACTGTTGTTGGACAAAGCCTGGCTTGCATTCTCTGCTCTAATTCATCCCAAAGGTGCTCTATCGGGTTGAGGTCAGGACTCTGTGCAGGCCAGTCAAGTTCCTCCACCCCAAACTCGCTCATTCATGTCTTTATGGACCTTACTTTGTGCACTGGTACGTGGTTGGAACAGGAAGAGGCCATCTCCAAACTGTTCCCACAAAGTTGGGAGCATGAAATTGACCAAAATGTCTTGGTATGCTGATGCCTTAAGAGTTCCCTTCAATGGAACTAAGGGCCAAGCCCAACCCCTGTAAAACAACCCCACACCATAATCCCCCCTCCACCAAATGATTTGGACCGGTGCACAAAGCAAGGTCCATAAAAACCTGGATGAGTGAGTTTGGGGTGAAGGAACTTGACTGTCCTGACCTCAACCTGATAGAACACCTATGGGATGAATTAGAGCGGAGACTGTGAGCCAGGCCTTCTCGTCCTCATCAGCGCCCGCGCTTCTGGAAGGATGGTCAAACATTCCCATAGACACACTCCTAAATCTTGTGGACAGCCTTACCAGAAGATTTGAAGCTATTATAGCTGCAAATGTTTGGCCAACTCAATATTGAACACTATGGACTAAGACAAGGGATGCCATTAAAGTTCATGTGCGTGTAAAGGCAGGTGTCCCAATACTTTTGACAATATAGTGTATGTACAGATGTTCTGTAGGATTATGTTAGGAATAATAGGCCATCAATTACTGGATAATATGTGTAGCATTTTGGCATACTAAGTATACTCTTGTACTGTATTCTAAAATCTTTATTTGCTGCTGGAACTACATTATATATTGGCTAGTTTGTATGCCATACACTTTTGTTTGCCTTAAGTTTTTTCATTTGCTTGCAGAATAATTATGAAAAGTATGAGTCAGTAATGGGGTCCTTACTCATACTAAGCCCATTATCAATATCAGCGACTTGAAAAAATCATTAACCTGAGTTCCACTAGATTAATTACACATAAGGTTACTGTTTCCTTATTCTGATCATTACTAACTGTTCCAGTGGAGTAAACAGTCTTCTGTTATGCAGCATTACTTCCTTGTTTACGCGGTGCATCTCAGTCACAAGACCTTTTCATATTTTTGAAAAAGTATGCCTAGCTCTATTCCTAAAAAAAAGAGAAAACATGCTCTAGCCTTCTCAAAATATCTTTTTTCCTGACTTGACTTTCTGTAGTTTGCACAGAGCTGCTGCACGACCGCGCAATTGTCACTTAAAGTAACACAGTGCCGTATTGCTATAAATGTCCTGGTCACAAAGGGGAGTAAATCTTCCAGAAGTCAAGTAGTTAAAACACCTATATGTATGTATAGTGTATAGCCAATAGCCAAGTAACAAGGGCCTCAATTTTCTTCATAGTAACTAAGCAATTAAGGTAACCCAGGTTACACCGAAAACCTGCCAACTGGACAATGAAAGAATTGCTATACATTAGTTGAACTGAAAGTACTAATATTGCAGCAGAGACTGATTCATTTCTAATGCTGACCCTTCTGCTGTGCAGGAAACAGAAGTAAAGAGAATGTAGATACTTATACTAGGTACATGAAATACATTGCAATGATTACATATCTGCATTAATTAGTGAGCTCAAATCTCTTGCAATATAAAAACTTCAGATATTGTATAACATGTAGCATAGTATGAGTAAAACAGAAGAACCCCTTTTTATAGGAAAAGTCTCTTCATTTTGTTCTTAGTTTTTTATATTTGTTTTAGGACGTCGGACCATAAGTAAAGACTTATGTGAGAGCAGTCAAGTGGTTTTAAAGTTGTACCAATAATAGTAATTTAGAGAGAGAAACCCTTAAGAAACAGTTAACCCCTATTCAGATTTCACGTAGCAGGAACTTGCGTTCCCACTCGTGATTTTGTGCGGGCAATTTTCATGCAATTCCGCATGTCATGCATAGGGCAGCCCTTTCACTTCAGTGGGCTGCCCTAGGGGCATTTGTTGCCCAAAAGAAGCTCCTGCTCCTCTTTGGGCGACAAGCTTCACACAATTTTTAAACTAATGTTTTGCCACGATTGCCATGTAATTTATGTTGGACGTCAGTCTCTGCAAAATCGCACTATGTTTGGGGGCCATTTAAAATGAAATAGCAAATTTTGCAGGAATTGCCATGCGATTTGGAATAGCAGGCAGAATTGCAGCGATTCCGCCCGTGATTCCAATTCTCCATATGTAAAGTGTTGGTTCATCCCTCACTGCTTATTGCTAAAAGTAGCCAATTAATTGTTATTGTAATTATATAAAATATATATAATATTCACTAGCTATCAGTGATTCTAAAACATTTTAGGGCTCTTGCACACAGGTGGCTGACGCATTTCCTGGTGCTATTGTAAACATGAGTACAGTGTAAGGGTGTGCAAGAGCCCTTATTCACAAAAATAAAAATTCACGGACCTGCATAACAGTCATACACAACGGGACTTTAAATACATTAGGGGCTTAGTAAGACTTATGAAACCTAATATTGCAACAGATCAATCATATTAAGCTGTATCTGTACTATAAAATAATGGTTCTAGATCAGGGGTCACCAAAATTTTTAAATGAAGGGCCAATTTGTTATTCTTCAGACTTTAGGGAGCCAGACTATGGCCAGTGGGTGTGAACATTTTCCTGACATCATTGGGAGTAAACATCGCCACATTTTGTATTAGGGGAGGAGCAGTGCCCCATCATTGGTATCATTGGGAGAAATGGTGCCCCATTGTTGGAGTCAGTTGGCAGAATAGTGTCTCATATCAGTGGGAGGAATAGTGCCCCAAGGGCCGGATAAAGCAAGCAAAGGGCCATATCTGGCCCCAGAGCCACAGTTTGGAGACCATTGTTCTAGATGTATAGGGGGCCACACAGGCATAACACAATTGTTTACATGACTCCATTCATCCTTCTTTTTACATGACTAATATACAGTGTATTTGTTGGATTAGTAAGGGAGCTAATGTCATTTTAAAACCTAATTTTCGAAAACAATTTAAAAAAAAAATCAGCATAGTGGACAATAGTTACACTTAATGATAAGGGTTCCTTGAGCTGGTGCTGCCTATCCTAGTTGAAATCCATTGCTTCTTCCACCCACCCAACTACCTGCAGCTGTAATCTTTCGGTGCTGCTGGGATTACTTTGGGTGATGTCACAGGACATCACAGGTCATTAAGAGTGTCCCTTATTTCTGCCCTATCCACCCCCTCCTCTATTCATAGAAGCTGTACTATAGCTTCCATGGGTGAAAAGGACTCTATGAATGGAGGAGGAAACCCTCCCATTCATCCGCCCGTCCTCTATTTATAGGTGCCCAACTTCCATAAATGGAGGAGCGGGGGCTGTACACCCAGAGAAAGTGGCCCTCAAATATGTTTCACGCTATGTAGCGTTTAATCATAGATAGACTATTGAATCTGGTCTAAAACTTTGAGGAGTATTGATAAAATTATATTAAGATAGTACTTGTATGTGTATGGGAAGATTGAAAAGACTAATTTTCCTGGTCAGAGTACTCAGGTTGGATCCCCTAAAGCTCAGAGGCTTTGAAACTAATTCCTGATCAAAGTGACTTTGAAAATGAAGTGCTGCTGTGCATGTTATCAATTTTATGGATCACTTCCCAAGTTAAAGATAAAATCAGTAATTACAAGCTACATATAAGTAAGACATACTTGAAATGGATGACTTTGTACCTGTCATTGCCCAGGATCATATTCTTCCTTAAAGGAGGCTTACTTGTATCTAGATTTATTTAAGTGAGTACAAGCACATTACATGGGGGATTATCTGTGTTTGTATTTCCTGAGTATTGCATTAACAAGACTTTACTACAAGAAAGTTTGTGGTGAGTGAAATAATTTGAGTTTGTCAATTTAATCTGTCAAATCTACTTTTAGTGAATGATTTCTGATCATTTGGGTTTCATGCGAAAACAAACTCATGCATACATATGCACTTACGCACATACATTCTCTCCCTCTCTTAGAAAAACAAGATTATTTTTGGGATATGTGTTACGCACTATCTTAGAAAAACATGAGGACGGTTGTTCTCAACTTCCGCTTTTGAAAATACGAGTTGATTGGCTGTTATACTAAAGCTGGCCATACATGGTTCCGTTTTTTTCATTCAGTCAGCAGGCTGAACCAAAAAGCCTGGACCGATGCACTTCAAAATTGTGGATGGGGGAATCCTCCCTGCTGCTCTATTGTATTCTGACAACAGGGAAACTCCTCTACTGTCAGAATACACAGATCAGCACTACAGCTATTGGTAGCAGCCACTGATCCAGAGGCTTTTATCTGATAGGGTAGTTGAACAGAAGTCAATTATACATGGAATATAGATGGCCCTTGCTGAAGCAGCTGAATTTCTATCCATCTTTGGCCACCTTAAGGACTTGTTCATAATTGTGGCTATACTGCTGCCCCTCTGAAAAGTAATTCATGAGGGATTGGTTCTCAGAGGGCATTCAATAGGCAGTGAGGAGGCGATATGTGGCATATGCATGCCTGTGGGTATGCATCGCATGCGGTTGTCGGGCAGTTGCAGCAAGGCCACCTTTAATTGAATGAATCTTAGTCAGCAGCAGTACCACCTGATGTATGCAATGTGTTGTTTAATTTTTGCCACAAGGCAGAGCATCACAATTGCAACATGGTTACAGCCCTGAGCGGCTGCATTTTTTTTTACAAAGGAGATATTGTAGGCACATAGGGGGTCAGGGGGGCATTAAAGTTCATTAAAAGTCTATTAAAATGGCAATAAAACACATTAGGATTGTCTTTTGTAGAGTCCACCTAGGAGAAGGAGTTCACTTAAGGCAAGCTCTTCCAAGAGTAGAAGCCAACTATGTATGCTAACAAGCAAATAAAAAATAATGATATGAAGTTACTACACCTAGATGCGCTTTTCTGCTTTGTATTTCCTTGTTGGCGTTTCTGTGTTTAGGTGCAGGGGGCAGTTAAACTGTGGCTTACCTGCCTCTTTTTACCACCTCTCAGCCTCCTATGTGAATGAGCCTTTACTCACTGGTTTCTTATCTTGTATCATTAACTCGCCACAAGAAAGCAGCTAAAGACTTCCGACCAAACTTGATTTCCCTGATCTTCAGGTCAGTGACTCAAGCAATTTTGAAGCCAAAGAGGACATGTATTATAATACCAGATTTTTATGGCTCCAACAGATTGTGCAGCACTTTACAATATAAAGGCGGACAGTAAAGTTACAATACAATAAAATACAAGAGAGTTAGGAGAGCACTGCTCATAAGAGCTTACAATCTAATAGTATACGTGTAGTATACTTTCATTTAGTTATGCTTTTATCAACACAGTATATAATACAGTATTACTCAAATAAGGATATTTAACCCCTTCCTGCCTGTTGGGTAGGAAACACTAGCCGATCATGTGACCCCTGTAATTTGCTGTCACAGCGGTCATGCGATCTTTAGTAAATCCATCTGGCTCCCAATCATTAGTAGAGTTCGAGAGCTGTCTTTGACAGAGCATGCAGTAAGCGTTCTCTTAATATGAAAAGCTCTGCTGCCCATGGATGCATATGTTTAGCATGTGAGTTTTAAAGCCCCACCATGTGCGTTACATAGGCGGTAAGAGGTTAACGATTCCTGTTTATGGTTGGGACAATTTACTAAAGGAGCTGAAAATCTTCAGACAATAATTTGTGTGAATATTCATTGCAATTATCCAATCAAGCATAAGACAAATTCCTGTTCCTTTTGAACACCCAATCATAAGCAGATGAAATCAGCGCACAGGAATTAGCTTTTTATATTATTGGATAACTAAAGTGACTATTCACACAATTTATTCGCAACTCATTTCTAAATCAGCCTCATTTAGTTATTATCGTATTGATTTTTTTTTTAAAGAGCTTTCCACTTAAACAAACAATTCTAAAAAGAGTTCAAGATTTCCCGTTTTACAACTGGCTGTAGGTTTTGAAAGAAATAGACTTGTATCTAGTCACCAGAAGATTAACACTACACATAAATCAATAAGGTACATACCATCTTCACCACATTGCAGACTAAGGCCTCATACACACGGACGTTTTTTGACGCCGGCATTTTCTGGCGTTTTTTGCAGCTTTCTATGTTAGTCAATGGCCCCATAAAAACATTGGCGTTTTTGAGCTGTAGATGATGTCGGCGTTAGTGAGCTGAAAGTAGAACCCACAGCCATCGCGTTCTGAGGCTATAACGTTTTTTTTTACGCCGACGCCACAATATGCCAACAAACGCCACCTATTATTATACTGGCGTTTTCCGGCGTTTTTTGACGCCGACGTTTATAGGTTGAAAAATAGCAGAGGGGTGATTTTTTTTAAAAAATGCCTATTGACGCCGACGCTCACTAACGCTCAAAAACGCCGATGCATAACGCCGAAAAACGTCCGTGTGTATGAGGCCTTAGGTGTACGTTTATTAAACAGAGATAATTTATCTCATTTCAGTTCTCAGCAGTTCTCAGAGAAAAATCATCTCCACTGGCCCCCTGTTTATGAAGCGGAGAACATTTCTTCTCAGAAAGTTTTTGCTCTGAGAACACCTGAGATCTGTATAGAAGGGGGAGGGCTGCCTGTGATCTGGGTGAGATACCTGTGTGTGATTACAGAGCAGCTGAGTTTAATAGGTGAAACCAAAGTTTAAAAAGACCGTGTAAATACATGAAAATAATAAGCACTGATCACTGGTGATTTTTTTTAACAGTTTTTAAGCACATTTTGGTATATTTTTAAATGTGTATTTTGGCCCATTTTTGTTGCACATTTTGACATTATTTACGAAAATTTTGCTGCTTTTTAACAGGGCGTTTTGGTGTGGATTTTTTTTACTGGGCATTTTGGCGCTTTTCTAAACACACATTTTGGTGCTTTAACAGACATTTTGGCACAGGTTATTTTAACCACTTCACCTCCGGAAGAATTTCCCAGTTTAGGACCAGAGCACTTTTTGCGATTTGGCACTGCGTCGCTTTAACTGACAATTGCGTGGTCGTGCGACGTTGTACCCAAACTAAATTTGCGCCCTTTTTTTCCCACAAATAGAGCTTTCTTTTGGTTGTATTTGATCACCTCTGCATCATTTCTAATCACCGCTATAAACAAAAGAAGAGCGGCCATTTTGCAAAAAAAAAAGAATTTCTTACTTTTTGCTAAAATTCAAATCCAAAAAAATATATAAATAGACATTTTTTTCACCGGTTTTGGCCGATTTATATTCTTCCTCATTTGTGATAAAAAAAATCGCAATCGGCGTTTATTGATTGGTTTGCGCAAAAATGGCCGCGTTTACGGATGGTGAGAATTCATTTCTGGGGTTTTTATTTTTTTTTTATTTTTTCCTAGTAATGTCGGTGATCTGCGATTTTTAGCGGTACTGAGATATTGCAACGGACATGTCGGACATTTTTTACACTTTTTTCGGACCAATGACATTTATTCAGCGATCAGAAATGTAAATGTCCACTGATTACTGTATAAATGTCATTGGCAGTGCAGGGGTTAACCTGCAAGGGGAGATCTAGGGGTTCACTGTGTTCCCTGGGTGTGTGTTTTTACTGTGGGGGGGTTGGGCTACCATGGGCATGAGAGATCTAACTGATCCCAGTGACAGGGATCAGTAGATCTCCCATGCCCGCACTGTCAGAATGGGGAACCGCCGTGTTTACATTGGCAGTTCCCCATTCTTTGCCTGTGGCCGCTCATCGCGGCTCACCGGCGGACATCAAGTGCGCCCGAGCCGCGGGCACACTCCTCAGGAGTGGGGCGGGCGAGCGCGTGTGCCCCCTAGCAGCCATTCGCAGATCGCCGTCTTTTTACGGCGATTCGCGGCCAGCGTCCACGCTGCCACCGTAAATATGTGGTAGGCAGTGTGGAACTGGTTAAAATGCATTTTGGTGTAGTTTGTAATGCACATCTTGGCACTTCTTTTAGCACATATTTTGGCACTTTTTAAAGTGCATTTTGATTTAGTTTTTATGTGTATTGTTGCAAACAGCACATCTGCTAGCCACTTTTGGGGTGCCATTAAAACCACAAGCATAACATGCATTTTGCATGCATTTCCAGAATGCACACAAAAATGTAGGTAAAACATTAGCCAAAATACATGTTAAAAAAACACCAAAATGCACATAAAAATGTGCTAAAATGTGTTTAAAAAACACGCCAAAATGTGTGTTGTTAAAAGTAGCAAAATGCGCATTAAAAAAACTGCACCAAAATGCACATAAAGACAGGCCCAAAAAGCTAAATTTAATCTTTTTCGGACATGCAGCGTTAAGCGTTTTTGCATATTGGCGCGTTGGTAGCATATTTGTGAAAGGACAAAATGTGTAGCAAAATGCATGTCTGCTAGCTGCATTTTGGATGACATTAGCAATGAATGGCACCCAAAAACGCAGTATATATTTTGATACAATTTTAGTGCAATTTGGAACTGTGCCATGAATTGCCCAATTCTGCCAACAATTCTGCATTGCTCAGATGTGAATGAGTCCTAAAAGACAATATATTATAACTATAGTGTGTATATATATATATAACACAACTATACACATAAACATATATAGTTCTTATTTATATCAATCCTTAAACCTAGCTAGTGCTGATATTAGGAAGAAAAAGGCCTTTTTCCTCACATCACAGCAGCTTCACACCCAAATTCTCCACCTCTGAGCTGGTGAATCTGGGATGGAGATATTTTACAGAGATGACCAGTGAGATCTTCAGATCTCACCTTCATAAACCAGCCATCTGTGTAAAAGTGAATGACAGAAGGGTGTGTCTTGTGATGAGAAGTGTCGAGAAGTGAAGAACAGGTTTTCCACTCCTCATCTCAGCTTCATAAACTGGTACACCTCAGCCATGATCCTCAGGATCTCAGCCCTTCTCTGTTTCATAAACGGACACCTAAGTGGGATAGATTTACTAAAACTGGAGAGTGCATGGCAGCCAATCCGCTTTCTGGCTTGTTCAATTATGCTTTTAAAAAAAAAAAATACCTTGAAGCTGATTGCTTTCTATGCAGAGCTATACCAGATTTATCACTCTTCAGTTTAAGTAAATCAACCCCATATGAGTCTGTCATTTTCAGACACGGGCCCTATCTGATAAATTTACATGTAGAGCAAAAATATCTGACCCATGTAAATGCATAATTGCATACCATACATAATAACATATTAAATAATAAATAAACACAAAAATACATTGATGCAAATATTTCCCATATGGGTGAAGTACGGGCAAAGCTTTTTTTGGCTGTACTTCTTTTTTAACTGACAGCGGGCTAAAGCCTGCTTTTAGTTGATGTCATAGAGCAGGCCTAGACTCTGAAAAGATCCCATCTATATGGTCGGGATCCACCCAGAAGCTTGGATTGGCAGCTGACTCAGCCTTTCAGTGAGCCGCTTAGAGCCTGAGCCAGCCACTCCCACCCCCACACAGCCCAGCACTCCAGTGAGCGCTGGAGGGGCGGAGCAGAGAGCCGCTGACTGACATTCACCAGCTCTCTACAGGCTGAGGACCGAGAGCTGACTGATCAGTGGTGTTTGATTACTCAGTTCTGCCATCTATGAGAGTATGATTTTTTTGTTTTTTGATTCTCATACTTCTCTTTTAAGATGATCTCTTACACCTTTATATAATTAAAATACATGAAGAAAATGTTAGCTGCTCTTTAGTACCTTCAGCTACATTATTTGAAATTGTAAACCATCCAGGACCTGACATTTACATTGCTGTATCTTTGCCCCCTTTTTATTTTATATGTTGACTGACAGTGCAGCCTACCTAGGGCAATCATTTCACCGGTGTTGATGATGAATTAAAGTACGATATCCTTATTCTCTAAAAATAATCTATACACATCCACTACTTATTGGCCCTGTAATATATTTTTCAATTCACTTACTTTTGAATGGGTTGAAATTGCACCACGCCAAAAGTAGCGCATGCACTAAATGCACTGCAAGTGGATCGCATGGTACTTTTGCAACTTCCGTTTGGAGTGTCGTTAACTTTGTACTGACACCCACTGCAGATCGCAAGGGTAGTGCAATTTGAATGTGGTCTGGTCAGCGCACACACAGTCAGAGCTCACAAATTCTCACAATACCAATGAATTCACTTAATTCTTGTTAGAAGAATGTAGGAACAGTATGGTGGAATTGGGTTGATTTCATTCTAATTAAGGACTCATACACACAGGCCCAAAATATGTTACATTCAGATCTGTAATGTGTTTTTTTACAGATCTATATGCGCCCAAACACACAGCTGCACAAAGCTCTGTTGTCTGGAGCTACGTTCAGCTGTGTTAAAAAAAAAAAAAATGTCAACGGTCCTACATATTAACCGTATTCAAGACTCTTCCCCTTGTAAATGTTTGTGGTAAAGTTTACATGTATGCAGAGTTTAGCATAAATGTATGCTATTGGCCTTGAACACCAAGGATTCTAGGTGGTTTCTGGTGCCTGTATTCTAATCTAGGTGTCAAGAGCTGCCTGTGTTTTAGTAACTAACAAAGCTAGGCGCCAGGAGTTCCCTGCATGTTAGCAGCGTAGGATGCTAGGCGGCAGAAACCATCTGCATACTAGCAAACAAGGATGCTCGTCATTAGAAGCCACCTGCATCCTAGCAATCTAAAAGCTGCCTGCAGCCTAGTAATCTAGAATTTTAGGCAGCAGAGGCGTCTGCTGTACTCTGTATACATGTAAATGTTTGCACAAATTCTACATGTATACAGTGTACAGACAATATTTTATGTAAGAAGCTGTTGCCAGCAAGATGCTATGTAAAGTCATGCAATCATGTGCACAAGCCCTTATGTTCTTAACATAACACTGAATTTCTTTTTGTATATAATGCATATATGTACACATGGAAGATTTTCTTGCTGTAAGTCTGCAAAGTGAGGTGTGGGGAAATGGTGGCTTGTTTTTTGCTCAATTGCAATGTGCTCAGCAAAAGACAAGGGCAGGGTGTCTGCAATGATTATGGATGTCTTCCAGCACAAATGTTAATTTGGCACAAGGCTACAAAATGTAAACGATTGGAATTTTTATTATTGGTCACACGATTGCTGTATGGATTGCACACAATGGAACATATTATCAGATGTTTAATATCTCAATATCTTGTAGTGGAATAGTTTGAATGGAATATACAGTATCTCACAAAAGTGAGTACATCCCTACATTTTTATAAATATTTAATTATATATTTTCATGTGACAACACTGAAGAAATGACACTTTGCTACAATGTAAAGTAGTGAGTGTACAGCTTGTATAACTGTAAATTTGCTGTCCCCTCTAAATAACTAAACATACAGCTATTAATGTCTAAACCACCGGCAACAAATGTGAGTACACCCCTAAGTGAAAAGGTCCAAATTGGGCCCAAAGTGTCAATATTTTGTGTGGCCACCATTATTTTCCAGCACTGCCTTAACCTTCTTGGGCATGGAGTTCACCAGAGCTTAACAGGTTGCCAATGGAGTCCTCTTCCACTCCTTCATGATGACATCACAGAGCTGGTGGATGTTAGAGACCTTGCGCTGCTCCACCTTCTGTTTGAGGATGCCCAACAGATGCTCAATAGAGTTTAGGTCTAGAGACATGCTTGGCCAGTCTATCACCTTTACCCTCAGCTTCTTTATCAAAGCAGTGGTCGTCTTGGAGGTGTGTTTGGGGTTGTTGTCATGTTGAAATACTTCCCTGTGGCCCAGTCTCCAAAGTGAGGGGATCATGCTCTGCTTCAGTATGTCACAGTATATGTTGGCATTCATGGTTCCTTCAATGATCTCTAGCTCCCCAGTGCCGGCAGCACTCATGCAGCCCCAAACCATGACACTCCCACCACCATGCTTGACTGTAGGCAAGACACACTTGTCTTTGTACTCCTCACCTGCTTGCCGCCACACACACTTGACACCCTCTGCACCAAATAAGTTTATCTTGGTCTCATCAGACCACAGAACATGGTTCCAGTAATCCATGTCCTTAGTCTGCTTGTCTTCAGCAAACTGTTTGCGGGTTTCTTGTGCATCATCTATAGAAGAGGCTTCCTTCTGGGACGACAGCCATGCAGAACAATTTGATGTGGTGTGCAGCATATGGTCTGAGCACTGACAGGCTGACCCCTCACGCCTTCAACCTCGGCAGCAATGCTGGCAGCACTCATACGTCCATTTCCCAAAGACAACCTCTGGATATGATGCTGAGCATGTGCATTCAACTTCTTTGGTTCACCATGGCTAGGCCTTTTCTGAGTGGAACCTGTCCTGTTAAACCGCTGCATGGTCTTGGCCACCGTGCTGCAGCTCACTTTCAGGGTCTTGGCAAACTTTTTATAGCCTAGGCCATCTTTATGTAGAGCAACAATTCTTTTTTTCAGATCCTCAGAGAGTTCTTTGCCATGAGGTGCCATGTTGAACTTCCAGTGACCAGTATGAGAGAGTGAAAGCAATAACACCAAATTTAACACACCTGGTCCCCATTCACAACCAAGACCTTGTAACACTAATGAGTCACATGACCCTGGGGAGGGAAAATGGCTAATTGGGCCCAACACTTACGGGTGTACTCACTTTTGTTGCCAGTGGTTTACATTAATTTACATTAATGGCTGTGTGTTGAGTTATTTTGAGTGGGCAGAAATGTATACTCCTATATAAGTTGTACACTCACTACTTTACATGGTAACAAAGTGTCATTTCTTCAGTGTTGTCACATGAAAATGCCGAATGCTGATGCCACCTGTCTTTAGTGGGGCAAGGGGCAAGACCAACAAGTGAACAATGTGACCGCACTCCGAAGCTTGAAAGACAGATGATGAGTTTTATTTTTAATACAAAAGTGCTGGTAACATAAGGCAGACATGGCTTAACCACAAGACATCAGGCAGGTTGACGCGTTTCACGGACTACATGTCCGCTTACTTATAACCAAAGGGGCAAGACCACCCCAGCGCCCCCCCCTTGATCCAGTCCTGCTTTAAAATAACAAATTCTCATTTCATTTATTGTAGGTCCACATTAACAACATGGTAATCTTTATTTCATAGTATAAGGGAGGTTGTTGAGACAGGTCACACAATGCTGTTGATTTACTTAAGGCAAATAGATTGTACACTTTGCAATTGCAGTTCCATCATACAATCATGTGCAAGCAACGATGCTGTATCTTTCTATTTTCCTGGCACGTGATTAAGTATTCTTTACAAAGTAAAGCTTTACCTCATTTATTAAATTCTGGAGAAAATGCCCTTACAGAGTGCAAAGTGCGCAGTCTGTTTGCCTAACACATTGGCAACATGCAGAAAGCTCTCAACAACTTTAATAAATCAGTCCCCCCTCCACCCCCATGTAAGTCAGTACTGTAGCATCAGTTTATCGCATACCACAGCACAAAAGAAAAAAGAATACACCATTTATTATTGCTTTTCAGCTTAATGCAGAGCTCCATCAAAAAGGACAAGTTCCGCTTTAAGGCCTCCTCCCCAGCTCTTTTGGCACTTTTGGGGAGCGGGGGGAGCGATCCCACTTCCGTGCTGGCGATTGGATGTTCTCCTCCTCCCTCCCTCCCCGCAGTCTTCTGGGACACGTGATAGCTCCCAGAAGACTACAGGACCATTCACAATAAGCAGCATGGATCACACATGCTCAGTCAGCACCTGGCTGTGGAGCTGCAAGCTGTCACAGCCAAGTGTCCACAGTTAACATCACCAGGGACAGACGAAAGGAGATGATGACGGCAGGGGTGAGGACACCGCTGGATCGTGGGACAGGTGAGTGGCTGTTTATTAAAAGTCAGCAGCTATGGTTTTTGTATCCTTTGACTTTTAATTTTTACACAGGAGACTGGAGCTCCTCTTTAACTAGGCTGCCTTGGGTATTTTCACGGAATATATATTATGGTGAAAACACTGTTCATGCGTTACCATTGGTATTGTAACAACGCCACAAGGGATTTAACAAGGAACTGGAATTGAATATTATAACAAAAATAAGGCTCAAGGCAGAATGGCTGGTTGCCAGTAAACTGAAGAGGCAGCTATTGTATGCGGAAACATTGGTTTGGGGAGTTACCGTACATTGGTCACGAAGTAGCTCAAGGATAAAAGTGATAATATGCAGATATTTGAAATATTATAAGAATGCAGCTCTATATCTTATGATTGATCTATGAAATGTATTATTATTATCATTATTCGCCTGTCAGATATCCTGTGAGCTTTGCAAGGAGAAATTAAATAACATGCTTTCTGGTGATCACTAGAGGTTTCCTAAACAGTGCCAGCTGACCCTGATTTCCAAAGTCAAAAAAAACATTTAAAGTGTATTTCCACTTTTGCAGCCAAAATGGAATAATACCTACTTTATATTTGTTGCATGTTAACCACTTGCCGACCGCACACTGTAGTTTTACTGCTACAATAAGTGCCGGCTGCGCAGAATCACGTATATATATGTGATTCTGCATTTCTGGATAGGGGGCACACACATGCATATCCTCCCGGCTGTGCTGTCACTGGTTCCAGCACATGCCGATCAGCGGTTCCCGGGCAATGATTTATGGCCGGAACCCACCGATCATCGAAGCGAGTGACAGGAGTGAGCTTTGTGTATGTTAACAACACAAAGCTCTGTTCTGACAGCAGCAATTTGCTGGTTTTTGTTTCCCTGCAATTCAGGAAATAAAAACCAGCACATTGCAGTAAAATCCGCACACATTACACACAGTAAACATTGTTAAGCACACATTTAACCCTTTGATTGCCCCAGATGTTAACCCCTTCCCATCCAGTGTCATTAGTACAGTGTCAGTGTAAATTATTAGCACTCATCACTGTATCAGTGTCAATGAAGATGTCAGTGGCAGTTAGCCACCTCCCACACTTCCCACAAAGTGTCAGTTATTGTCAGAGTACCCACTATAAGTGATCACTTCAATTACTAGTATAACATAAATAAAGAAATAAAAATGCCAGTATATATATCATAGTTTGTAGGTGCTATAACTTTCACACAAACCAATCAATATACACTTATTGGTATTTTTTTTACCAAAGACATGTAGCAGAACACATTTTAACCTAAATGTATGAAGAAATTTGATTTTTAAAATTTTTTATTGGATATGTTTTATAACAGAAAGTAGAAAATATTGTTTTTCTTTCAAAATAATGCTCTTTTTTCATTTATAGCACAAAAAATAAAAACCCAGTGGTGATCAAACACCACCAAAAGGAAGCTGCATGACCACGCACTCACCAGTTAAAATAGCGCAGTGTCGAATAGCAAAAAATGGCCTGGTCATAAAGGGGGTGATGGTTAACATAGCTTGACTTAAAAAAAAAAATATTTAAAAATTGTTGATTAACTTTTACTGTGCCTTTTACTTGCTAAAATTACACACTCCCTGCATTGTAATGTTTATGAGGGGGTGTCAGCTGCAAACTAGAGTTGAACACGTTCCTGTCAAAGGGTTAAAAATGTAGAAACTGTCCTACTGCATTTCATTTTAATGAAGTGTAGCTTAGTTTTTGTGGAGAAAAAGATACTGTAAGACTGTCCAGGGTATTAAAAACAGGTGTTTATGCTGCATTCCTATGCCCCCCCCCTTCCAACTGCCCCCTTTAAACTGCAAAGGCAGCTGGACAAGTTTGTACATGTACACATACCTGAGCCGGGTCAAGTGAATAGGCCCATGCTGTAACCGCCCTGAAACTGGGTGCAATACATTTACAGCATTAAAACAGATGGTCAAGAAGTGTAATATATTGCCTCCTCACTGCCTGTCAAATGCATGGGGTTGCCCTTAGTATGAGCTTAATCTTAAAATTGATGTTTATTGCAAAATGGCAATATTGGAGAAAAAATGCAACAACTATGTGCAGAGTGAAGTAACCCATAGAAAGTAAGCAGATTTTTCTATAGTCAAATTAGTAAAATGATGAAAGAAAACCGAAGCACAGTTTCACTTTAATTCTCATTACACAGAGCGTGGATACAATCCTATATTTAATTTACATTGAACTACATTATATACTGTGTATTATAATGGACAGCCAAAGCTTGTTAGCATAAGGACCTATTCACATTATTGTATTGTGGTATTGTCAATGTGCAGTACATGTGTGCGTGGGATGCAGTACATCCTAACATAGGTGCGAGACACATTACTCTTAATTTCACTTTGACACGAAGCCAAAAGAAAGTAGTAAAATGATTAAACTGATATCTTTTTAGACGAATGAAAGATACCCAATGAAGTGAGACGTGTATCAACAACGTAAAAAAGAGGTTATAACGGTAAAACGTTATTTGTAGTTAAAATTCTAATTCGAGTATGATTCCCGTTGGGGTACGTAAACTGTCCGTCA
>BLSH010003261.1:150514-164111 GCA_018402905.1 Glandirana rugosa
CTTCACAGACAACTCCCTGCTGCGCATTCGTGAAGCGCACTGCACTTTCTAATTGGGCTGGAGGAAGGAGGGGGGGGGCAAACTTCTGAGGTACCCTTCCCCCCTTCCCCCCTCGCCCCCGAAAGTTGCCAAATGTGGAACCAGCGGGGGGAGGAGACAGGAAAGTGGAAGTTAATTTTTGAGTGGAACTCTGCTTTAATATATCCTACAACTGTTCTAAAGTACAATGTTTAAAACAAAGAAAAACTGTCAAAATGTGCATTTTAACCTACTTGACGGTATTCCCGAGTGTGGCTCGTATGTTTTCACTGCAAATAGCGGTAACCCCGAGCCACACTCGGGATTGCATTGCTGGATCCAGGCAATGTTACTCACCTTGTCCCCTGGATCCAGCGATGTCCTCCTGCTGTGTCTGCGGGCTGTGTCCTCCACCCGATGCCTCTGTGTGCCGGGCTCCGTTCCCTGCGAGCGTCGCGTCACACGGGGGCGGAGCCTGGCGGGAAATTCCAAAAGTGAAACACACAGTAAGCATACAGTACACTGTAATCTGTAAGATTACATTACTGTATGAAATCATTTTACATCCCCTTTGTCCCTAGTGCTTTGCCCAGTGCCCTGCATGCACTTTTATATTATATATCCCATTCTTTCTGCCTGGAAACTTGAGAATGTCCATGGCATAAAAAAGCGTCTCTTTACGTCAAAAGTGTTTTTTGATCAGCTAGAAAACACCGATAGTAAATAAGAATCATTTGCAGAATTGAGTGATACTGATTTTTGGGGAAATTTATCATCAGAAACTGAAAGTGACGACAGCGACAATTCTGCAACTGAGCAAATTTCTGTGTTTTTGACTTGATTACATTATTGGATAAATTGCATTATTATATAATCATCATTGATAATTATTTATAGTTATTTATTATATTATAATTTTTTCATATATATATATATATATATATGTTTCTTCACTGCCCCCCCCCCTGATTTTTAAGACTAGGTTTATCTTTCTTCCAGCTTCTCCACTGTATTATAGTAATGCTGGCCACACATATATTAATTTTTATTGGACTTCTTTAACCCCTTAATGACCAGGCCATTTTTTACGTTACTGCACTGTGTCAATTTTTCTGATAACTACGCGGTCGTACGAAGCTGTACCCAAACAAAATTGACGTCCTTTTTTTCCCCACAAATAGAGCTTTCTTTTGGTGGTATTTGATCACCTCTGCATTTTTTATTTTTTGCGCTATAAACAAAAAAAGACAGCCAATTTTGGAAAAAAAACAATATTTTTTAATTTCTGCTATAATACATATCCAAAAAATATAAAAAACAAATTCATTCATCAGTTTAGACCAATATGTATTCTTCTACATATTTTTGGTAAAAAAAAATTCACAATAAGCGTATATTGATTGGTTTGCGCAAAAGTTATAGCGTCTACAAAATAGGGGACAGATTTATGGACTTTTATTTTTTTTTCATGTTTTTTATTGATAATAGTAGCAATCTGCGATTTTTAGCGGGACTGTGACATTGCGGTGGACAAATCTGACCCCAAGTGACACTTTTTGGGGATCGATGACATTATTACAGTGATCAGTGCTAAAAAAAAGCACTGATCAATGTTTAAATGACACTGGCAGGGAGGAGGTTAACTGAGTTCCCTGGTTGTGCTCTAACTGTGTGGGGGCTGGGCTCATTGGGACAACACAGAGGTCGTTGTTCCTGATGCCCATTCTGTCTCTGTGTGGAGTGATCGCAGCTGGCCGGCATGCATTGGGCGCGCGTCCACAGTATCTATTACAGGAAATGACATACGAGTACGTTGTTTCACACAAGAGAGCTGACCTGCCGCAGTATATATACTGTGGCTGGTCAGCAAGTGGTTAAATTCAATCAGAATTTTGAACACTTGATAGGAGGATTTCAAGGTGCCTTTTCCATTTGAGCTAAATTGCAATCACAGTTTTAAACAAAATCTACATTATTTATTTTTTTCCTGTGTGCCCTAACTGACTGAATTGAAAACAAAACTATACATGCTACAAAGCTTAATTGAACAAGCTGAAGTTTAGAGGCTGATTGGCTACCATGCACCAGATTCTGAGTGCAGCAATTTTAGTAAATCTACTCCAATATGTGTATGTATGAATGTGAGCCAGGGGCCTTAGATTGTAAACTCCTTGAGGGCAGGGACTGATAAGAATGTACAGTATATATATGTAGAGTGCTGTGTAAATTGCCGGCACTATAAAAATACATGTAATTAATAAAAAAAGCAATTTTTCAGTTTTGGATAGAGTAGGTTTTAGATCTATAAATGAAGCAGGTCAAATGCCCCTGCCAGTGAATCCTGAATGTTCTCAGGAGCATCTTAAACTGATGTCAAACTGATGCTGTCGACACAAGCCCAGAACTTGTTGATCCAGGCCCTAGTAATGATGCTGCCAATGTGCAAATCTCTCCGTGACACAGAACCAATGTGTTCCCTTCTGTCTGGCAGAAGCAATTAAAAAAAATTGCTCCTGTAAATTCTTTTTACAACTTTAAAAATATTTTTTCTTTTTTTTCCTTAGTTCCGGATGTTGTCCAAAATCTGCAAGCATTAAATGTTAGTACATCTTCTGTAATTCTCAACTGGGATCCCCCAAATGGAAATTCTACTTCCTATATGATCAAAATAGTGCAAAATTCTACTTTTGAAACAAATGTTACTTCAACCTCCGTTGAAATTCAGTATCTGACACCTGGAAATTACTATACCTTTCTAGTCTATGCTATAACCGATGATCTTGTGATAGGAGATTACATTGCCATATCTAAATATACAGGTAAGATTTAAATAAATAGAAATTATTTGACTAATAATCAGACTAATAAACAATATTTAGAGTACGTGTTCAAATCCCAAAGTTTACAAAGTGTTTGCAGCAAGTATAAAGTTTACGGTGAATAATACAAATAGAAAAAAAAGCATCTAAAAGGGGTCTATTTATGAAGGATTCACTATGTAAAAATTATCTAAACAAATGTTTAGCTTAGTAAATTGAGTTTATTCTCTTTTTGATTGTGCATAACAGCTTCACATTAAGAGGAATGTGAACTTTCTGTTTCTTTGGTTACTTCAGACCAGTGTGTTATTAGAATGGGTTTAGGCGATTGGCAAGGCTGTAGGGGGTTAAAATAAATCATTCATGAAAGCTAAGCAAATTAAATTATTTAAAATGAAATGTTCAAATTTTTGTAAAGGGCTCTTTAAAGTCAGATTTAAATATTACAGTTAGCCAAGTAGGGTATCTAAAGCTGATCTCCAGGCAAATAGCTAAACACACAGATGGAAGAAATGTGCTTTCGTTTACAGGATTTGTGTTTGTGCTGGTTCACACTGGGGCGGCTTCAAAGTCACCCAACTTTCGTCCGACTCTGAAGCCGTCCCCTACAGCATGACTTCAGTGCGGTTTGCAAAACGACCTCTGCATAGAAGTCAAAGCAAGTCACTCCGAAGTCGTCCCCAAGTAGTACAGGAACCCGAGTCACTCCAATTAGAACAGTTCCATTGTACTGAATGGAAACGCGACTTGTCAGGATGACAAGTCGCCTGACAGGTCACCCCAGTATGAACCAGCACTTTCTGTTTATCTGGTCTTGAGATTTACACAGCTCATTCATGCAGCACAACCCTGTCTGGCAGGGGACCACCCAACTGTGGCAGTTAAATGACAATTACAGATTCTCTCCTTTCCCCAGCCTGTGGTTGGACAGTGAAAGAGGATACAGCACACTGATGAGCTCATCTCTCTTTCACTCTATTCCCATCTTCCCATTGCATGCTCCTTGTTAGCACATGAGCATTGTAGCCAGGGCCGGTGAAAGGATTTTCGTCCACACAGGCGAAGGTGCATTTTGGTGCCCCCCCCCAATCCTACAACCACCTTCTTTCCCCTCCACAATACATCCCCCCACCCTCATATGGTAACCCATCTACGGCTAACCACACACTATACAATCTGATTGTACAATCCTCTTAGATTTATTAACTCCAGCTAACACTTTTACCGGTTACAGCAACAGTTTTTTTTTTCCTTTTGGGATAAAGGCTTTACATAAATAAAAGCTGATCATTCTAAGCACCCTGTTGGTGGTAAAGGCCTCTTTCCTCTAACTGCTACATCCGCAGGATAGGTTGTTCTGTTAAATAAACAACATAGTCAACAGAGAGCAGTATACAGGGCCACCAGTGAGCAGTATACAGGGCCACCAGTGAGCAGTATACAGGGCCACCAGAGAACAGTATACAGGGCCACCAGAGAGCAGTATACAGGGCCACCAGTGAGCAGTATACAGGGCCACCAGTGAGCAGTCTACAGGGCCACCAGAGAGCAGTATACAGGGCCACCAGAGAGCACTATACAGGGCCACCAGAGAGCAGTATACAGGGCCACCAGTGAGCAGTATACAGGACCACCAGTGAGCAGTACACAGTGCCACTAGAGAGCACTATACAGGGCCACCAGAGAGCAGTATACAGGGCCACCAGTGAGCAGTATACAGGACCACCAGTGAGCAGTATACAGGGCCACTAGAGAGCAGTATACAGGGCCACCAGAGAGCAGTATACAGGGCCACCAGTGAGCAGTATATAGGGCCACCAGAGCAGTATACAGGGCCACCAGTGAGCAGTATACAGGGCCACCAGTGAGCAGTATACAGGGCCTCCAGAGCAGTATACAGGGCCACCAGAGAGCAGTATACAGGGCCACCAGTGAGCAGTATACAGGGCCACCAGAGCAGTATACAGGGCTACCAGTGAGCAGTATACAGGGCCACCAGAGAGCAGTATACAGGGCCACCAGGGAGCAGTATACAGGGCCACCAGAGCAGTATACAGAGCCACCAGAAAGCAGTATACAGGGTCACCAGGGAGCAGTATACAGGGCCACCAGAGCAGTATACAGGGCCACCAGGGAGCAGTATACAGGGCCACCAGGGAGCAGTATACAGGGCCACCAGGGAGCAGTATACAACTACCCCCCACCCAACCACCACCCTCGCCCCCCCCGCCTCCGGCGCGGGCGCCTGGCGGCACTATCCTGACACCACACACCCCCGGCACTTACTGTGTGTAGAGCAGCGGTGTGTGAGAGGGCGGATGGATCCAATAGGATCGCCTGGCGCTTTGGGCAATCAGGAAAAAGATCTTATTGTAGCTAGGTGAGGGATGCCTGGGTTTGGTGCCCCCCCTGGCCTGGCGCCATAAGGCAGCTGCCTAAGCTGCCTTATGGTGGCGCCGGCCCTGATTGTAGCATTAGTTTCTTGTTGCTTCTGATTCTCCCTATCTGAGCTCTGCTGTGCAAGGGACTGTAAGAACCTGATACCAAGTCAAATTCAAGCACTTAAAGCTTGTATTTATTAATATACATTTTAGTTGGTATTAATTTGTTTTTTCTATGTGTGCCTGAAGTTTAGCTTTAGGAATGGGTTTAGTATTGTCCCTTACTCTTGTGTATTATGTGCCTGGAGTTCACATTTAGGAATAGGTGTGGTATGGTCTCTTACTATGGTGTTCTATGTGCCCGGAGTTCAGCTTTAGGAATGGATGTGGTATGGTTTCTTACTCAGGTACATTATGTACCTGGAGTTCACCTTTAGGAATGGGTGTGGTATGGTTTCTTACTCTGGAGTATTATGTACCTGGAGTTCACCTTTAGGAATGGGTGTGGTATGGTTTCTTACTCTGGTATATTATGTGCCTGCAGTTCACCTTTAGGAATGGGTGTGGTATGGTCCCTTACTCTGGTGTATTATGTGCCCGGAGTTTACCTTTAGGAATGGGTGTTGTATGGTTTCTTACTCTGGTGTATTATGTACCTGGAGCTCACCTTTAGGAATGGGTGTGGTATGGTTTCTTACTCTGGTGTATTATGTACCTGGAGTTCACCTTTAGGAATAGGTGTGGTATGGTTTCTAACTCTGAAGTATTATGTGCCTGGAGTTCAGCTTTTGGAATATGTGTTGTATGGTTTCTTACTCGGGTGTATTATGTAACTGGAGTTCACCTTTAGAAATGGATGGTGTATGGTTTCTTACTCTGGTGTATTGTGTACCTGGAGTTCACCTTTAGAAATGGGTGTGGCATGGTTTCTTACTCTGGTATATTATGTGCCTGGAGTTCACGTTTAGGAATGGGTGTGGTATGGTCCCTTACTCTGGTATATTATGTGCCCAGAGCTCACCTTTAGGAATAGGTGTGGTATGGTCTCTTTCTATGATGTATTATGTACCTGGAGTTTACCTTTAGGAATGGGTGTTGTATGGTGGTTTCTTACTCTGGTGTATTATGTACCTGGAGTTCACCTTTAGGAATGTGTGTGGTATGGTTTCTTACTCTGGTGTATTATGTAACTGGAGTTCACCTTTAGGAATGGATGGTGTATGGTTTCTTACTCTGGTGTATTATGTACCTGGAGTTCACCTTTAGGAATGGGTGTGGCATGGTTTCTTACTCTGGTATATTATGTGCCTGCAGTTCACCTTTAGGAATGGGTGTGGTATGGTTTCTTACTCTGGTGTATTATGTACCTGGAGTTCACCTTTAGGAATGGGTGTGGCATGGTTTCTTACTCTGGTGTATTATGTGCCTGGAGTTCACCTTTAGGAATGTGTGTGGTATGGTTTCTTACTCTGGTGTATTATGTACCTGGAGTTCACCTTTAGGAATAGGTGTGGTATGGTTTCTAACTCTGAAGTATTATGTGCCTGGAGTTCAGCTTTTGGAATAGGTGTTGTATGGTTTCTTACTCTGGTGCATTATGTGCCTGGAGTTCACATTTAGGAATGGGTGTGGCATGGTTTCTTACTCTGGTGTATTATGTGCCTGGAGTTCACCTTTAGGAATGGGTGTGGTATGGTTTTTTTACTCTGGTATATTATGTGCCTGGAGTTCACGTTTAGGAATGGGTGTGGTATGGTCCCTTACTCTGGTATATTATGTGCCTGGAGCTCACCTTTAGGAATAGGTGTGGTATGGTCTCTTTCTATGATGTATTATGTACCTGGAGTTTACCTTTAGGAATGGGTGTTGTATGGTTTCTTACTCTGGTGTATTATGTACCTGGATTTCACCTTTAGGAATGGGTGTGGCATGGTTTCTTACTCTGGTGTATTATGTGCCTGGAGTTCACCTTTAGGAATGGGTGTGGTATGGTTTTTTACTCTGGTATATTATGTGCCTGGAGTTCACGTTTAGGAATGGGTGTGGATGATTTCTTACTCTGGTGTATTATGTGCCTGGAGTTCACCTTTAGGAATGGGTGTGGTATGGTTTCTTACTCTGGTGTATTATGTGCCTGGAGTTCGCCTTTAGGAATGGGTGTGGCATGGTTTCTTACTCTGGTGTATTATGTACCTGGAGTTCACCTTTAGGAATAGGTGTGGTATGGTTTCTAACTCTGAAGTATTATGTGCCTGGAGTTCAGCTTTTGGAATAGGTGTTGTATAGTTTCTTACTCTGGTGCATTATGTACCTGGAGTTCACATTTAGGAATGGGTGTGGCATGGTTTCTTACTCTGGTGTATTATGTGCCTGGAGTTCACCTTTAGGAATGGGTGTGGCATGGTTTCTTACTCTGGTGTATTATGTGCCTGGAGTTCACCTTTAGGAATGGGTGTGGTATGGTTTTTTTACTCTGGTATATTATGTGCCTGGAGTTCACGTTTAGGAATGGGTGTGGTATGGTCCCTTACTCTGGTATATTATGTGCCTGGAGCTCACCTTTAGGAATAGGTGTGGTATGGTCTCTTTCTATGATGTATTATGTACCTGGAGTTTACCTTTAGGAATGGGTGTTGTATGGTTTCTTACTCTGGTGTATTATGTGCCTGGAGTTCACGTTTAGGAATGGGTGTGGTATGATTTCTTACTCTGGTGTATTATGTGCCTGGAGTTCACCTTTAGGAATGGGTGTGGTATGGTTTCTTACTCTGGTGTATTATGTGCCTGGAGTTCACCTTTAGGAATGGGTGTGGTATTGTTTCTTACTCTGGTGTATCATGTGCCTGGAGTTCACCTTTAGGAATGGGTGTGGTATGGTTTCTTACTCTGATGTATTATGTACCTGGAGTTCACCTTTAGGAATGGGTGTTGTATGGTGTCTTACTCTGGTGTATTATGTGCCTGGAGTTCACCTTTAGGAATGGGTGTTGTATGGTGTCTTACTCTGGTGTATTATGTACCTGGAGTTCACCTTTAGGAATGGGTGTGGTATGGTTTCTTACTCTGGTGTATTATGTACCTGGAGTTCACCTTTAGGAATGGGTGTTGTATGGTGTCTTACTCTGGTGTATTATGTGCCTGGAGTTCAGCTTTAGGAATGGGTGTATTATGATCCTTTAGGGCTTGTTCACACTTGACTAAATTTCTAACGCTTAAGAAACGCTCTTCTAGTGTTAGTATAGGCTTTAGACTGGCGTTTTACAAGCATTAATGACGAGTTAAAAATGCTCCCCAAACACCATATGAGCAGTTTTGAAGCATTTGATGAGTGTTAAGGTGCGTTAAAACTGCTCCACAAATGATTATTCCATTACCGGAAATAAACAAATCTAAACGCTCCGTAACCACACCACAACTGCCTGCCAGAGCATTTGAGAAGCGTTAGCATAGACCTAAATAGGAAATAGGCATTGAAATTTTGAATCGACGCAACGATAACACTTCATTTTTGATCATTTGAACCTTACTGTGTTCTGTCCATTGCACCATTTGCATAGTTATTTAAGGTTCATTTTAATGCCTCTCAAATGCCAGCTTTTAATGCCAGTATGAACTTAACCTTACTCCAGGCACACTTACCATGTGCCCGGAGTTCAGCTTTAGGAATGGGTGTAGTATGGTCCCTTACTCTGAAAAACATTAATGACACCAATGTGAACTTATTATTTGCTTAAATAGTACTCTTAAGTAACCAAATTACATTACATTAACTGAGTTAGGAAAAACATACCTCAACTTCCTACTACTAGAAGTAAAGATAATATCAATTATTTTAGAAGTTTTTACAAAAAATATTAGTAAGCCACTTTACAGACATTACTAATGTTAATCTCAAAGATTAGATAAATGTCAAAATTTACATCACTAACAAGTTGTTTTTCAAAGAAAAGGATTTAAAACAAATCATGAAATCATTTCTGCCTGCCTCATTCTAGTAATGAAGATTTGTTTTAACACTGGTGTTGCCCACATGGCTCAGAGAACTAATGGGCTTAATGCATTCAACATTAATGGGGTATCAGATGCAAATATTCTGAATGCATGCAAATATAATCAATATCACATATTTTTTAGAACATGTATGAAACAAACAGAAAGCGGGGAGTGATAACATTGTTATAGAATCAACACTTTCAATTTCAGTTTCAATTTTGCATTTCAATTTTTGTTTTACCATTAAAAAAAAATGATGTTCCTTTCTCATAGCTGTTAGCCACACATAGCAAGGTGTGCAAGCCAGAAAACCCATGGCAAGGGCAATAAGCCTGACACTAGTTTTAAAGTGTTGCAGAATACTTTAAGAGGGTTTAAAAAAAGGTACTCTTTCTAAAGCTGCAAAGCCAAATGCTAATGGGAACCAGACTCTGCAGCCTTTCTGGTGCCCTGGAATATGTGCTAAGAAGGGGGAAGGTTGTGTGCCTGTAGGAAGTAGAGTGTGAGCCCTTTCCTAGTGATCTGATAGAGCCCATAGGATCTCTTATCCACTCACCAGTCCATTAACCACTTCAATAGAGGGCACTTTTACCCCCTTCCTGCCTAGGCCAATTTTTTGCTCTCACATTTTGAATGACAATTACTCAGTCATGCGACACTGTGCCCAAACAACATTTTTATCATTTTTTTTTTACACAAATTTTGAAAAAAAACACTATTTTTTCGTTTCTATTATACAATTTTGCCAATAAGTAATTTTTGTTCATAAATGTGTCCAAAATGTATACTGCTACATATTTTTGGTAGAAAATGACCCAAATTAGTGGATATTATTTAGTATGTGTGAAAGTTATAGAGTTTACAAGCTATGGTACCAATCATTGAAAATTAATTACACCAGTGATCACACCTGATGTACTGACATCCTATCTCATTTCTTGAGGCCCTGATATGTCAGGACAGTACAAATATCCCCCAAATGGCCCCTTTTCTTAGAAGGTAGACATTCCATGGCATTTAGTAAGAGGCATGGTACGATTTTTGAAGTTGTATTTTTTTCCCACAATTCTTGGCAAAATGAAGAATTTTTTTTTTTTTATTACACAAAATTGTTATATTAACAAGGTATTTCTCACACATGGCATATGCATATTTGCAATTACACCCCAAAATACATTCTGGTACTCCTCCTGAGTATGGCAAAACCACATGTGTGAGACTTTTCCACAGCCTGGCCACATAGAGGCCCAACATGCACTGTCAGGTGTTCTAGGAGCATAAATTACACATTCATCTGAAGGCCCTGGAGCACCAGGACAGTGGAATTACCCACAAATTGACCCTATTTTGCAAGGCAATCACCCCAACATATATTCTACGTGGCATACCAAGTCTTTTGAACATGTCATTTTTTTTCCACAAGTTTTTGGATAATGTGGAAAGAAAATGAAAAATATTTTTTTTTACACGATGTTGTCAATTTAGAAAATATTTCTAACACATAGCATGTACATACCAAAAATGACACCCCAAAATACATTCTGCTACTCCTCCTGAGTATGGTGATACCATGTGTGAGACTTTTATACAGCCTGGCCACATAGAGAGGCGCAACATGCAGGGAGCACCATCAGGTGTTCTAGGAGCATAAATTACACATCTAATTTCCTGACTACCTATCACACTTTTGAAGGCACCAGGACAATGGAAACACCCACAAAATGACCCATTTTGGAAAGCAAACACCCCAACATATAATATATAAGGCATGGGCTTGAGACAGGTACTCAGGTATTCTGATGGGCTGCAGATAGGTACTCAGGTACTCTGATGGGCTGGAGACAGGCACTTGGGTACTCTGATGGGCTACAGATAGGTACTCGGGTACTCTGATAGGCTGGAGATCGGCACTCAGGTACTCTGATGGGCTGCAGATAGGTACTCAGGTACTGTGATGGCCTACAGATAGGTACTCAGGTACTATGAGGGCTACAGATAGGTACTGAGTATTCTGATGGGCTGCAGATAGGTACTTGGGTAATATGATGGGCTGCGTATAGGTACTCTGATGGGTTAGAGACAGGTACTCAGGTATTCTGTTGGGCTGCAGATAGGTACTTGGGTACTTTGATGGGCTGCAGATAGGTACTCGGGTACTCTCATAGGCTACAGATAGGTATTTGGGTACTCTGATGGGCTGGAGACAGATACCCTGGTACTCTGATGGGCTGCAAATAGGTACTTGGGTACTCTGATGGGCTGCAGATAGGTACTTGAGTACTCTGATGCCCTGGAGACAGGTACTCGGGTACTCTGATGGGATGGAGACAAGTACTCGGGTACTCTGATGGGCTGCAGATATGTATTCAGTACTATGGGCTGGAGTAAGGTACTTGGGTACTCTGATGGGCTGCAGATAGGTACTCAGGTACTCTGGGTTGGAGACAGGTACTCTGATGGGCTGCAGATAGGAACTCTGGTACTCTGGGCTGGAGACAGGTACTCGGGTACTCTGGGCTAAAGATGTATACTCGATGATGGGCTGGAGTTGATAGTTGAGAATCTTCACAAAATAAATTGTGCAAATATTTACTTATCAAACTAAGTGTAGATGAATATATATATATTAAAACACTAAATTAAGTGAATATTCACAAAGTTTATTGTGTGAAGATTCTCAAATCCTTTAGTAAATCAACCAAATTGTGCAGTATCACATTATTATATGCATTTATAGCTCCATGAGAAAAACCTCACTGTTATTACTAATTAATATTCTGATATGATCATCTCAGCTAGACAATTTGACCATGAACATGCAGTATTGGTCATCTTATAACAGATAGCTACTATAAAAAGTTGATCACCTGCTTGAGTACAATCTCAAACAAATTGTGAGATGACAAACAAATGTGAAAACTCTGCTGGACACTAACAACTAATACCTGTATGTTTTGTAGTACCTGAGGTTGTGAAGAACCTGAACACACAGAATATCACCACCACTTCTATATCTCTGAGCTGGGAGAAACCAGATGGAAATGTCAGTTCATATTATATCCAGATCCTGGAAGATCCAGCTTTTGATAGGAACAGGACTACAACATCTGACACAATTACAGGCTTGACACCTGGAAATTATTATACCTTCCTGGTCTCTGCTCTTGTTGATGGTGGCAATGTAAAGGGAAGTCCCAATATTACAACTGACTACACAAGTAAGTTATCAAAATAACTATTAATTGCATGATGTTCCATAATTAAAATTAAATAATTGATGCTACTAGTTTGCGTTGCTGAGGGATTTCAGCTAAATTTTGGAAAAGAGCACTTTATTAGGTGGTGTGCACTGTGTTTGTCTTTCCCTCGGGTAACTGCTGAAATGTGTAAGTAGGCAAATCTTGCGTAGAACAATACGGGTTTGCAACTTAAAGAGTTGAGAATCTTTACAAAATAAACTGTGCAAATATTTACTTCAATTATCCAACTATGTGTGGATGAATATATATATTAAAATAAAAAATGAAGTGAATATGCACACATTTTATTGTGTGAAGATTCTCAAATCCTATAGTAAATCAACCAAATTGTGCAGTGTCACACTATTACATGCATTTATAGCTCCATGAAAAACCCTCACTGTTATTACTAATTTATATTCTGATATGATCTCCTCCTCCTAGACAATTTGACCATGAAAATATAGTATAGGTAATCTTAAGAAAGATAACTACTATAAAAGTTGATCACCTGCTTGAGTCCAATCTCAAACAAATTGTGAGATGACAAGCAAATGTGAAAACACTGCTGGAGACTAACAACTAATACCTGTATGTTTTGTAGTACCTGAGGTTGTGAAGAACTTGAACACACAGAATATCAACACCACTTCTATATCTCTGAGCTGGGAGAAACCAGATGGAAATGTCAGTTCATATTATATCCAGATCCCGGAAGATCCAGCTTTTGATAGGAATGTGACTACAACCTCTGACACAATTACAGGCTTGACACCTGGAAATTATTATACCTTCCTGGTCTCTGCTCTTGTTGATGGTGGTAATTAAATCGACTTTACGGAGTCGTTATGTTCGATCACCGTAATAAATGAAAATTAATGCTTTATAGTACGTTAATTATCAATAAAACTATTGAGTGAACACATCAGTCAACAGTATAACCGTGAAGGGAAATGTAATGGTGGTAGTTGTTCTCGTCTCTGGTCCTTCCATATTATTAAAGGTCCACAGTTCGGACATTAACACAGTCTCCAACATCAGTGTAAGGATAGTTTTCGACCTAGAAGGCCCTAGACCTATATTATACTTGACTGTAAAGGTAGACCAAAGAGGGTCGAGTCTCTATATCTTCACCACAACTATAAGA
>BLSH010003261.1:184810-206831 GCA_018402905.1 Glandirana rugosa
TCTAATAAGAAGAAATCTTTCCCTTAAAGCAACAGCTGGAACCTTTCCCTGTACAACTTGATGATGATTTTAGAACAATAATCTTTCCCTTAAAGCAACAACTGGAACCTTTCCCTGTACAACTTGATGATGATTTTAGAAGAATAGTCTTTCCCTTAAAGCAACAGACTCTACCTAGTCCAGTCAGATTGTTCTGTGCAGCAGGATGAGGTCTGCAATCTGTCCCTCAAAGCAGCAGTACTAGTATCTCTCCCTAGTCCACAATCAGATCGTTCAGTAATGCAGGATGAGATGTTCTATAATATCTGAAATCTGTCCCTCACAGAGCCAGCAGCATCCTCTCCCTAAACTATCCTGAGAGCATATGACATGCAGCACGGCGACTCCAGCCCCATATAGAGGCTGGGTCACATGGTGCACTGGCCAATCACAGCCATTCCATTAGTAGGCATGGCTGTGATGGCTTCTAGGGCAAACCAGTGAAACACTTGTTGATTGGCTGCCCTTGACAGCTTTTCAACACGTGGAATAAAATACCAGAACCCCGGACCCGAACCCGGACTTTTTTTGAAAAGTCTGGGTTCAGGTCCGGGTCCCGGACACCCCAAAGTTCGGTACGGACCCGAACTTTACAGTCCGGGTTCGCTCAACACTAGTTATAACCACTTCAAAGAGTTGAGAATATTCACAAAGTAAATTGTGCAAATATTTACTTCAATTATCCAACTAAGTGTAGATTAATAAATATATTAAAATAAAAAAATAAGTGAATATTCACAAAGTTTATTTTGTGAAGATTCTCAAATCTTTTAGTAAATCAACCAAATTGTACAGTGCCACACTATTATATGCATTTATAGCGCCATGAAAAAACCCTCACTTCTATTACTAATTAATATTCTGATATGATTTCCTCAGCTAGACAATTTGAACATGTAGTTTAGGTAGATTTAAGACAGATAGCTACTATAAAAGTTGATCACCTGCTTGAGTGCAATCTAAAACAAATGGTGAGACGACAAACAAATGTGAAAAGTCTGCAGGACACCAACAACTAATACCTGTATATTTTGTAGTACCTGAGGTTGTGAAGAACCTGAACACGCAGAATACCAACACCACTTCTATATCTCTGAGCTGGGAGAAACCAGATGGAAATGTCAGTTCATATTATGTCCAGATCCTGGAAGATCCAGCTTTTGATAGGAATGTGACTACAACATCTGACACAATTACAGGCTTGACACCTGGAAATTATTATACCTTCCTGGTCTCTGCTCTTGTTGATGGTGGTAATGTAAAGGGAAGTGCCAATATTACAACTGACTACACAAGTGAGTTATCAAAATAACTATTAATTGCATGATATTCTATAATTAAAAATAAATAATTAATGCTAATAGTTTGTATTGCTGAGGCATTTCTACTACATTTTGGAAAGAGCACTTTCTTGGGTAATGTGCACTGTATTTGTCTTTCCTTTGGGTAACTACTTAAATGCTGGAATAAAAATGTGTAAGTAGGCAAATGTTGTGTAGAACAATACAGGTTTGCAACTTAAAGGGGTTGTAAAGGCAGACGTTTGTTTATCTTAATGCATTCTATACATTAAGATAAAATCCTTCTGTGTGTAGCAGCCTCCCCAGCCCCCCATAATTACTTAACTGAGCCCCTTCTCTCTCCAGCAATGTCCACAGGTATCTTAGCCGTCCTCCTGATTGGCTGAGACACAACAGCGGTGCAATTGGCTCCCAAGGCTTCAAAGTCAGTCAATCAGGGGAGAGAGGGGGCGGGGCCAGGGCAGGTCCAGGTCGGGGGTCCGTGTCTGAATGGATACATGGAGCTCTGACTCGACTTTGGTACCCCCATAGAAAGCTGCTGGCTGAGGGGGCACTCTCAAGGAGGAGGGGCCAGGAGCTGCAAAGAGGGACCCGAGAAGAGGAGGATCCGGGCTGCTCTGTGCAAAACTAACTGCACAGAGGAGGTAAGTATAACATGTTTGTTATTAAAAAAAATAAAAAAATGAGCCTTTACAATCACTTTAACCACTTCAGCCCCGGAAGGATTTCACACTTTAGGACCAGAGCACTTTTTGCGATTCGCCACTGCATCGCTTTAACTGACAATTGTGCGGTCGTGCGACGTTGTACCCAAACCAAATTTGCGTCCTTTTTTTCCCACAAATAGTGCTTTCTTTTGGTGGTATTTGATCATCGCTGCGTCATTTCTGATCGCCGCTAAAAACAAAAGAAGAACGACAATTTTGCAAAAAAACCCAAATTTCTTACTTTTTGCTAAAATACAAATCCCAAAAAAAAAATACAAAAAAACATTTTTTTTCATCAGTTTTGGCCGATTTATATTCTTCCTCATATTTGTGATAAAAAAATCGCAATTGGCGTTTATTGATTGGTTTGCGCAAAAGTAGCCGCGTTTACGGATGATGAGAATTCATTTCTGGGGTTTTTATTTATTTTTTATTTCTTACTAGTAATGGTGGCGATCTGCGATTTTTAGCTGTACTGCGATATTGGGGCAGACATGTCGGACCATTTTGACACTTTTTTGGGACCATTGGCATTTATACAGCGATCAGTGCTATAAAAATGCACTGATTACTGTGTAAATGCCATTGGCAGTGAAGGGGTTAACCTGCAGGGGGCTCTCTAAAGGTTAACTGCGTTCCCTGGGCGTGTTCTAACTGTGTGTGGGCTGCCCTGGCTGGGGAAGGGAAGTGATCACAGCTTCCATGTAGAGGAAGGCTGTGATCACAGCCCTTCCCCCTCTCACAGAACGGAGGTCCGTGTTTACTTACACGGACCTCGGTTCTTTAACTCCGGGGGGGGGCATCGTGGGTAGCCGGCGGCGATCGAGTCCACCGCACACGCTCCCTGGCCCTCCCCGAACACAGTGAGCGCGCGGGCGCGCCTCCAGCGGCGCACGCATGCTCACAGTGTGCGTTCTCGCAGCCGCCGTCGTATGACGGCGGTTTGCGATATCGAGCCACTTTGTCGCCGTCAACCTGCGGTTGACGGTCGGCAAGTGGTTAAAGAGTTGAGAATCTTCACAAAATAAATTGTGCAAATATTTACTTCAATTATCCAACTAAGTGTAGATGTATATATATATTAAAATAAAAATGAAGTGGCTTTTCAAAAAATATATTGTGTGAAGATTCTCAAATTGTTTAGTAAATCATCCAAATTGTGCAGTGTCCCTCTATTATATGCATTTATAGCTCCATTAAAGAAAACCCTTAGGCCCCTTTCACATGACTTTATCAGATCAGGTCCGCCTGCCAGTATTTCAGGCAGTCTTGATCGGAGCCTCCTTTCATCCCTATGGGGCAGCGGATGTCAGTGATAACATGTCCACTGACATCTGCTGCTATCCAATCTGATCCTGCCTGTGAAATCCAGACGGATGGAGACCCTATTTTCTATCCGTCTGGTGGATCAGATAGGATCGGATGAAAACAGACAGGCAGACCGTTTTCATCTGATTTCCCCATAGAGGGGAGCAAGGATTGATCATCTGCTTGAGTGCAATTTCAAACAGATTGTGAGATGACAAACAAATGTGAAAACTCTGCTGGAGACTAACAACTAATACCTGTATATTTTGTAGTACCTGAGGTTGTGAAGAACCTGAACACACAGAATATCAACACCACTTCTATATCTCTGAGCTGGGAGAAACCAGATGGAAATGTCAGTTCATATTATATCCAGATCCTGGAAGATCCAGCTTTTGATAGGAATGTGACTACAACCTCTGACACAATTACAGGCTTGACACCTGGAAATTATTATACCTTCCTGGTCTCTGCTCTTGTTGATGGTGGTAATGTAAAGGGAGCTCCCAATGTTACAACTGACTACACAAGTGAGTTATCAAAATAACTATTAATTGCATGACATTCCGTAATGAAACATAAATAATGCTACTAGTTTGTATTGCTGAGCCATTTCAGCTACATTTTGGAAAACAGCACTTTCTTAGGTAGTGTGCACTGTGTTTGTCTTTCTTTGGGGTAACTGCTGAAATGCTGGAACAAAAATATGTAAGTAGGAGAATGTTTTGTAGAACATTACAGGTTTGCAACTTAAAGAGTTGAGAATCTTCACAAAATAAATTGTGCAAATATTTACTTCAATTGTCCAACTAAGTGTAAATGAATATATATATTAAAATAAAAAAAATGAAGTGAATTTTTACAAAATTTATTGTGTGAAAATTTCCAGATCCTTTAGTAAATCAACCAAATTGTGCAATGTCACGCTATTATATGCATTTATAGCTCCATGAACCCCCCCCCCCCCCTCACATTTATTACTAATTAATACTCTGATATGATCTCCTCAGCTAGACAATTTGGCCATGAACATATAGTATAGGTATTCTTAAGACTGATAGCTACTATAAGGCCTCATACACACGGACGTTTTTTGACGCCGGCGTTTTCTGGCGTTTTTTTGCAGCTCTCCATGTTAGTCAATGGCCCCATTAAAACGTCGGTGTTTTTGAGCTGTAGATGGCGTCAGCGTTAGTGAGCTGAAAGTAGAACCCACGGCCATCGCGTTCTGAGACTGTAACGTTTTGGCATTTTTTGACGCCGACGCCGCAAAACGCCAACAAACGCCAACTAACGCCAACAAACGCCAACTAATATTGTACTGGCGTTTTCCAGCGTTTTTTTACGCCGACATTTTTAGGTTGAAAAATAGCAGAGGGATGATTTTTTTTTAAAAACGCCTATTGACGCCGATGCTCACTAACGCTCACTAACGCCGATGCATAACGCCGAAAAACGCCGATTTTTTTTCCATGACGTCGGGCCCGATGTTTTGTTTATTTTTAAAGATACGCCCGTGTGTATGAGGCCTAAAAGTTGGTCACCTGCTTGAGTGCAACATCAAACAAATTGTGAGAGACAAACAAATGTGAAAAGTCTGCTGGACACTAACAACTAACACCTGTATATTTTGTAGTACCTGAGGTCGTGAAGAACCTGAACACACAGAATATCAACACCACTTCTATATCTCTGAGCTGGGAGAAACCAGATGGAAATGTCAGTTCATATTATGTCCAGATCCTGGAAGATTCAGCTTTTGATAGGAATGTGACTACAACCTCTGACACAATTACAGGCTTGACACCTGGAAATTATTATACCTTCCTGGTCTCTGCTCTTGTTGATGGTGGTAATGTAAAGGGAGCTCCCAGTATTACAAATGAGTACCCAAGTGAGTTATCAAAATAACTTTTAATTGCATGATGTTCCGTAATGAAAAATAAATAATGCTACTATTTTGTTTTTCTGAGGCATTTCAGCTACATTTTGGAAAACAGCACTTTCTTAGGTAGTGTACATTGTGTTTGTCTTTCCTTTGGGTAACTGCTGAAATGCTGGAACAAAAATGTGTAAGTGGGCGAATGTTATGTAGAACAATACGGATTTATGTCAGGAACCATGAATAAGAAAGAATTACAGTAAAAATCACACTTTTTAATAAAATGGTACAAACAGAGCAAACGTAGTCAAAACTTAGCCAGGTTTCGGTAACCAGAGCAGGTAGTCAGAACAAGCCAGTGAAATAGGAATCCAGATATCAGTGTAGAAGAGGCAGCAAACAGGATCAGGAACCGGAAGGGAAGTCAGCCAGGCAAAAGTCTTAAATCCAGAAATCAGCGTACTCAGAGGCAGCAAACAGGATCAGGAACCAGAAGGGAAGTCAGTCAGGCAAAGTCTTTAACAGGAAAATACAGCAGAGATTATCCAGATATGATGACCAGGCGAAGGCACAGGAGATCTGATCCAGTCAGTTTAAATAACCAGCAGGGCTAGCTGATGAGCAGGAAATGAAGACCTGGCGAGTCACTGTGAAATGAAGAGTACTGGCAATTAACCACAGCTGAGCACTAGAGCTCTGAGAAGGGAGGGCTGAGCCCAGCCCTGACATTTTGCAACTTAAAGAGTTGAGTATCTTCACAAAATAAATTGTGCAAATATTTAATTCAATTATCCAACTACGTGTAGATGAATATATATATGTAATAAAATAAAGAATTAAGTGAATATTCACAAAACTTATTGTGTGAAGAGTGTCAAATCTTTTACCAAATCAACCAAATTGTGCAATGTCACACTATTATATGCATTTATAGCTCCATGAAAAAAACCTTCACTTTTATTACTAATTCATTTTGTGATATGATCTCCTCAGTTAGACAATTTGTCCATGAACATGTAGTATAGGTAATCTTAAGACACGTAGCTACTATAAAAGTTGCTCACCTGCTTGAGTACAATCTCAAACAAATTGTGAGATGCCAAATGTGAAAACTCTGCTGGAAACAAACTTATGCCTGAGAGAAAAAGAAAGTGCCCATCAGTGCCACCTATAAGTGCCCGTCAGTGTCCCCCTGTGCCCATCAGTGCCACCTATGAGTGCCCATCAGTGCTGCCTATCAATGCCCATCAGTGTTGCATATCAATGCCACCTATTAGTGTCCATCAGTGCTGCATGTTAGTGCCTCATCATCAGCGCCCATCAGTGCCACCTCATGAGTGCACCCTCATCAGTGCCACCTTATCAGTGCCCATCAGTGCCGCCTCATCAGTGCCCATCAGTGAGAGGAACATTACTTATTTACAAAATTTTATAACAGGAAGAAAGAAAAACTTTTTTTTTCAAAATTTTTGCTCTTTTTTTATTTGTTTAACAAAAAATAAAAATCCTAGTAGTGATCAAATACCCCCAAAAGAAAGCTATATTTGTGGGAACAAAATGATAAAAATATTGTTTGGGTACAGTGTTGCATGGCTGCGCAATTGTCATTTAAAATGCGACAGCGCTTAAACACTGAACATTGGCCTGGGCAGGAAGGGGGGAAAGTGCCCACTATTGACGTGGTTAAAATAAAAAATGAAGTGAATATTCACAAAATTTATTATGTGAGGTTTCTCAAAACGTTTGTGAAGTGTGCAGTGTCACGCTACTATATGCATTTATAGCCCCATGAAAAAAACCCTCACTTTTATTACTAATTAATATTATGATATGATCTCCTCCTCCTCCTATTAAATTTGGCCATGAACATACAGTATAGGTAGTCTTAAGACAGATAGTTACTATAAAAGTTGATCACCTGCTTGAGTGCAATCTAAAACAAATGGTGAGATGACAAACAAATGTGAAAACTCTGCTGGACACTAACAACTAATACCTGTATGTTTTGTAGTACCTGAGGTTGTGAAGAACCTGAACACACAGAATATCAACACCACTTCTATATCTCTGAGCTGGGAGAAACCAGATGGAAATGTCAGTTCATATTATGTCCAGATCCTGGAAGATCCAGCTTTTGATAGGAATGTGACTACAACATCTGACACAATTACAGGCTTGACACCTGGAAATTATTATACCTTCCTGGTCTCTGCTCTTGTTGATGGTGGTAATGTAAAGGGAAGTGCCAATATTACAACTGACTACACAAGTGAGTTATCAAAATAACTATTAATTGCATGATATTCCTTAATGAAAACGAGATAATGCTACTAGTTTGTATTGCTGAGACATCTCAGCTACATTTTTGAAAAGAGCACTTTCTTAGGTAGTGTGCACTGTGTTTGTCTTTCCTTTGGGTAACTGCTGAAATGCTGAATCAAAAATGTGTAAGTAGGTGAATGTTGTGTAGAACAATATGGGTTGGTAACTTAAAGACTTGAGAATCTTCACAATATAAACTGTGCAAATATTTACTTCAGTTATCAAACCAAGCGTAGATGAATAAATATATTTTAAAATAAAGAATGAAGTGAATATTCACAAAATTTATTGTGTGAAGATTCTCAAATCCTTTAGTAACTCAACCAAATTGTGCAGTGTCACATTATTACATGCATTTATAGCTCCATGAAAAAACCCTCACTGTTATCACTAATTAATATTCTCATATGATCTCCTCAGCTAGACAATTTGGCCATGAACACATAGTATAGGTAACATTAAGACAGATAGCTACTATAAGGCCTCATACACACGGACGTTTTTTGACGCCGGCGTTTTCTGGCGTTTTGTGCAGCTCTCCATGTAAGTCAATGGCCCCATAAAAATGTTGCCATTTTTGAGCTGTAGATGGCGTTGGCGTTAGTGAGCTGAAAGTAGAACCCACGGCCATTGCGTTCTGAGGCTGTAACGTTTTGGCATTTTTTGACGGCGACGCCACAAAATGCCAACAAACGCCAACTAATATTGTACCGGCGTTTTTCAGCGTTTTTTGACGCCGACATTTTTAGGTTGAAAAATAGCAGAGGGGTGATTTTTTTTTAAAAACGCCTATTGACGCAGACGCTCACTAAAGCTCACTAACGCCGATGCATAACGCTGAAAAACGCTGATTTTTTTTCCTTGATGTCGGGCCCGACGTTTTGTTTATTTTAAAAGATACGCTCGTGTGTATGAGGCCTAAAAGTTGATCACCTGCTTGAGTCCAATCTCAAACAAATTGTGAGATGACAAGCAAATGTGAAAACTCTGCTGGACACTAACAACAAACACCTGTATATTTTGTAGTACCTGAGGTTGTGAAGAACCTGAACACACAGAATATCACCACCACTTCTATATTTCTGAGCTGGGAGAAACCAGATGGAAATGTCAGTTCATATTATATCCAGATCCTGGAAGATTCAGCTTTTGATAGGAATGTGACTACAACCTCTGACACAATTACAGGCTTGACACCTGGAAATTATTATACCTTCCTGGTCTCTGCTCTTGTTGATGGTGGTAATGTAAAGGGAAGTCCCAATATGACAACTGACTACACAAGTGAGTTATCAAAATATATATTAATTGCATGATATTCCATAATTAAAAATAAATAATTATTGCTACTGGTTTGTATTGCTGAGGCATTTCAGCTACATTTTGGAAAACAGCACTTTCTTAGGTAGTGTGCATTGTGTTTGTCTTTCCTTAGGGTAACTGCTGAAATGCTTGAACAAAAATGTATAAGTAGGCCAATGTTGTGTAGAACAAAATGGGTTTGCAGAATTGAGAATCTTCACAAAATAAATTATGCAAATACTTACTTCAATTATCCATCTAAGTGTAAATGAATATATATATATTAAGCAATTCCCGCCCGCCATATAACAGAATGATGTGTGCAAAGTGGTTGGGTTCTCCTGACTGGATGTCAGCAGGAGAACGCGTGATTGTGCACCTGTGGGGGCGAGCACAGCACGGTGACCGTTGTCACTCTAACACACCGCATTACCAACACCTTTAAAGAACCTCTGATGTAGGCTCTTTACCATGTGATCAGCTGTGTCCAATCACAGCTGATCAAAGTGTAAACAGGAAGAGCCGTGTATTGGCTTTTCCTCTACTCGCACTGACAGGCATGAGTAGAGGAGAGCCGATCGGCTGCTTTCCTGACTTTGGGGGTCTGCGCTGATTGATTATCAGTGCAGCCCCCCAAAGATGCCCACTCGTGCCCACCAGGGATGCCCACCAGGAATGTCCACCCAGGACCACCAGGTATGCCCACCCATGACCACCAGGTTTGCCAATCCGTGCCCATTAGAGGTACCAATCAGTGCCCATTAGAGGTGCCAATCCGTGCCCATCAGTAATGGCAGCCAGTGCTTCCTCATCAGTGCTGCCTAACGGAGCCATATATCAGTGCTCATCAATGCTGCCTCTAAGTGCCCATCAGTGCCACCTATAAGTGCCCATCAGTGTTGCGTATCCGTGCCCATCAGTGCTACCTATAAGTGCCCATCAGTGTCACCTATTCGTGCCCATCAGTGCCGCCTATGAGTTCCCATCAGTGCTGCCTATCAATGCCCATCAGTGCTGCATATCAATGCCACCTATCAGTGCCCATCAGTGCTGCATATTAATGCCTCATCATCAGCACCCATTAGTGCCACCTCATCAGTGCTGCCTCATAAGTGCCCCCTCATGAGTGCCCATCAGTGCCACCTTATCAGTGCCCATCAGTGCTGCCTTATCAGTGCCCATCAGTGAAGGAGAAAAAATACTTATTTACAAAATATTACAACAGAAACAAAGAAAAACTTTTTTTTCAAAATTTTCGGGCTTTTTTTATTTGTTTAGCAAAAAATAAAAACCCAGTTGTGATCAAATACCACCAAAAGAAAGCTCTATTTGTGGTAATAAATGTTAAAAATGTTGTTTGGGTACAGTGTTGCATGACCGCGCAATTGTCATTTAAAATGCGACAGCACTGAAAACTGAAAATTGGCCTGGGAAGAAGGGGGGGGAAATGCCCACTATTGAAGTAGTTAAAATAAAAAATGAAGTGAATATTCACAAAATGTATAGTGTGAAGATTCTCGAAACGTTTAGTAAATAAACTAAAATGTGCAGTACTAGTAAAAGATAGAGAAGAAGCGCCATCTGCTGGGTAAAATACTATCAGGTCGCTGCACCTAATCCGCAAAATACTTTTTAAAGAGTATATAATAATCTTAGGGGCTGACTCTTATTCTAATTGGAACACAAAATACTAATATGTGGTGAAATTCAAAAATACTGAATGAAAAGATACCATAAATATAATACAAAATAATAATAAATAATATTAATAAATCCGTAATCTAATATAAATCCCTGTGTTAATTACTGACAGATAATATTCTCAAGTCCATTAGAAAAAATAAAATATGCAAATTATATGGATCCAGCCCATATCAATGGAATCCCTTGGAAAAGTGTCTAATCCAATCACCAAAATCCAAAGTGCCGATAAACAAATTCCAGTGCTCCACCACACATGAGTATATAGATGTATGCTCACCAAATGTAGTTAGCCACAAAGTGACCACATCGCCTAGATCACTATAGGATCTTGAATCTCCAATGATATTGTAACAACCGATCCTTCGCATCCCTCCTCCTCTCTGCAGAAATAGCTCATGAATAGAGCCACAATGGAGAAACCAGGCATAGTGTAATAACGTTTTTATAAAAGACTGACAATATTAAAAAATAAGGTTATGCTCACATTTTGGTAGACAAAACCAGCCTGTCAGTAGTAAGGATCCAGCTCGATTCCCCAATGAAGTAGTTGGTATAGCTGTACACTGCGTCTCAAGCCTCGCTTTAAATGCATTTTCCTGAAGACGAACAAAAGTTTGAAATGCATTGAAAGCCAGGCTTGAGGCGCAGTGTACGGAGCAATACGAGGAGAGGACAGTGCTTTCAGAACCCATAGGCATACAACTATACCAACTACCTCTTTGGGGAATCAAGCTGGATCCTTACTACTGACAGGCTGGTTTTGTCTACCAAAATGTAAGCATAACATTATTTTTTAATATTATGAGTCTTATAATAAAAACGTTATTACACTATTCCTGGTTTCTCCGTTGTGGCTCTATTAATGAGCTATTTCTGCAGAGAGGAGGAGGGATATGAAGGATTAGTTGTTACAATATCATTGGAGATTCAAGATCCTATAGTGATCTAGGCGATGTGGTCACTTTGTGGCTAACTACATTTGGTGAGCATACATCTATATACTCATGTGTGGTGGAGCACTGGAATTTGTTTATCGGCACTTTGGATTTTGGTGATTGGATTAGACACTATTCCAAGGGATTCCATTGACATGGGCTGGATCCATATAATTTGCATATTTTATTTTTTCTAATGGACTTGAGAATATTATCTGTCAGTAATTAACACAGGGATTTATATTAGATTACGGATTTATTAATATTATTTATTATTATTTTGTATTATATTTATGGTATCTTTTCATTCAGTATTTTTGAATTTCACCACATATTAGTATTTTGTGTTCCAATTAGAATAAGGGTCAGCCCCTAAGATTATTATATACTCTTTAAAAAGTATTTTGCGGATTAGGTGCAGCGACCTGATAGTATTTTACCCAGCAGATGGTGCTTCTTTTCTATCTTTTACTAGTACTGCACATTTTAGTTTATTTACTAAAAGTTTTGAGAATCTTCACACAATACATTTTGTGAATATTCACTTCATTTTTTATTTTAACTACTTCAAGAGTGGGCATTTCACCCCCTTCTTGCCCAGGCCAATTTTCAGTTTTCAGTGCTGTCGCATTTTAAATGACAATTGCGCGGTCATGCAACACTGTACCCAAACAGTAATTAACACAGGGATTTATATTAGATTACAGATTTATTAATATTATTTATTATTGTTTTGTATTATATTTAGGGTATCTTTTCATTCAGTATTTTTGAATTTTACCACATATTAGTATTTTGCATTCCAATTAGAATAAGGGTCAACGCCCTAAGATTATTATATAAACTGTGCAGTGTCACATTATTATATGCATTTATAGCTCCATTAAATAATCCCTCACTTTTACTACTAATTAATATTCTTATATGTAATCTGCTCCTCCTAGACAATTTGACCATGAACATATAGTATAGGTAGTCTGAAGACAGATAGCTACTATAAAAGTTGATCACCTGCAATTTCAAACAAATTGTGAGATGACAAACAAATGTGAAAACTCTGCTGGACACTAACAACTAATACCTGTGCATTTTGTAGTACCTGAGGTTGTGAAGAACCTGAACACACAGAATATCACCACCACTTCTATATTTCTGAGCTGGGAGAAACCAGATGGAAATGTCAGTTCATATTATATCCAGATCCTGGAAGATTCAGCTTTTGATAGGAATGTGACTACAACCTCTGACACAATTACAGGCTTGACACCTGGAAATTATTATACCTTCCTGGTCTCTGCTCTTGTTGATGGTGGTAATGTAAAGGGAAGTTCCAATAGCACAACTGACTACACAAGTGAGTTATCAAAATAACTATTAATTGCACAATATTCCTTAATTATAAATAAATAATTTATGCTACAAGTTTGTATTGCTGAGGCATTTCAGCTACATTTTTGAAAACAGCACTTTCTTAGGTGGTGTGCACTGTGTTTGTCTTTCTTTTGGGTAACTGCTGAAATGCTGGCACAAGAATGTGCAAGTATTCGAGTGTTGCGTAGAACAATAGAGGTTTGTAACTTAAACAGTTGAGAATCTTCACAAAATAAACTGTGCAAATATCTACTTCAATTATCCAACTAAGTGTAGAGTAACATATACAGTATATTCAAACATTTTTTTGTGGAAAGATTCTCAAATCCTTTAGTAAATTACCATATTGTGCAGTGTCACACTATTATATGCATTTGTAGCTCCATGAAAAAACCTTCAATTTTATTACTAATTCATATTCTGATATAATCATCGCAGCTAGACAATTTGACCATGAACATATAGTATAGGCAATCTTAAGACAGATAGCTACTATAAGAGTTGATCACCTGCTTTCAAACAAATGGTGAGATGACAAACAAATGTGAAAACTGCTGGAGACTAACAACTAATACCTGTATATTTTGTAGTACCTGAGGTTGTGAAGAACCTGAACACACAGAATATCACCACCACTTCTATATCTCTGAGCTGGGAGAAACCAGATGGAAATGTCAGTTCATATTATATCCAGATCCTGGAAGATTCAGCTTTTGATAGGAATGTGACTACAACCTCTGACACAATTACAGGCTTGACACCTGGAAATTATTATACCTTCCTGGTCTCTGCTCTTGTTGATGGTGGTAACGTAAAGGGAGCTCCCAATGTTACAACTGACTACACAAGTGAGTTATCAAAATAACTATTAATTGCACGATATTCCATAATTAAAAATAAATTGATGCTACTAGTTTGTATTTTGGAGGCATTTCAGCTACATTTTGGAAAACAGCACTTTCTTAGGTAGTGTGCACTGTGTTTGTCTGTCCTTTGGGTAACTGCTGAAATGCTGGAACAAGAATGTGTAAGTAGGCAAATGTTGTGTAGAACAATATGAGTTTGCAACCTAAAGAATTGAGAATCTTCATAAAATAAATTGTGCAAATATTTACTTCAATTATCTATCTAAGTGTAAATTAATATATATATTAACCACTTCCTATAACTATAACAGAATGACATGCACAAAGTGGTTGAGTTATCCTGACTGGACGTGATAAGACGTCAGCAGGATAAACCGCGATTGTGCACCCACGGGGGCACGCAGCGTGGCCATCGTTGGTGTGGTGTGTCGCTCTGACACACCGCATTACCAAACTCGGTACAGAGCCTCTGATGTAGGCACTTTACTATGTGATCAGCTGTGTCCAATCACAGCAGATCTCAATGTAAACAGGAAGAGCCGTGTATTAACATTTCCTCTACTTGCGCTAACAGGCGTGAGTGGAGAAGAACCGATCAGCTGCTCTCCTGATGGGGGGGGTCTGCGCTGATTGATTATCAGTGCAGTGCCCACGAGGATGCCCACCAATGCCCAACAGGGATGCCCACTAGGAATGTCCACCCAGGACCACCAGGTATGACCACCCATGACCACCAATCTATTCCCATTAGAGGTACCAATCAGTGCCCATTAGAGGTGCAATCAGTACCCATCAGTAATGCCAGCCAGTGCCTCCTCATCGGTGCTGCCAATCAGAGCCATCTATCAGTGTCCATCAGTGCTGCCTATAAGTGCCCATCAGTGCCACCTATAAGTGTCCATCAGCGTCACCCATCCGTGCCCATCAGTACCACCTATGAGTGCCCATCAGTGCCACCTATCAATGCACATCAGTGCTGCATATCAATGCCACCTATCAGTGTCCATCAGTGCTGCATATTTGTGCCTCATCATCAGCACCCATCAGTGCCCGTCTCATGAGTGCCCCCTCATGAGTGCCCATCAGTGCCACCTTATCAGTTCCCATCAGTGCCGCCTCATCAGTGCCCATCGGTGAAGGAGAAAAATGACTTATTTACAAAATTTTATAACAGAAACAAAGAAAAACTTTTTTTTTCAAAAATTTCGGTCTTTTTTATTTGTTTAGCAAAAAATAGAAAACCCAGTGGTGATCAAATACCACTAAAAGAAATCTCTATTTGTGGGAACAAAATGATAAAAATTTTGTTTGGGTACAATGTCGCATGACCGCACAATTGTCATTTAAAATGCGACAGCGCTGAAAACTGACCTGCGCAGGAAGGGGGGAAAGTGCCCGCTATTGAAGTGGTTAAAATAAAAAATTAAGTAAATGAATTTATAGCTCCATGAAAAAATCCCTCACTTTTATTACTAATTAATATTATGATATGATCTCCTCCTCCTAGACAATTTGACCATGTACATATAGTATAGGTTGTCTTAAGACAGATAGCTACTATAAAAGTTGATCACCTGCAATCTCAAACAAATGGTGAGATGACAAACAAATGTGAAAACTGCTGGAGACTAACAACTGATACCTGTATGTTTTGTAGTACCTGAGGTTGTGAAGAACCTGAACACACAGAATATCAACACCACTTCTATATCTCTGAGCTGGGAGAAACCAGATGGAAATGTCAGTTCATATTATATCCAGATCCTGGAAGATTCAGCTTTTGATAGGAATGTGACTACAACCTCTGACACAATTACAGGCTTGACACCTGGAAATTATTATACCTTCCTGGTCTCTGCTCTTGTTGATGGTGGTAATGTAAAGGGAAGTCCCAATATGACAAGTGACTACACAAGTGAGTTATCAAAATAACTATTAATTGCACGATATTCCTTAATTAAAAATAAATGATTAATGTTACTAGTTTGTATTGCGGAGGCTAGTCAGCTACATTTTTGAAAACAGCACTTTCTTAGGTAGTGTGCACTGTGTTTGTCTTTCCTTTGGGTAACTGCTGAAATGCTGGAGCAAGAATGTGTAAGTAGTCCAATGTTGTGTAGAACAATAAGGATTTGTAACTTAAAGAGTCGAGAATCTTCACAAAATTAATTGTGCAAATATTTACTTCAATTATACAACTAAGTGTAGATGAATATATACAGTATATTCACACATTTTTTGTGTAATGATTCTCAAATCCTTTAGTAAATCAACCAAATTATGCACTGTAACACTATTACATGCATTTATAGCTCCATGAAAAACCCTCACTGTTATTACTAATTTATATTCTGATATGATCATCTCAGCTAGACAATTTGACCATGAACATACAGTATAGGTAATCTTAAGACAGATAGCTACCATAAAAGTTGATCACCTGCTTGAGTGCAATCTAAAACACATTGTAAGATGACAAACAAATGTGAAAACTCTGCTGGAGACTAACAACTAACACCTATATGCTTTGTAGTACCTGAGGTTGTGAAGAACCTGAACACACAGAATATCAACACCACTTCTATATCTCTGAGCTGGGAGAAACCAGATGGAAATGTCAGTTCATATTATATCCACATCCTGGAAGATCCAGCTTTTGATAGGAATGTGACTACAACCTCTGACACAATTACAGGCTTGACACCTGGAAATTATTATACCTTCCTGGTGTCTGCTCTAGTTGATGGTGGTAATGTAAAGGGAAGTCCCAATATGACAACTGACTACACAAGTGAGTTATCAAAATAACTATTAATTGCATTATATTCTGTAATTAAAAATAAATAATTGATGCTACCAGTTTGTATTGCTGAGGCATTTCAGCTACATTTTGGAAAACAGCACTTACTTTCTTAAAAGTTGCTCATCTGCTTGAGTGCAATCTCAAACAAATTGTGAGATGATAAACAAATGTGAAAACACTGCTGGAGACTAACAACTACTAACTTTTACCTCCCTGCTTCAAAGCCCAAATGAGAATTGTTGGCTGGAGGGACCATAATGTTTAGGAAAGTTCCAGCAGATTGCAGGGCTTGAGAGTAGTCATATCATGCTGGGACATTCAACTGCTATCATGGCCAATTTTAGAGAGCGTGGATCTCAGCTAATACTTCCAGCAGATGAAAAACAGTGCGTACACAACTGATGGACACCCATGTGTATACTGCATATGACTGCCAGTGATTAGAGTGTTCTTTATATAGCACCTCTCCCGTAGGACCTGCAGATATGTTGCCCAGGTCCTTCCAGTTAGTTTGTTCTGCAGCCAGGCACACAAGCCCATTCACTAGTTTCTCAAAGGACCAGCCTAGGGGTGTTGTTGATTTGTTGTTTTTATTTTTGGAGAACTTGAATAGGAATGGGGAATTAGGTGGGATACTCCCGAACCAAGAACTGTGTACAGTTGAGGACTTAAGTATTCTTTCGGATAAGCTACGATGAAGGCCATGCTTGAAGCAAATAGTAGACTTCAGCTTTAAGGCAGCAGTAGTAAAGTAGGAGCAAGCTTGAGCATTAAAGGATTAAATGAACAAAGTTCTTTGGAACACCAGCCCGTGTCCCCTTTAGCTAGACCCGCAGCTGACACCCTAGCACCAGAAGGGGTTAAGTAGTAGTCAGTCTTTAAGACCCTTTAGGGGTGTCTTAGCTCACAAGCCTCAAGATGAGATGGACGCCTTTATTTGTGATACCAGATCAGATCTTCAGTAGATAGCCTCTCAGTCAGCTTAGTAGAACCCGGGTCTCAGCATTCAGTCCCTCATGTTGCCTACCTGAGACAGCACAGCAATAGTTGTCTGGGAGGGCAATGTGCCCTCTCCCAGGCTGGAACAATCCTATGCAGGAAAGACCCAGAGCTCAGTGTGCTCACAGAATATATACTGTTATCCAGCATGCCATCAGAGCCAGTCTCTCTGGGATAGGCTGGGGCTGTATTAATATTCATGCTGCTATCTGCATATCTCCACAGCTATCATCCAGAAACTTCTCAAGTTTCCTGGATATAGAGGAAGCTATAGACAGACTGACTGCAATAGAGTACACAGAGCAGACCTGACTAAATGATCACAGTTCACCAAGTAGAGTGAGATAACTATGCTTTTACCCAGCAAATAAATAAAAAACACAACTAACTCTATCTATTTAAGCCTAGCACCTACCTAGTAGGGTGCAACATTTACATTCATCCAGTGCTTATATGCTGTATTGTAAACCAGAGTGCAACAACAGATTCAGGCTTTAAGCCACATGCAATACAAGTGGTAAAGTGTCACACTATTGTAAGAATGTACGCCTTTAAAAATCTCCGTATAACATACTACAAATATAAACATTTTAAAGATATAATTCAGAATCAAATATGAGTATAAGATTGTGTATATGGAGGTTTTCTACATGCGTGTATTTTTTATTTCTTCTCTCTGTAGGTTGAACTGGATGGACGTGCGTGTAAAATGTAAAATTAACATGAGTTGTCTGTCTATGTTTGTAGTACCTGAAGTAATGAAAAACCTGGTGACTGAGAGCATCACCATTATAATGTTCAGTGCAGAGGCAACCGCCATTCGATATGTTGCAGCGCACATGAAAGTTATCAGGCAGCTTTACAGCTACCCAAATCAATTCCATAAGAAAACTGACAGTTGCCTGAGGAACTATATACACACTCTGTGTTAATGCCACTCCCCCACCTCCCGTTGCCTTCCCGCCATTCACCTGGGCTCTCCTATTCCACCAGGAGACCCGAGCGACCAGCCGGCAGACGTGCTGGAATCGGCTTTGATTGGGTCTCGGATGTAGTGACCTCACTTCCAGATTATTGGAGTCTTAAAGGCACCAGTTTTAAAAAATCAAAAGTATTCAAAAACGCCAATCTTGGCAATTTGAATGCTTTCAAGTGCAAAGGAGGGATTTGGGGGTCTTATAGACCCCAGATCCCTCCATAAAAATACCTGTCACGTGCCTATTGTTGTCACAAGGGATGTATACATTACTTGTGACAAGTAAAGTGATCAGAAAACATGTAAAGCAACAGTGTAAAAAGAAAAAAAATATATAAATTAATGCAAAGGCATGTGTGCATCGGTCCTAAATGCTCACAAACTACGAGCATGCCACACATGTGAGATATCACTGTGAATGTCAGATCATGGGCAGTAATTCTAGCACTAGATCTCCTCTGTACATCTAAAGTAGTAACCTGTAAAGGCTTTTAAAGCTTTGCCTATGGATAGTAAACTTTACATCGTTTGTCGTGGGTGTGCACAATTTTAAAGAGTGACATGTTTGCTATCTATTTACTCAGCGTGACATCATCTTTTATATTTTACAAACAAATAGGGTTATATATTGTGTTTTTTTGCATTAAATTTTAAAAACATTTTTTTCCCCAAAAACTACCATGTGACATAAAAAAATTGCAAAACCTACCAATTTATTCAATGGGTCCTCTGTTTTAAAAATATAATGTTTGAGGGCTCTAACTAATTTTCTAGCAAAAAAAACAAACTGATTTTCAAATGTAAACAAAAAGTGCCAGAAAAGGCCTGGTCTTCAACTGCTAACATTTTCCAGTCATGCTATGTAGTTAAAGCCAAGCTTTAACCAAAAGTTTATTTTGATAGTTTTACATAGAACAGGGAATGGTTAAAGCCTCTGTCAGGTTTTCATTGTCATTTATGTCCCTATCTGGGATATTTGCCTTCATTTTCTGTCAGGACAGCAAGTGATGAGAAATCTCTGCTTCAACTAAAAACACATTTTAGTTATGGGGAAGAGTTAGAACCTCCGATATTGCTTATATTCTTGTCCTGGTGACTACCAATGCCTCCATTTTTGTATGGTCATCACATGATCAGGAAGGTAGGAAAACTCTCCCCAATTGGGTCATTGACAGGAATGCTATCCAAAGAATAAATGGCTGGAGTTAGGTTTTAATATGTGAGGGCCTTTTCTCTGTTGCGAGTTTACTAATCTAACAGTTCATCTCTTTACTTCACAGTTCCTGAGGTAGTGAAGAACCTGAGCACAGGAAATATCACCACCACTTCTATATCTCTGAGCTGGGAGAAACCAGATGGAAATGCCAGCTCTTATTTCATCCAAATCCTGGGAGAGCCAACTTTTAATAGAACTGTGACCACAACGTCTGCTACAATTGAAAATCTGACACCCGGAAATTATTACACCTTCCTGGTTGCTTCTGTGGTTGGTAACAACATACAAGCAGAAAATCGTACTGTATCAGCATACACATGTGAGTGACTGCCATATTAGATAGATGCTATTATAAAACACTTGTTCAAATAGGTTCATCTTCTGAAAAAAAGTACATTTTTATCTCAAATAATTGTATGTTGGTTTGGTTTCCAGTGGGAGTTAAAAGCTTGCCAGTCTTGAATAGAAATGTTGTTACACTATGAACATTTTTATGACTGAAGCAACATTTTCTCTGTTATGTATGTGCGGCACTGGGGTTGGTTTACAAAAAAAAAAAAAATAGAGATTGTTCCCTTGGCAAAGTTAAAGTTCACTTTGGAAGGTGAATGTTCCCTTAGCTTAGTGAATAACATGAAATATTGATTACTTCAATCACCCGATCATATCTAAGCTAAAATCGTATTTTAAATTTTCCTCAAGTAAATTTGGCTTAACAAAATGAACATAGCCTCACCTTATTCTCTAAACTATATATGCATTTTCCATGATTCACGAGTGAACAGTCTGTATTCCTTTAGCCATCGACCCCAAGTTATAACTTCTGTTGCTGTCCATCATCTTTGACATTTCTCTAAGCTGTCACATTTTTATCCATCTTGCTATACATCTTCTAGACCCTGATATAGTGCAGAATCTGAAGACAGGGAATATGACCACCACAACTATATCTCTGAGCTGGGAGAAACCAAATGGAAATGTCAGTTCTTATTTCATCCAGATCCTGGGCAATGCAACCTTAAATACAACTGTGACTACAACTTCTCATACGTTTCATGGGCTGACACCTGGAAATTATTATACCTTCGTGGTCTCTGCTCTAGTAGATACAAATAATTTACAGGGAGGAGGTGTTTACAAATCAGCAAATACAGGTAAGTTAATCATGCAACATGCTGATTGGTTAATGTTGTTTTAGCCTAGGTTCACACCGACAGTGGGAATGAAATTGTGCAAGTTCAGCTGAACTCGCACAATTTCATTCCCACAAGTCAGCCCCGACTTTGGGGGCGATTTCAGCGACATCTGTGCAGGTTGCTCCATAGATGTCTATGGAGATCGCACACCAAAGTCACCAAAAGTAGTACAGAAACTACTTTTGGGAATCAGTGCGACGTTGCACCGATTCGGATGGTGCCATTGCCAGCTAATGCTGCCGATTTTGCATGCGTTTTGACATGTCAAATCGCATGCCAAATCACTCCAATGTGAACCTAAGCTAAAGAAGATGTAAACCCTGATGGGTTTTCCTTCCTCTCTTCTTCTCTGCGAAGTAAAGGCATAATGTGCTAGTATGCATCCTTATGTGACACTTACCTGCAAACGAAGCCCACGCTGTCCCCGCTGCAGGCCGCATCCATCTTTGCCTGTCTTCCTTCCGGGGCCACGGACTCTGGCTGTGTGACTGGCCAGAGCCACGTGATGTCACTCCTGCGCATGCACTTGGGAGCCACCGGTCACGGCACACAGCTTGGAAGGAACGGGACCCATGTCTGTACCTTCAGAGTGCATGCGCCGATGACATCATCGGCACAGTATACAGTAAATTTTAGGAGATATTTACATTACCTATAGGTAAGCCTTATTCTAGGCTTACCTATAAGTACAAATGTTAGATGGAGGTTTACAACCTTTTTAAGGTTATGATAAACTAGCATCATAATACTTAAGCTTCAGAATATTAGGCCTAAATTGTAAAGTATAATACATGTATTTAGCAAAAGACAGCAGACAGAAATGTATGATGACCACATTTGTTGATAGATGCATTTGAAATATGCCACATTTTCCCTCTAGGCTATCTTATATCAATTTGATATGAGGTTTGGCCAACCTTTACAGCCCATATACAGTGACTTTAAAGATTGTTATAAGCTTTAAGCTGGTCATACATGGGTCAGTTTTTTTTGTACAACCAGTAGGCTTAACAAAAACAAACTGACCCAATTCCCCCATCCACACACTCAAACTATATTCTATCGGATCTCCCTTTTACACCGTATAAAGTTTA
>BLSH010003261.1:206841-223334 GCA_018402905.1 Glandirana rugosa
ATTTATTTACGTAAAAAATGATAAAACTAGTCACAAGTTTTGTCACAATGACAACTGTTTTTCATATGTAAAATAAGGTATTAAACAGGACAAATTTTATTATGATTTTAATTTACAGACAATTTTTTTCCATAACGTTTCGATAAATGTTTACTTTATTTCAGAAAAAAAAATAAAGAAAAAAAAAAATTTATGTCGTACTGCACATAGATACGTAGGTCTGTGTACGTTACTATGTCAGAAAAACCCAAACAGATAGTACACTACTAACATACTCTCGTACCATTCAGTTAGATGGTTAAAAGACCATGTAGCCTACAGTATTGATCATACCAGAAAATTGGTAGATTGACTTACCATGCTCTCATACAATCATCACATGATAGACAAACCCAAAAAGACTGTATCATTGCATGTGTCTGGATGCATAGATACACGTCATGCTGTATTTAAAAAAAAAAAGAAATAAAAAAAAAGACTTTATTTCATTTGTAAATAGCTTTGCAATACCTTTTTTTAACAGACATTTAATTTTAGTATTATTTTAAACAGGACAAATTATGGAATAAAATGTATACTTTTTGTCAACAGTAACACTGTTTTGAACACTGATCAAAATAGTAAAAAATGCATTTATTTATTGTGTTACTTTTTGTCTATGGATTGCATAAAAAATAAAATAATTTTTGGAAGACAACATAACCAAAAGAAAACCTTGTTTGTCCTAAACAATATTAAATGTAACATTTTCTTATCATAACGTATGATACAGTTATTGCTGAATAAACCAAACCAAACCATGTAAAATGTATGAATGCTGCAGTGGTTAAAATATGTAAATAGCTAATATCATACCGTTATACAGAGGAATTCACTGACTTTCACTTTCTTCTAAATTATATATGTAACACCCAATTTCTGTGTTTTGTAGTACCTGAAGTAGTGAAGAACCTGACCACAGGAAATATCAGCACCACTTCTATATCTCTGAGCTGGGAGAAACCAGATGGAAATGCCAGCTTTTATTTCATTCAGATCCTGGGAGATCCAACGTTCAATAAAAATGCGACTACAATTTCTGATACAATAGAAGGCCTGACACCTGGAAATTATTACACCTTGCTGGTTGCTGCTGTTGTTGGTGATAATGTACAAGGAGAAAGTAGGACTGTGTCAGCATACACATGTGAGTAATTCCCATATTATTGTAGTGAAATATTGGCACAGTGATCATTTCAAACATTAGATGAGTTAGATGGCAACTCACATGCTGACAAAAGTGACAGCGACATTATGTTTTAGTATGTGTACTATTTTTGAGTTGTACCTCTTTATATGATTATTTTCAGATTCTGTGGCTATTAATCTGTTTTGGCATTTTGTCACACCATCAAATTGTAATCATTCTTATTATGTACCTTGTAGACCCAGATGTAATTAAGAATTTGGCTACAGAGAATATCACCACCACTTCTATATCTCTGAGTTGGGAGAAACCAGATGGAAATGTCAGTTCATATTTCATCCAAATCCTTGGAGAGCCAACTTTTAATAAGAATGTAAATACAACTTCTGACATTATTGAAGGCCTGACACCTGGAAATTATTACACCTTTTTGGTTAATGCTCTTGTAGATAACATAAATGGAGCAATTAGCGAAATATCTAAATACACAAGTAAGTCATTACTATTGCACAGATTATAAAATGTGGTAAAAAGTGTTTTTTTTTTCAATAAAAGCAGAGTTCTGTAGTCATATATGACTTATCTTGGAGTAACTAAAAAAAGCAAAGTTATCTATTGTATAGATTTTCATAAAACACATAAGAAGAACTCTCCTTTGTTTTTTGCTGAGCTGTAACATGCTTTATTGGTACTAGATATGTTGTAGGTCAGAAAGACATTTTCTTACTTGTCATATGTGACCCCTCCAGATGAGCATGGCGTCATGTCTAACAAACAAGAGAAAGTCTTCGTGACCTATCTGGTACCAATAAAGTTTGTTGCAGCTCAGCAAAACTCAAAGCTTATGTGTTTGCATGCCTAGAGCAGACCTTGGAGAACTTGTGCGCCTGCAGCCAGTCATAGTGAAGGCCTATTTATGCCAGAAAGCAGTGCGGGAAACCTATGTTCCATTCATGCTTCCAACACCATGTTCAAAATACACTGCAGTTGCGACCTGCAGCCAGTGTTAATAAGTTAATGACACACCAAATGCAGGTTGCACATGCAGTGTGTTTGCCCACATTGGATCTCTTGGTAGAAAGGTACCATGTGATCCGGTTGCAGTGCGTTTGCAAAAGTAGTGCATGCACAACTTTTGGTGTGGTGCAGGTGCAGTGTTCAAAATAAATGGGCTGAAACTGCACCACACAGAACCGCATATGAATCGCACAAGAAAGCACATCGCATTTCTGTGTGATTCCCGGTGTGAACAGGCCCTGTTTGTCTAGATCTGTGTCATTTACACACAATAATGTGTTGTCATAGCCTCCAAATTTTTCCTAGGAATCCTTGACTTTACTGATACATATGTGTACTTAACGAGTGTTAAGGAGCAGATTATCTGTATGGGGGGTGAAGTGTAAAATCACAGTTCTAACAAACTCTGAAGCTCTAACCTATAATAACAGCGAGATCAATGCCTACATTGCCTGCCTGGCTCCTTTTAATCTTTTAGCGTTTTCTAAGTTGATTCCAGTATTTGTTGGTTTTGAAGGTTGAATAAGAAAACAATGATAATCCTTTGTTTTGTTTTTTTTACAGAACCTGCCACTGTGACTAATATGAAAGCACGTAAGGTAGACAACAGCACAATTTATGTCAGCTGGCAGCATCCAGAAGGCAACACAAGTTACTTTCAAATTGAATTGTTGGGAGATCCACCCCAGAATCTCACTGCGGCTACAGAATCAGTGACTATTTCCAATCTGACCAGTGGAAACCAATATACAGTGAGGGTCACTGCAGTTACAGGAGGAGATTTGCTGGGGGACAGCAGTGACATTACTGTACTAGGTAAGTACAAAAATAACCAAGAGTCTGATAATCTTCATTCCTAAACCACTTATCCCACACATAATTCCTAGTAGCAGCTGTATCAATACCCTTAAAGTTCAAAAATGAATACATGTATATTAAATAAACAATAAAGTTCATAAGCATATAGCAAATTATGTGCAAACAAATAAAGAATGTAAACTATCTACATGATAATATACAGCATAGCACATCAGCAAAACACATAAGTGCTAAACAAATGAATAAATACTGTGATTGACAAAATAAAACCCATTAATAATTCACAATGTGCAGTCAAACACACGCAAATTACTCAACATCCAAAATCCCATTGTTTTCAAATGTGCCTGCTCACATTGGAGCATAGCCTTGCTTGAAGCTTGTCGACCAAAAAAAGTACACCAGCTTCTTGAGCTACAAGCTTCAAGCATATATGGCCCTAATAGACTTTTTCTTCTCCCTAGTAACTCATTTTCCAATACCTAAAACAATCATTTTTGAAAATACTCACGCATCAGATGCCCACATAAATGCACAAAAAAACACCTCCTCAAAAGCTAAAGAATAATCCTTCAAAATGAACAAAGACATTTAGCTCAAGTGTGAATGCAGCCTTAAAGGCAACTGAGGATAATGTTGATTTTGCATGGATTATAAACATGTCTGATATAAATGAACAGCTATGTGTTGCCGGCTGTAACTAATCAGGTTCAAACTTGCACTAAAAAAATTATAGTTGGAAATGGAAGGTTTTAATATTATCACTTACTTTTATTTTATACACTTTGATGCTGATATACATTATTGGACATCCTTAGAAACATAACTATGGAGAAGTAATATATTAACAATTTTGTCTTCTGTTCTTTAGCATGAACAGTATGTTTGTAATGTTTGATGTAAAAAAAAAAAGTAGCAATCAAATCGTGGAATATGTGTGCCAATAAATTGTACATTTCCTCTCCAGTCTCAGATGTCATAACAGCTATTGAAATTTCCTCCACTACTGTGATGCTTAATTGGACACCAGACTTGGGAGAGAATTCATCATATGGCATCTTTGTCTATGGGGAACCATCCAGTAATGTGACTGTGTATATAAGTGAAGTGCAAATTACCAATCTGATAGCTGGAAATTTCTATACAATCCAGCTTTTGGCATATCGAAATAATGTACTTTTATATGGATACAGCAGTGAGATCACTTTGTATACTCGTAAGTAATTATTGTTTCTTTGTCATTTTCTGATTTTGTTAAACGGTCTTTTGTTCAACATGTAAATATATGACTACACAGTTATAACAATTTATTTAAATGAAATTGTATAGACATCTGCATAGTCAAAGCGACCTTAGCTACTAGATCTTCAGAATAACTCAATAGGTAAAATGATGATTAACGGCAGCACCACCTTCCCACAATTGTAATCCAAAAAATGTGCCAACATTTAGGCTCCTTTCACACCAAGGCGTTGGAAAAAAGCCTGTAAAATCCTGTAAAACGCCATGACTTTAGTGTGTGTTTTTGCCGCGCGCATGAAGCGCTAGCGCTATAAATAGCGTCCCTCTAATGGCGTTTTTTAAGCGCTTTTCAAGCGTTTGTGTTTCCATCATGTGACCTTTCCACAGCCTCAGTAGACATTTCATGCGCTTTTCAAGCGTTTTTCAAGCACTTTTCAAGCGCTTAACCATTATTTTCAATGGATATGGGAGTTTTTGAAGGGCTATTTTAAGCGTGCAAAACAAGCTGAAAAAGCTGCTGCTTGCAGGACTTTTAGCAACGCCTAGCAAGCGCAACGCCTTGGTGTGAAAGCATCCATTGGGATGCATGGGGAGCATTTTTGGTGTGCTTTTTATGAGCTCATTTTAGAGCAAAAACGCCTTGGTGTGAAGGGTCTAAGAGAGGTCTTTTTGGTTGCCACCTTCAACTAGCAACATTACATATCCATTTTTGAATAAAATCATGTTTCTTAGATAGCATTGATAAAATAATAATAATTAATAATTTATTAAAATGATCTTACATATTGTTGTTTTCTTATATCTAATATAATACAAACATATGCACAGACTTCTGATAACTAGCCCTTGTTGCTGTACTTTCAGAAAATGTTTGGTCATACTTACACTTTAAGTTAAGGCATGCCCATATTTATTTATAAATGACAAAATAATTAACATGACCCATCAACATTTTTAACTATGCACGCTTAACATATGCATATGTTCATCACCACATAATACTTTGATGAAAACTGTTCCCGAAAAGATAAACTTGAAACAAATATGTCCAATATTGGGGTTAATTACTGTTCAGGTTGTTTTTTATGTATTCTATATTATGAAAAAAACTAGCATAAACTTCTGGAAGATGCAAGGGGGGGGGGGGGGGCTGTAAAACTGAAGGGCTGACTTGGTGATTCAAACTCCACTTATAGGAGGAACATCAATTTTGGGTGGATTGACTAACTTTAACTTTAACTGATAGGACACCACAGGACTTTTCTCCACTGAAATTGTGCCTGGCACACACAATGAGATTATTGGGCAAATGATTGTCCGTTTTTTTTTGCATGCTAATCTTAGACTGAATCGGAAGAGGTTACTTTAGTCACGAAAATTCTTGCACGACAGAATAAAAAATCGGACCTAATCTGAAACATTGTAGAGTATTTGTATTGCATTTTCGAACAACAGCTGTACTGATGAAACGAAAATCGTACGATCGGGCACCATCCCAGAAAAAATTTCTTGCATCTCCGATCATGTCTGGACGGAAAACATCAGATGAACTGTCATGATCGGCTCTCGAAAGCTCTTTACTAACGATCCGATTATCGTACGATCGCTTCGAAAGCGGTATTTTCCTACGATTTTCTGATCGTGTGTACGGGGCTTATAGCTGAACTCTGGGAAAACTAAAAAGTTCTCTCTGACATTGGGCCTGCATATGCACTGCAAGTGTTATCTGCTCATTTACATCTAGGGGGACCAGGTACAGATTACATACTGCTCCCGCAGGCTCCTTTGCACTGCTAGGCCAGTCCCTGCAATCCAGGGGTCTAAGGTCCCCTGATGTCATTAAGGCTGGTGCAGGGCCTATAGCCCTGCACAGGATGGGAGGACACTGAGAGACAGTCCACAGCTGGCACGTAGGGGAGCACAGTCTGCCAGGGGACTGGAGGATAAGGTAAGTAAAAGTGAATTTAACAGTCATAGAGAGAAAAGAGCAGTCAACCCTTGTAGAGTACAAAGAAAGAATTTTCGTTTTGACGGAGTTGAGATTTAATTTTTTTTTCTGCCCTGTCCATTTTATTTGTGTCAAATATTTTTGGAGTTCAGTTTTATTGCAATTACAAAGTAGAGAGAAAAAGCTTTGTGATACACTTTATATTTGTACTGAGCATTAGTTTAATTTTATTACTCATTTTGTTTCTAACATTATGATCTTTACACATGTCTAGGTATAAATGTACAAAGGTCATATTTTTTTTTTTATGTGATTGCAGTACCCGGAGTAGTTGGGAATTTGTTGGTTTCCAATGTGTCCACTAACTCTATAGATCTAAGCTGGCTCCCTCCAGATGGCAATCACAGTTACTATCTGATTGAGGTAACGGGAGATGTATTTATCACCAACACAACAAATGATCAGGCATTCACTATCCAAAGCCTGACGCCTGGAAACGAATATACAGTCACTGTCCGAGCTGTTACTGGCCAAAATGTTCAAGGAAATGCTTCTCGGGCCACAGTTATCACTAGTGAGTATACTATCCATCATGTATTATGTTCTGTAGCACACAAAGCTCATAATATCTGTTCACAAATACTTTTTTGACCATGCTGACAAAATGAATACCTAAAGACTAACTTATAAGTCAAAAAGGGCAAAAAGCTTATTAATTACATCTGTGAACTACGTGAACAGGTTCCTGTATTGTATCCCTTTACAAAATGCTGCTTACATAACCTGTTGATCTGCCAGAAAGGACAACCCTGCCTGCCAGATCACAGAACTCCACCTCTCCCTACCCCTCCTTGTCCATGTCCTTAATTTATTTCCTATGTGGCCTGCTTCTGGGGGGGAGGGGGAGGGGTAATGAGAATTGGCCATCCCCAAACAGGACATTGTGATAAACCTATAAGTAAATATGAAAACCAGAATCTTAAGTGGAAGAGTGGGACTGATAATAAAGTTGGCAATGCCCAGCCCAGGACAGAGCCTCTCTGAATTGATGGATTCCCTTCCTGGTAAATTTATCAATAATCTAAACAAAGTAATTGGGAGCAGAGGAACCAAAGCAACCAGCATATAACATTAACCATGAGTATATAGATGCACAGCAGTATGGAAATAATGCAGGCTTTTTATAAGAAAAGATATATAACAGCACATATATTCAGTGCACAAACAAGTATTATCAGCAAAGGGGTCAACAAGAGCCCTGATGTAATCGTGCACATATAACCAGGTATATATAGTTATTAATAACTATAACTTCAAATGAATGCTGCAGCAAAGTCCAATTGCAGTCCCAGAGGATGATCATAATGCAGCATCTGTCCTGGCATCAGAGACCTGTAGACAACATCAGCAATGATGGGGAGATCCTCCAACTGGTGTCCATCTAGCCTGCAATGCAGCTTCTCTCAATTAGATACCATGGTGTAGCACTGGAAATCAGTCAGGTCGTCTACTTTGCGTCTTAGTCCCTAATAGTTTCTAATCTGTTTTGCAAGCTGACATCTAGCTACTAGAATTGCCTGTCACATGCCTAACCTGGCTCTAGCCTCTGCTGGTTATTGAGCTAGTTAAACTAGCTTAGAAACCCAGACCAGAAGGGACAGGGTTAACTAAAATAATACGAGTTGCATATAAACTGTATTGCAATTAATGGGCTCACATACTAATATACTGGAAGGTGAGCTCTACACACACACAGTAGCAAAAACCTAGCTATCTATTACTGTGCAAGTGACCCAGAAGCTATGAGCAACAATAGTAACTATTAAACACAGGAGCACTAGGCTAGAATTCTAGGCTGGGTTCAGCAACGACTCTCCCATGGACAGGGTGTGTATCTCAGACTTTTTCTCTCTTTCCCCACTTACTTCTACTTGAGTTTCCAGACCAGCCTCCCTGAGAAAGGAAGTGCTGATACATAATTACATCTGTTATTATATATCGGAGACATTAGCAGTATAGCCACTTGCAATCAGTAGAGGGCAGCAGATCTTTACAACAAGTTCAACATTGCCGCTGCAATGCCTCCTAACAGCCTGCCCACAGGCTGATAGTTTTGGGATAAAATAGAGTTTTTAGTACTAACCATTTGATACATGAGGTTTGTAGTTTTTGTCTCATTTTATGTTAAAGATAAAAAATGGCAGGAGATAAGGCTTGCAGTGGACTCTTAAGATTTTCACAATTATGGCATGTATAACTGAGTATGCAGTATGATTCATGGTAGCATTCAAGAAAAAAAGTTAGAAGTAATAAGTAATCCATTCATAAATTCATAGCTAATTTTTTGCTTTTCTTCCAGAACCTGAAGTGGTAAAAAGCCTGACAATACTCAGCATCTCCGACACATTTGTATCTCTGAGCTGGCTCCCTCCAGATGGAAACATAAGTTCCTATGTAATAAAAATTCAGCAAAATGACACCTATACTGCAAGTACAACACAAAATAACTTTACAGTTCAAGATCTGACACCTGGGATGTACTACACCTTCCTGGTTTATGCGCTGTCTGGTTTCAACACTGTGTCAGGAGACATCTCAGTGATATCTAGTTATACAAGTAAGTATCTGCCATGTAGCAACAGCAAAACATTAGGAACTCATAAAATGCATTTACCCAGTCCAATGGTACTTAAATTATATTTATAGAAAAAGCTAATACTTTCTAGACAATAGAGAAACCATATAGATCTTGAGATCCTATATAGACTCAGGAATCCAAGTAAACAGGCTTGGATTCTGTGAAAACTATGTACATCAGTACGGATCCACAAATAGAGATTTCTTTTGATAGTATTTGATCACCACTGCGGTTTTTTTTTTGTGCTTTAGACAAAAAAAGACAGACAATTAAAAAAAAATATATATATAAATATATATATATATATATATATATATATATATATTTTTTTTTACTTTCTGCTATAACCACTTCACCCCCGGAAGGATTTCCCAGGTTAGGACCAGAGAACTTTTTGCGATTCAGCATTGCGTCACTTTAACTGACAATTGCGCGGTCGTGCGACGTTGCACCCAAACAAAATTTGCGTCCTTTTTCCCCCACAAATAGAGCTTTCTTTTGGTGGTATTTGATCACCTCTGTGTCATTTCTGATCACCGCTATAAACAAAAAAAGAGCGTCAATTTTGCAAAAAAAAAAAGTTTTTCTTACTTTTTGCTAAAATACAAATCCAAAAAAAAATAAAAAAAATTTTTTTCATCGGCTTTGGCCGATTTATATTCTTCCTCATATTTTTGGTAAAAAAAATTTGAAATCTGCGTTTATTGATTGGTTTGCGCAAAAGTGGCTGTGTTTAGGGATGATGAGAATTAATTTCTGGGGTTTTTATTTTTTTTTTATTTTTTACTAGTAATGGCGGCGATCTGCGATTTTCAGCAGTACTGCGACATTGGGGCGGACATGTCAGACCATTTTGACACTTTTTTGGGACCAATGCTATTTATACAGCGATCAGAAATGTAAATATCCACTGATTACTGTGTAAATGTCATTGGCAGTGAAGGGGTTAATCTGCAGGGGGAGATCTAGGGGTTAACTGTGTTCCCTAGGTGTGTTCTAACTGTGGGGGGGCTGGGCTGTTATGGGCATATGAGATCTAACTGATCCCAGTGACAGGGATCAGTAGATCTCCTATGCCCGCACTGCCAGAATGGGGAACTACCGTGTTTACATTGGCGGTTCCCCATTCTTTTTGCTGTGGCCGCTCATCGCGGCTCGCCAGTGGACTTCGGGTCCACCCGAGCCGCGGGCACACTCCTCCTGAGTACGGCGCACGCGCGTGCTTTCTGCTGACGGTGCGCACGCGCCCCCTAGCGGCCACTCTGCAAATCGCCGTTTATTTATGGCGATTCGTGGGACGCATCCACCCTGCTGCAGTAAATATACTGTGCGCAGTGTGGAAGCGGTTAAAACATATCCAATTAAAAAATGTCTTCATACATTTTTGCCAATATGTATTGTGCTACATGTTTTTAGTAAAAAAAAATCTAATACGTTTATATTGGTTGGTTTACACAAAAGTTATAGGGTCTACAAACTATGGGATATATTTATGGAATTTTTTTTAATACTAGTACTGGTGGTGGTCAGTGACTCATTGCGGGACTGCAATATTGTGGACATACTTTTGGACACTAATTGACACTTTTGACACATTTTGGGGATCAGTGACACTAATACAGTGATCAGTGCTAAAAATATGCACTGTCATTGTACTAATGACACTGGCTGGGAAGCAGCTAAACATCTAGGGTGATCAAAGGGTTAACTGTGTGCTTAGCCTGTGGTTTTGTGTTTACTGTGTGCTGCTTTAACTAGGGACAAATAGTGATTTTTATCTCTGCTTTGCAGAGAAACAGGATCACCCCCCTGTCAAAATTAATGTATGCCTTGTTTACACAGACATATATAATTTAGCTGTGTTTTGCTAATGATTGTCGAGAGCCAGAGGACATCAAGTCCTCGGGACTCCAAGATTAGCTTCTGCTGTGAATTATCACAGCAGAAGCAAACCACCTGCAGGCAGAAATGGAGAATCACTTATGTACAGTATCTCACAAAAGTGAGTACACCCCTCACACTTTTGTAAATATTTTATTATATATTTTCATGTGACAACACCAAGAAATTACACTTTGCTACACTGTAAAGTAGTGAGTGTACAGCTTGTATAACAGTGTAAATTTGCTGTCCCCTCAAAATAACTCAACACATAGCTATTTATCTCTATACCGCTGGCAACAAAAGTGAGTGCACCCCTAAGTGAAAATGTCCAAATTGAGCCCAATTAGCCATTTTCCCTCCCCGGTGTCATGTGACTCGTTAGTGTTACAAGGTCTCAGGTGTGAATAGGAGCAGGTGTGTTAAACTCTCTCATACTGGTCACTGGACGTTCAACATGGCACCTCATGGCAAAGAACTCTCTGAAGATCTGAAAAAAAGAATTGTTGCTCTACATAAAGATGGCCTAGGCTATAAGAAGGTTGCCGAGATCCTGAAACTGAGCAGCACAGCATGATGTCTAAGATCATGCAGTGGTTTAACAGGACACGCTCCACTCACTATAGTCCTCGCCATGGTCGACCAAAGAAGTTGAATGCACTTGCTCAGCTTCATATCCAGAGGTTCTCTTTGGGAAATAGATGTATGAGTGCTGTCAGCATTGCTGCAGAGGTTGAAGGGGTGGGGGGTCAGGCTGTCAGTGCACAGACCATACGCCGCACACTGCATAAAATTGGTCTGCATGGCTGTCATCCCAGGAGGATGCCTAAAGAAGAAAGCCTGCAAACAGTTTGCTGAAGACAAACAGAATAAGGACATGGATTACTGGAACCATGTCTTGTGGTCTGATGAGACCAAGATAAACTTATTTGGGTCAGAACGTGTCAAGCGTGTGTGGTGGCAACCAGGTGAGGAATACAAAGACAAAGTGTGTCTTGCCTACAGTCAAGCATTGTATTGAGAGTGTCATGGTCTGGGGCTGCATAAGTGCTGGCAACACTGGGGAGCTACAGTTCATTGAGGGAACCATATATGCTAACATGTACTGTGACATACTGAAGCAGAGCATGATCCCCTCCCTTTGGAGACTGGGCCGCAGGTCAGTATTCCAACATGATAACGACCCCAAACACACCTCCAAGACAACCACTTCCTTGCTAAAGAAGCTGAGAGTTGTATATGTATATGAAATATAATGTGTAATATTTCATATACATATACAAGGGATGGACTGGCCAAGCATGTCTCCAGACCTAAACCCTATTGAGCATTTGTGGGGCATCCTCAAATGGAAGGAGGAGGAGCGCAAGGTCTCTAACATCCACCAGCTCCGTGATGTCATCATGGAGGAGTGGAAGAGGACTCCAGTGGCAACCTGTGAAGCTCTGGTGAACTCCATGGCCAAGAGTGTTAAGGCAGTGCTTGAAAATGGTGGCTACACAAAATATTGACAGTTTGGGCCCAATTTGGACATTTTTATTTATGGATGTACTCACTTTTGTTGCGAGCGGTTTAAACGTTAATGGCTGTTTATTGAGTTATAGCAAATTTACACTGTTATACAAGCTGTTCACTCACTACTTTACATTGTAGCAAAAATGTCATTTCTTCGGTGTTGTCACATGAAAATATATAATAAAATATTTACAAAAATGTGAGGGGTGTACTCACTTTTATGAGCTACTGTATATGTGATTCCGCCCACGGCTGCCAACTGATAGCAGTAACAGTACTATAGGGCAGTCAGCAAGTGGTTAAGCAGTGCTGAATCCTAGGTTAGTGTAGTTAACACATATCCAATGAGGAAGTGTATTTGCTAATGATGATGGGCAGCATAGTGGTCAAGTGATTAGCACTTCCACCTAGCAGCACTAGGGACATTGGTTCAAATCCCAGCCACAAAACCACCTGCATGGGGTTTGCATTTTCTCCCTGTACCTAAATGGGTTCCCCCCCCACATTCCACAGACATGCTGATAGCCGGGTAGGCTAATTGGCTCCTGTCTAAAATTGACCCTAATGTATGAATGTGAGTTAGAGACGTTAGATTGTAAGTTACTTGAGGGCAGGAGGGCAGGGGCCGATGGAATGTATAACATATATGTAAAGCACTGCGTAAACTGATGACACTTTATAAGTACCTGTAATAAATAAATTGAAGCTTAAGTGGTTATTATCTAGTAGACCATGCTATTGCTAATTGGAACCAGTAGGGGCAAACAATGGGGAAACTTTAGGCAGCACAGTACCTAAGTCTTTAGATTTTTTAAACCTTTGCATGTTCTTTGTATTTATGTAGTTTGTTATACTCCCTTTAAGGTTTACCAGTTTGTATCCTGTCCTTCAAAAATAAAGAGGCTTTTGTGCAATTACACATATAGCAGCAGCACTTACCTTAAAGTAGAACTATAGGCATTTTTTTTTCATTTTAGATAGAGCAAGGGAGGCTTATAACCCTTGTCAGACTTTTTTGCCATCTGTGTCCCATTGCAGAGATTTCCCTTCACTTCCTGTCCCACTGCCAAACATGAAGTGAGAGGAAATCTCTGCAAATGAAGGGAATTCCTTGGGGACCCCCAGCTCACCAGAACTAGTGTCCCCATTGTAAGATTTCCCCTCTATTACTTGGGGACAACCCAAAATTTGGGGTTTTCTTTTACTTTCACTTTCAACAATGGCACAGACAGTAATAAAAACTGACGAGCGTTCTAATCCCTCTGCACTCTATGCAAAATGAAAAAAAAAAGTTTTGCCCTTAATTAGGAATTATTTACAGACGGAGCACATTTTTTTACTGGCAACCTGAAAATTGACAGAACTCCTATTAAAAACTAAGACACTCAATATTTTAACAGTATAAACACAATATGGAAACATTGCCAATACCCATAACAAGTAATTTGACTGGTTTACACTTATAAAGTCAACACAGCATAAAAATGATTAGCCCTGATCTCTACAAACAGTTGTAAAACAATCACAGATTTTTACAAACGGTCCGTAAATTTACTGATGGTTGGCAACCTTGCTGTACATGTGACTAGTTATGACATCAGCCATTTGATGGCTTGATAATTGAGTGCACAAAAACTTGTGAGAGTTATCATATATATGCTGCATGCCTTGAATGGAACTGTTTTGGGAAACCGTTATATTGATGCTTTTAGTTCTGCTTAGAAAATTAGAATCAACATTTCATTTTACTTTTTAATTTTTATCTGAAGAATAGTGGTAAGAACATGTTCACAAATCTGGCAACTCTTCTCCAAAAAGCAGCATAAAACATTTAATCAAACAAATACATTCTTCTACAATTTTTCAGAACCTGGAGTAGTGAGGAATCTGAAGACAGAGAATATCAACACCACTTCTATATCTCTGAGCTGGGAGAAACCAGATGGAAATGCCAGCTTTTATTTCATTCAGATCCTTGGAGAGCCAACTTTCAATAGGAATGTAACTACAACTTCTGAGATAATCGATGGCCTGACACCTGGAAATTATTACACCTTCCTTGTCTCTGCTTTACTTGATGTCAATAACTTTCAAGGGGAAAGCAGCGGAGTGTCTGCCTACACTAGTAAGTTTTAACAACATGATGTTTTACTGTCTTGTGAAACAAGGCAACCTTTTATTCTAAAAATGTTCTTTACACACTAGAAGTACTCAAAACAAGAACAATTAGGTGGGAATTTTGGGGTGTAATTAAGATCACACACAAATATTTTATATATGTTTTATTAATATAGATTAAAATAATATGTATACATTAAAAAGCACTAGCTACATTACATGTACAAAATAAACTTGTGATATAATTCTACATATGTCCCCACATACAGGTGTCCTATTATCAACAATGTTCCCTTTGTATAGCCAGCTATTCAAACTCACAATTATAATACATATAATGTTCTCTCCATTAGCCATATTTTACAATGGGAACACATTTCGCACAATTATTCTTCCTCAGGGGGTATTAGAATACATTTCGGAAGCACTATGAAAAGGACAGAATAAGATACTAGTAATCCTAATATATATATATATATATATATATATATATATATATATATATATATATATATATATACATATACCATATTACCAAAAGAATTGGGACCCCTTCCTTTACATGCACATGAACTTGAATGGCATCCCAGTCTTAGTCCCTAGGGAGGGTTTAATATTGAGTTTGCCCACCCTTTGCAGCTATAACAGCTTCAGCTCTTCTGGGAAGGCTGTCCACAAGGTTTAGGAGTGTGTCTATGGAAATGTTTGACCATTCTTCCAGAAGCGCATTTGTGAGGTCAGGCACTGATGTGGATAAGAAGGCCCGGCTCACAGTTTCCACTCTAATTCATCACAAAGGTGTTCTATTGGGTTCTGGTCTGTGCAGACCAGTCAAGTTCCTCCACCCCAAACTCGCTCATCCATGTCTTTATGGACCTTGCTTTGTGCACTGGTGTGCAGTCATGTTGGAACAGGAAGGGGCCATCCCCAAACTCTTCCCACAAAATTGGGAGCATGAAATTGTCCAAAATGTCTTGATATGCTGACGCCTTAGGCTCCATGCACACTGGACGCTATAGGGCTGTTTCAGCGTCGGGTAGGAGACGCTCACAAAACGTTCTATTTGCAGTGTTTTGTAAGCAGAGTTTAGCGGCGTTTTTTGGCTTTTTTTTTTACTTCATTGGCTTCCATTGACTGCAAAAAACGCCAGACGCCGATATACCGGCGTTTAGCGGCGGTTACCGGCGTCTGGCGTTTTTTGTGGTCAGGAGAACGACTTTTGAACGCCAATTCAGGGCGTTCAGATAACAGCCCAAAAACACCACTGCTGATAAAAGACAATAAACGACCATGTGTGCATGGACACATAGGATAAAATAAAGTGGTGTTTTTGGGCTGTTAAAAAAAACGCCAAAACGACCAAAAACGGTCGTTTTTGAGATACAGTGTGCATGGAGCCTTAAGAGTCCCTTTCACTGGAACTAAGGGGCCAAGCCCAACCCCTGAAAAACAACCCCACACCATAATCCCCCCTCCAGTGCACAAAGCAAGGTCCATAAAGACATGGATGAGTTTTGGGTGGAGGAACTTGACTGGCCTACACAGAGTCCTGACCTCACCTTTGGGATGAATTAGAGTGCAGACTGCAAGCCAGGCCTTCTCATCCAACATCAGTGCCTGACCTCACAAACACGCTTCTGGAAGAATGGTCAAACATTCCCATAGACACACTCCTACACCTTGATAATATAGTGTATATATACGGTGTGTGTATATATATATTTACCATACAAACAGGGGCGTAACTAGGACCTTCAGGGCCCCAGTGTAGGAAACCATGAAGGCCCCCCTGACCTCCAGCCAGGGCCCTTCTCACTGATCTCGGGGGCAGCAGGACCTGGATAAGAGGGGCGGGGGGGGGCGGCATATGGAGGAACAAATGCCCTCCATTTTCCTCCAGCAGTCACTGAATGCCTATGGGAGGGAGAGGAGGGGAAGCAGGCTTTTAACAGCTGCAGGAGAAAAATGAAGGGGATTTGTTAGTCTATATACTGCCCACCAATCCAGATGTACAGGGGTAACATGTGGGCTATTGCAATTGCGACCCCTGTAGTTACGCCCCTGGGACCAGTGGCAGCAGTGATGGTTGGGTGGGGATGGGATCAGTGGCAGCAGTGGTGGGGGGGTGG
>BLSH010003261.1:224340-234808 GCA_018402905.1 Glandirana rugosa
GGAGCTCCAGGGCCCAGTCGCAACTGCGACTGCTGCGACCCTGGTAGTTCCGCCACTGCATACAAAGCATTTCATCTTGACAAGATGTCTGAAAGAAGAAATGATGTAGCTGCCATTTACAAAAAACTTCCCCAGGGAAAGAATTGGAGGGGGGGGTCAGGGGCAAACCTTAGGATTGATATTTCTAATAAAGATATTTGTAATTAAAAACAATTAATCAGATTTCTTATAGTCTGAAACAAATTAACTACTTATTCACTGTCATATGCAAAATATTACAATGCGCAGTTTGACTACTATGTTTAAACATAAGCAAGTATTAATATTAATATAACAACCATTTAAAACTAAAGTTTTGGTAAGGCGATTTGTAAAAAATATAGATTTACGTTATTCTAAACATTCTGGCAAAACTGAATAATGTATATTGCTAGATTTAAATGTGTTGCCTTACCCGATAGCAAAAGAAAATGGTGTCCTGGATGAACAGTACAGCACAGTATAAATATCTCATAAATCAAAATGTCGCTTTCATATAGAATTTTAACTACAGTATATACTGTATAATGTAACACATCTTTTTCAGCACCTCTGTAACTTCCCCCTGCAAGATTATTTTAGAACAGACCCTAAATTCAAAAATTGTGTACTAGGATGGATGGGTATCTGCTATGAGTTGAATTGTGAGGTGAATGTTTGCTATATTGCTTGTACTATGATTATCTCCTATGATCGTCAGCTCCATCTAGTGACCACAATGCAGTCATTTCCTGAAATACCTCAATCAAGCAAAATGACAGCATTATAGCCACTAGATGTAGCTGATGAGCATAGGATATAATCATATTATAAACAATATGGAAAACATTTTGTGGTTAAGATAGCTACATAGAGAATGTTTTATACATCAACCCCATGTTTATTGCAACCCACCGCCTTTAGTGCATTAATCTGCTTGAGAACTCAGATGCAAATGACACTTTTCTTCAACTCAACTAACAGTACTGGTTTACACATTGTTTTACACACCAAATTTTACACACCATTAAACTGTCTATTGTCCTGCATACCATTAACTATGCAGCTTAACCACTTGCAGACTGCCCACCATACATTTACTGTGGCAGGATGGCTGCTCTGTACCTAGTACGTGATTTGACACTTCCGGGTCTGCAGCGCACGCTGCCCCTGATGACCCGCTTCCAGGCAGATTGTCGTTCTGAAAAGCAGGAACACGAATCTTTGCCTTCCCCTAGTCAAAGCACCTCCCCCACAATGAGTAAACACAACCTAGACACTGATTTAACCCTTTGATCCCCCCCATGTTAACCCTTCCCTGCCAGTGTCATTAGTACAGTGACAGTGCATATTTTAGCACTGATTACTGTTTTAGTGTCACTGGTCCCCAAAAAGTGTCAAAAGTGTAAGTTAGGTGTCTGATTTGTCCACCACAACATCGCTGTCCCGCTATAAGTCGCTAATCATAGCCATTACTAGTAAAAATAAATAAATGGATAAAAATATCCCATAGTTTGTGGACGCTATACATTTTGTGCAAACCAATCAATATACACTTATTGGGATTTTTTTACCAAAACTATGTAGCAGAATTCATATTGGCCTAAATTGATGAAGAAATGTGTTTTTTTTTTACTTTTTTTTGGATGTGTTTTATAGCAGAAAAAATATTGTCTTTTTTTTTTCAAAATTGTTGGTCTTTTTTGTTTATAGTGTAAAAATAAAAACTGCAGAGGTGATCAAATACCACTAAAAGAAAGCGCTATTTGTGGAGAAAAAAATTACATTTTATTTGGGTACACGGTCACACAACCACGCATTCCTCAGTTAAAGTAACACAGTGCCGTATCTCAAAAATGGACTGGTCATGAAGGGGGGTAAAGTTTCCAGAGCTGAATGGGTTAATCCATGCTACAAATTTGAATGCCATTTGTTAAACGTATGTGGTCTATGAATTAAAGATACTGAACGCTTCAAAGCACTGCAAACATGCTGCAATGTTTTGTCATTTGAGTAAAGTAGTGTTCAAATGTAATTTGAAGCAAGTATGTGGCCCTTCTAATGTGGCTTCTGGTCCAAGGTGCAGGCATGTTCTATTTATTTACAGTGCTCTCAGATATTCCCAAATGCTCTAATTTACAAACATAGACCACAGATTTTATGGTTGATTATTGGCCTGCCTCCTTCCTCTTACACACCTTCCTGGTCAGAATCTCATTGTACTTGGTGGCATGTCAGCCACAGACAAGTTGCTTGCTCTGTGGACCTAGGGTCATCTTAGAAAGTCAGGTGAACACACAATTTGACTTTGACGTGAACTCATGACCTTCATATGTGAGAGCAGACAATGCATGTGCCTTGGGTGGGACCAGGTCAAAATCTGTACCCAGTGATGCTGTATCTTATGCTTGTTTTAGATCTTTCTTGCATGACACTTAAGCCTAGTACACACAGACCGAATGCTGGGTGACATTGACCGGTTCAATAAATAAACGGCCGACATTCGGCTTGTGCGTATGGCAGCCCATTCGAGGGAAGTCGGCCAATGGCTGAGATCGCTGACCGAAGTGTTCTGGAGGAGGGGCCGTTCCCCATATCAGAACACAATAGCTCAGCAGGGGATATTGCTGTACTAACATTGGATTGTTAGTACAGTGACTCCGACCTGAGTTGTCAGTAGTGGTAGTGTGTACGTTAGTAATTAAATTGATATAAACTTATTAGAATGAAATATGACAATTGATTTTTATCTATTTTTAAGCACCCGAACCAGTGACAATCCTGACAGTAGAGAACATAACTACCACTTCTATATCTCTGAGCTGGGAGAAACCAAATGGAAATGTCAGTTCCTATTTCATCCAAGTGCTCGGAAATCCAGCTTTCAATAAAACTGCCAATACAACCTCTAATACAGTTGAAGGCCTGACACCTGGAAATTATTACACCTTCCTGGTCTCAGCTGTTGTTGTGGAAAATGAAAGTCAAAGCAAACTATACTCTATATCAGAATACACAAGTAAGTCATATGCATCATAGAAACAGAAGACTATTGCCCTAGCTATTTTCATCTGATGATTTCTTATGTACACTGAATATCTTGCAAGTGCCATGGTCTGTAAATAGTAATGTTTCTCAAATTTGAAACCTACTGTCCTTTATTATTAATATTTATACACGGCCTGCTTGTTTTTTCACTATAGAACCTGAAGTAGTGAAGAACCTATCAGCAGAGAATATCAACACCACTTCTATATCTCTAAGATGGGACAAACCAGATGGAAATGTCAGTTCTTATTTCATCCAGGTTCTGGAAGATCCAACTTTTGATATGAATGTAACAACAATGTCTTATACAATTGAAAGCCTAACCCCTGGAAATTATTACACCATCCTGGTCTATGCCCAAGTTGAGGAAAATAGTGTGCGAGGGGGATATGATATTGTTTCTAATTACACCAGTAAGTTATTGCTGTTTTAGATAATAGTTCATTTTTGTTTTCGTGCCATGGGCTGTATACAGTAATGTAGGTTCATATTTGAAAGTTACTGTCCTTCACTTTACATATTTATATACGGCCTTTTTATGTCTGCACTGTAGTACCTGAAGTAGTGAAGAACCTGACAGCAGAAAATATCACCACCACTTCTATATCTCTGAGATGGGACAAACCTGATGGAAATGTCAGTTCTTATTTCATCCAAATCCTGGAAGATCCCCGATTTAATACAATTGTAGCTACAACTTATGATATAATAGAAGGCCTGACACCTGGAAATTATTACACCTTCCTGGTCTCTGCTCGTGTCGGTGAAAATAATGTACAAGGAAAAAATGTTGTGATAGCTGAATACACAAGTGAGTTTACACTACTAGACAGAGCTAAAAATGATTTCTATACTTTTTCTTTTACATTTGTTGCAACCTTTTTTAGAAAGTGAAAAAAGGACAAATGAAAATCATAACATGTCTTACAGCTCCTACAAGCCTGGGATGTTTTATACATACTAACCATCACTATTTACTATTGTGTACATTATAGAACCTGGCGTAGTGAAGAATCTGAAGACAGAGAATATCACCACCACTTCTATATCTCTGAGCTGGGAGAAACCAGATGGAAATGCCAGTTCTTATTTCATTCAGGTCCTGGAAGATCCAACTTTTGATATGAATGTAACAACAACATCTTACACAATTGAAAGCCTAACCCCTGGAAATTACTACACCATCCTGGTCTATGCCCAAGTTGAGGAAAATAGTGTGCGAGGGGGATATGATATTGTACCTGAATACACCAGTAAGTTATTTCTGTTTTAAATAATATTTCTTGTTTTTGTGCCATGGTCTGTATACACTAATGTAATGTCATATTTGAAAGTTACTGTCCTGCGTTTTACATATTTATATAAGGCCTGTTTGCCTTTTCACTATAGAACCTGAAGCAGTGAAGAACCTGTCAGCAGAGAATATCAACACCACTTCTATATCTCTGAGATGGGACAAATCTGATGGAAATGTCAGTTCTTATTTCATCCAAATCCTGGGAGAACCAAATTCGAATACAACTGTAACTACAACCTATAGTACAATAGAAGGCCTGACACCTGGAAATTATTACACCTTCCTGGTCTCTGCCCGTGTCGGTGAAAATAATGTACAAGGAAAAGATGTTGTGATAGCTGAATACACAAGTGAGTTTACACTAGACCCAGCTAAAAAATGATTTCTATACTTTTTCTTTTACATTTGTTTTGACGTGTTTTACAAAGTGAAAGAAGGACAAATGAAAATCATAACATGTCTTAGGGCTCTTACAAGTCTAGGATGTTTCATATATACTAACCATCACTATTTACTATTGTGTACATTATAGAACCTGGAGTAGTGAAGAATCTGATGACAGAGAATATCACCACCACTTCTATATCTCTAAGATGGGACAAACCAGATGGAAATGCCAGTTCTTATTTCATCCAGGTTCTGGAAGATCCAGCTTTTGATATGAATGTTACAACAACATCTTATACAATTGAAAGCCTAACCCCTGGAAATGATTACACCATCCTGGTCTATGCCCAAGTTGGGGAAAATAATGTGCAAGGGGGATATGATATTGTATCTAATTACACAAGTAAGTTATTGCTGTTTTAGATAATAGTTCATTTTTGTTTTCGTGCCATGGGCTGTATACAGTAATGTAGGTTCATATTTGAAAGTTACTGTCCTTCACTTTACATATTTATACACTGCCTTTTTGTGTCTGCACTATAGTACCTGAAGTAGTGAAGAACCTGACAGCAGAAAATATCAACACCACTTCTATATCTCTGAGATGGGACAAACCTGATGGAAATGTCAGTTCTTACTTCATCCAAATCCTGGAAAATCCAAGTTTTAATACAATTGTAGCTACAACTTATGATATAATTGAAGGCCTGACACCTGGAAATTATTACACCTTCCTTGTCTCTGCCCGTGTCGGTGAAAATAATGTACAAGGAAAAGATTTTGTGATAGCTGAATACACAAGTGAGTTTACATTAGACCAAGCTAAAAATGATTTCTATACTTTTTCTTTTACATTTGTTGCAACCTTTTTTAGAAAGTGAAAAAAGGACAAATGAAAATCATAACATGTCTTACAGCTCCTACAAGCCTGGGATGTTTCATACATACTAACCATCACTATTTACTATTGTGTACATTATAGAACCTGGCGTAGTGAAGAACCTGAAGACAGAGAATATCACCACCACTTCTATATCTCTGAGCTGGGAGAAACCAGATGGAAATGCCAGTTCTTATTTCATTCAGGTCCTGGAAGATCCAACTTTTGACATGAATGTAACAACAACATCTTATACAATTGAAAGCCTAACCCCTGGAAATTACTACACCATCCTGGTCTATGCCCAAGTTGAGGAAAATAGTGTGCGAGGGGGATATGATATTGTACCTGAATACACCAGTAAGTTATTTCTGTTTTAAATAATATTTCTTGTTTTTGTGCCATGGTCTGTATACACTAATGTAAGGTCATATTTGAAAGTTACTGTCCTTCATTTTACATATTTATATACGGCCTGTTTGTCTTTTCACTATAGAACCTGAAGCAGTGAAGAACCAGTCAGCAGAGAATATCACCACCACTTCTATATCTCTGAGATGGGACAAACCTGATGGAAATGTCAGTTCTTATTTCATCCAAATCCTGGGAGAACCAAATTTGAATACAACTGTAACTACAACCTATAGTACAATAGAAGGCCTGACACCTGGAAATTATTACATCTTCCTGGTCTCTGCCCGTGTCGGTGAAAATAATGTACAAGGAAAAAATGTTGTGATAGCTGAATACACAAGTGAGTTTACACTAGACCAAGCTAAAAAATTATTTCTATACTTTTTCTTTTACATTTGTTTTAACGTGTTTTACAAAGTGAAAGAAGGACAAATGAAAATCATAACATGTCTTAGGGCTCTTACAAGTCTAGGATGTTTCATATATATTAACCATCACTATTTACTATTGTGTACATTATAGAACCTGGAGTAGTGAAGAATCTGAAGACAGAGAATATCACCACCACCTCTATATCTCTGAGCTGGGAGAAACCAGATGGAAATGCCAGTTCTTATTTCATCCAGGTTCTGGAAGATCCAACTTTTGATATGAATGTTACAACGACGTCTTATGCAATGGAAGGCCTAACACCTGGAAATTATTACACCATCCTGGTCTATGCTCAAGTTGGGGAAAATAATGTGCAAGGGGGATATGATATTGTTTCTAATTACACCAGTAAGTTATTGCTGTTTTAGATAATATTTCATTTTTTTTGTTGTGCTATGATCTGTATATAGTAAAGTAGGGTAATATTTGAAAGTTACTGTCCTTCATTTTACATATTTATACATGGCCAATTTGTGTCTGCACTGTAGTACCTGAAGTAGTGAAGAACCTGACAGCAGAGAATATCACCACCACTTCTATATCTCTGAGATGGGACAAACCAGATGGAAATGTCAGTTCTTATTTCATCCAAATCCTGGAGGATCCAAGTTTTAATACAATTGTAACTACAATGTATGATATAATTGAAGGCCTGACACCTGGAAATTACTACACCATCCTGGTCTATGCTCAAGTTGAGGAAAATAGTGCGCAAGGGGGATATGATAAAGTATCTGAATACACCAGTAAGTTATTTCTGTTATAAATAATATTTAATTTTTGTTTTTGTGCTATGGTCTGTATACAGTAATGTAGGGTCATATTTGAAAGTTACTGTCCTGTGTTTTACATATTTATATAAGGCCTGTTTGTTTTTTAACTATAGAACCTGAAGTAGTGAAGAACCTATCAGCAGAGAATATCAACACCACTTCTATATCTCTGAGATGGGACAAACCTGATGGAAATGTCAGTTCTTATTTCATCCAAATCCTGGGAGAACCAAATTTAAATACAACTGTAACTACAACCTATAGTACAATAGAAGGCCTGACACCTGGAAATTATTACACCTTCCTGGTCTCTGCCCGTGTCGGTGAAAATAACGTACAAGGAAAAAATGTTGTGATAGCTGAATACACAAGTGAGTTTACACTAGACCAAGCTAAAAAAATATTTCTATACTTTTTCTTTTACATTTGTTTCAACGCGTTTTACAAAGTTAAAGAAGGACAAATGAAAATCATAACATGTCTTAGGGCTCTTACAAGTCTAGGATGTTTCATATATACTAACCATCACTATTTACTATTGTGTACATTATAGAACCTGGAGTAGTGAAGAATCTGAAGACAGAGAATATCACCACCACTTCTATATCTCTGAATTGGGAGAAACCAGATGGAAATGCCAGTTCTTATTTCATCCAGATCCTGGAAGATCCAACTTTTGATATGAATGTAACAACAACGTCTTATGCAATGGAAGGCCTAACCCCTGGAAATTACTACACCATCCTGGTCTATGCTCAAGTTGGGGAAAATAATGTGCAAGGGGGATATGATATTGTTTCTAATTACACCAGTAAGTTATTGCTGTTTTAGATAATATTTAATTTTTGTTTTTGTGCCATGGTCTGTATATAGTAATGTAGGTTCATATTTGAAAGTTACTGTCATTCATTTTACATATTCATACATGGCCAATTTGTGTCTGCACTGTAGTACCTGAAGTAGTGAAGAACCTGACAGCAGAGAATATCACCACCACTTCTATATCTCTGAGATGGGACAAACCAGATGGAAATGTCAGTTCTTATTTCATCCAAATCCTGGAAAATCCAAGTTTTAATAAAATTGTAACTACAACTTATGATATAATTGAAGGCCTGACACCTGGAAATTATTACACCTTCCTGGTCTCTGCTCATGTCGGTGAAAATAATGTACAAGGAAAAAATGTTGTAATGGCTGAATACACAAGTGAGTTTACACTAGACACAGCTAAAAATGATTTCCATACTTTTTCTTTTATAGTTGTTGTAACACTTTTTAGAAAGTGAAAAAAGGACAAATGAAAATCATAACATGTCTTAGGGCTCTTGCAAGTCTAGGATGTTTTATACATACTAGCCATCACTATTTACTATTGTGTACATTATAGAACCTGGAGTAGTGAAGAATCTGAAGACAGAGAATATCACCACCACTTCTATATCTCTGAGCTGGGAGAAACCAGATGGAAATGCCAGTTCTTACTTCATCCAGGTCCTGGAACATCCAACTTTTGATATGAATGTAACAACAACGTCTTATACAATTGAAAGCCTAACCCCTGGAAATTATTACACCATCCTGGTCTATGCTCAAGTTGGGGAAAATAATGTACAAGGGGGATATGATATTGTATCTAATTACACCAGTAAGTTATTGCTGTTTTAGATAATAGTTCAATTTTGTTTTATGTGCCATGGTCTGTACACTAATGTAATGTCATATGTTAAAGTTACTGTCATTCATTTTACATATTTATACACGGCCTGTTTGTGTCTGCACTGTAGTACCTGAAGTAGTGAAGAACCTGACAGCAGAGAATATCACCACCACTTCTATATCTCTGAGATGGGACAAACCAGATGGAAATGTCAGTTCTTATTTCATCCAAATCCTGGAAAATCCAAGTTTTAATAAAATTGTAACTACAACTTATGATATAATTGAAGGCCTGACACCTGGAAATTATTACACCTTCCTGGTCTCTGCTCGTGTCGGTGAAAATAATGTACAAGGAAAAAATGTTGTAATGGCTGAATACACAAGTGAGTTTACACTAGACACAGCTAAAAATGATTTCCATACTTTTTCTTTTATAGTTGTTGTAACACTTTTTAGAAAGTGAAAAAAGGACAAATGAAAATCATAACATTTCTTAGGGCTCTTGCAAGTCTAGGATGTTTTATACATACTAACCATCACTATTTACTATTGTGTACATTATAGAACCTGGAGTAGTGAAGAATCTGAAGACAGAGAATATCACCACCACTTCTATATCTCTGAGCTGGGAGAAACCAGATGGAAATGCCAGTTCTTACTTCATCCAGGTCCTGGAAGATCCAACTTTTGATATGAATGTAACAACAACGTCTTATACAATTGAAAGCCTAACCCCTGGAAATTATTACACCATCCTGGTCTATGCTCAAGTTGGGGAAAATAATGTACAAGGGGGATATGATATTGTATCTAATTACACCAGTAAGTTATTGCTGTTTTAGATAATAGTTCAATTTTGTTTTATGTGCCATGGTCTGTACACTAATGTAATGTCATATGTTAAAGTTACTGTCATTCATTTTACATATTTATACACGGCCTGTTTGTGTCTGCACCGTAGTACCTGAAGTAGTGAAGAACCTGACAGCAGAGAATATCACCACCACTTCTATATCTCTGAGATGGGACAAACCTGATGGAAATGTCAGTTCTTATTTCATCCAAATCCTGGGAGATCCACGTTTTAATGCAATTGTAACTACAACTTATGATTAGAGTTGAGCGAACACCTGGAAGTTCGGGTTCTGCTGGTCCGTCCGAACTTCGGGACAAAGTCCGGGTCCGGGTCCGGACGGAACCCGAACGATCGCACGAACGTCGGGAGACCCCGAAAGGTCCTGAAAGGATGTCGGTAAAAACACGGATTTTCAAGCCCAGGGGTAACTAAAGTTACCCCAAGCAACAGGCACGCTAGCAAGCCCAAGGCAGGCCTGGGCCTGGGCCTGAAACAGGGCTTCAAGCCTGCCTGGTCGTCTTGGGCTTGAAGGTCCACAAGCGAGTTGAGATTAGTATTCAACATCAATGTTAACGTAATTTTGCACCTAGAGGGTCCTAAACCTACTTTATTCTTGACTGTAAAGGTAGTCCAAACAGGGTAGAGTCTCTATATCTTCACCACCACTATAAGAGACGACAGTCCAAGAAGTGATGAAGTCC
>BLSH010003261.1:261963-272071 GCA_018402905.1 Glandirana rugosa
CGGAGAGACTAGGCGGTCAACGACTGGGTCGGACGTGCTGGTGAGAAGACAGACGTGCTGGAAGACCTCGGATTGTAGTGGTGGTCACTGGTAGGTCGGGAGCACGGTAGGGCGTGAGACCCTGAAGGACAGATGTGATGGTCCCCAGGGTCTTAGCCCACACATTCTCACCAACAAGGGACGATTCTGTCTGAGGTGGTGGTCCTAGCACTGTGTACGTGAAGTTGGTAGACCTATCACACAAACTTTTATGTCGTATCTCTTCTCGTACGTATACCAACCGGAGAGTGATATCATATCAGTGATATAATATCACTGTTCTGAAAACATCTGCAAACTGTATGTGAAGAGCGCAACCATATGCATGCTCTTCTCTATGCTGTATTTTCAAACACACTATCCAGATGGTTGAAGTGCATGTGTCACGATCCTGGTGGTGGAGTCTGTCTTAGCAGGGAACAACCACTCTTACACACCCGATTCTGGGACCCCTGGTAGTGTAGACAGGAAGTCCCAGAGTGCGGGATGGCACGAGGGCTGGATGGTCACTGGTGGTGATGTTAGGCTCCAGAAGGTCGTGCAGACAGAAGAGTGGTCGTGCAGGCTGGGTCAGCAACTGGCGGATCAGAGAGGCACAGAAGGGGCAGGCAGAAGAATAGTCAAAGTCCAAGCAGAGTTCGTTCACAGGCTGGCGGCAAGGTACAGAAGGGTCGGACAAGCGGATGGTCATGGACAGCCGGGGTCGATGCAAGCAGATAGGTAGCAGGTCAGAGCAAGCTGGGTCGGTACACAGGAACAACACAGGAAGCAGGTTTCAGGTAGGAGAGCTGAAGCTCACAGGTACTCAGACGCTGTAGAACGGACAGCACCTGCTGACAGGTGCAGGGAGCTTAAATAGGGCACTGATAGGTAGCACTGATGGGCATTGATAGGTGGCAATGATAGGTGGCACTGATAGGTATCACTGATGGGCACTGATATGTGGCAATGATAGGTGGCACTGGTGGGCAGTGATAGGTGGCACTGGTGGGTACTGATAGGCAGCAATGATAAATGGCACTTTTTTGAGGCATTCCCTGGAGGTCCTGGGTGGCATCCAAGATTGGCACTGCGTGCCATCCCTGTGGGGCATTGTGCTCCTTACCTGGTGGTCTAGGATGGGCTCCCTGGTGGTCAGGTTGGGCTTCCCTGGAGGTCTCCCTGGTGGTCCTGGTGGGCTCCCTGGTGGTCCTGGTGGTGATCCTAGGGGGGCTGCACTGATAAACATTCAGTGCAGACCCCCCCCCCCCATCTGCAGACACATGTAGAGGAAAACCCAATAAATGGCTCTTCCTGTTTACACTGTGACCAGCTGTGATTGGTCATGGCTGATCACGTGGTAAAGAGCTTCCAATCGAAGCTCTTTACCGAGATCAGTAATGTGGTGTGTCAGACTGACACACCACACCACCGTTCGCCACGATACGCTCCCCCGGGCGCGCATTTGCGGGTTATCCTGAATCACGTCATATGACGTCCAGTCAGGATAACGAAACCATTTTGCTATGATTTCGCAATCATTTTGCTATAGGCCGGGTAAGAAGAGGTTAATGAGCAGGGACCTCTGATTGCTCCTGTATTGATTTGCATTGTAACTGTACTGTTTGCCCTTATGTTGTAAAGTGTTGTGTAAACTGTTGGCGCTATATAAATCCTTTATAATAGTAATAATAATTTTGTGAGGTTGGTACTCATGGTGGCTGAATAAAGCAAGCAGACATAGGGCTCTGATGGGACTTTTTGTCTTACAAAAGCTATGTGTTCCTAGGCTGGGCCACACAGTGAAATCTCTTGAGCTTGGCTTAAGGTAGGTATATTGCAAAATAATGAGTTACAGTGTTTTGACAAGGGAAAAACTTTAAAGGCCAGCTTCACTAAAAGTTTAAAGTAATCTATTTTAAATATATGGATTAGATGGAAATATAACTACCCGTTTTCTGTCCTATTTCTAGAACCTGGTATTGTCAAAAACCTGAGAACAGAGAACATCAACACCACTTCTATATCTCTGAGCTGGGAGAAACCAGATGGAAATGTCAGTTCATATTTCATTGAGATCGTGGGAGATCCAACCTTTAGTAGAACTGTGACTACAAATTTTTACACCATTATAGCCCTCACACCTGGAAATCATTACACATTTTTAGTCTCTGCTCTTGTTGGTGATAATAATTTAAAAGGAGAAAATTATTCCATAGCTAACTATACAGGTGACTATTGATTTTTCAGATGTCCCTTTTTGCTTTTCAGTTCAATATATTTTTTCTGATTACAATTATTGCAATTTAAATCTGTCGTATGTGTATAGTAATAGGGTCTTAATATTCCTGAGCAAGAAAAATAATTACAAATACTGATGTTTAAATACTATGCTAACTCCTTAGAGCCTGGAGTAGTAAAGAACCTGATTGCTGAGAATAACACCACCACTTCCATATCTCTGAGCTGGGAGAAGCCTGATGGAAATGTCAGTTATTATTTAATTGAGATACTGGGAGAGCCAACTTTCAACAAGAATGTCACATCTACATCTGATACCATTGAAGGGCTGATAGCTGGAAATTATTACATCGTTTTCATCTCTGTTATGGTCGAGGACAATGTTATCCCTGGAGAAATATATGCACTACATGTGTACACGAGTGAGTAATTTCTAATTAACAAAATATAAAAACTATTAATTAAAGTAATTCAATATAGTTCTGGAAAAAGGAGAGTTTGAAAGAAATTGTTTGAGATATTATCCAGCAGAAACATTGTCAGTGTGTGTATTGGCACCTCCTTATGATTTGTGCAGATGCCCCATGTTAATCTCTCTCTAAGAAATTGCAGTGTTACTTTAATTTACCTTAGATTGCTAGGTAAACTAGAAATTGGGGGCACCAGCCCACAGAATAAGGGTGAGCAATTTGGTAATTCATGTGTTTGTTTTTTATTTTTGCTGATATATTGCTAAATAATTACTGGTCGAATCATGAAAGCCAGACATACACAGCCTTTTTGTCTATCTTCTTCATGTACTATGCACTGTATAATGCTGGACTTATGTGTCTAAAATGTTCTACTGTTTATTATACTTGTATACACATGATATTTTTATGCCCATGTTGTAGGGGCTCGAGTAGTATAGAAACAAAATACTATACTCTATGTCTTACTGGCATTACATTTCGTTGTGGATCACACCTTCTCGTTGTACTAGCTTTTTATAATTAACCGTTTTTAATATATAAATTCAATGAAAATATAATTTCTGTCCTCTTTCTAGAACCTGGTATTGTAAAGAACCTCACAACAGAAAACATAACTACCACTTCTATTTCTCTGAGCTGGGAGAAACCAGATGGAAATGCCAGTTCCTATTTTATTCAGATTCAAGGAGACATCAGTTTAAACACAACTGTAGCTTCAAACTCCTATACGGCTGAAGGCCTGACACCAGGAAATTATTACACCTTCTTGGTCTCTGCTCAAGTTGGTGAAATTACTGTACAAGGAGAAGACATCTCTGTATATGCATACACAAGTAAGTTTTCATTGACAATGGAGTGAAATGCCCAAAAAGTTTTATTATTTATGTAGGTAACGTTAATATACAACATTTGGTGTCTATAAACTGGTGTGGTTCTTTTAGTGCAGAAATATCAGTTCAAATTGTTTCCGCACATATAGTTACAATACCAATCAATTTCCTAATACGTGAGTGAATGTAATGTGGAACTTAACTGTATCTGAAAATGCTATTCAATTTATTTGTAATATTCAACGCAAACACAACCATCCATCCATGTTTCCATGCTTTATTTTGTTGGGAAATCACTTTGATAAACACAGCATTTCTAGCCATGCCCATGCTGAGTATAGGCAGATGATTCATGTAGCATTTACTACATTTGTCTGCCCTTACTATGTTGATGCCATAGAAAATCTCAATATACACGGGCTGCCGGTACACTTTTGCAAGGTTTGGCAGGAGGGTGTGCTTATCTGAGAACACCCCTCCTTCTCCCATCCAGATGAAGGAGAAAATACCCATGAAGACACCTGGGATGTATGACATAATGTTGGCTCAGACCAGGAATCATCAAGCAGCTAAAGTAAAAAAAAAGTTTAAACAACCAAATATTATACCTTCCTACCTTTCTACTAAGGCTAACAGCATAAGCATTAAACAGGGATAAAGTAGAACTACAGTTTTTTTTCACTTTGGCTAGAGAGGGAGGGTTATAACCCCTGTAATTTTTTTGCCATCTGTGTTCCATTGGGGAGATTTACCTTCACTACTATCCCATAGCCAAAATATTAAATCAGAGGAAATTTCTGCAAACTAAGAGAATCTCTTTGGGGTCCCCTAGGACACCTAAATTAGTACCCCCATTGGAAGATTTCCCCACTATTACTCTTCAAAGGACAAACCAAAATGTGGTGTTTTCTTTTACGTTCACGTTCAAAGATAATGGTAAACAAGGCATATAAAGAGGATGAATTGCCTTAGTAGGGACACAAACAGCAATACAAACCTGACAGGAGCTCTAATCGTTCTCCACTCTTTCCGCAACGAAAAATATGAGTTTGCCTTTAGTTATACAGTACTTTAATATTGACTGAGAGTGTAAAATGTTGCTTTACAATTTTAAAATTTCCTATCTAACCATTATCCCAAACTCTAAACATTCACCTAACACCAAATCAGAACACTGATTGGAAACCTTAAAAAGCTACCCAACCTTTAGCGCTCAAGCTATCCTATATCCTAATCTGTATATGTCATATATTTCACATGCCGCTCCAGGCAAGATCAGGCTGCACACTCTACAATCAAATCTTCTTTGAGAAAGCGCTGTGTGTAGAGAGAAACAAATATATAAATTAGATGAAAAAGTAACGTATGTCTTCTTTCTAGAACCTGGAATTGTAAAGAACCTGACAACTGAGAATATCACCACCACTTCTATATCTCTGAGTTGGGAGAAACCAGATGGAAATGTCAGTTCATATTATATCCAGATCCTGGGAGAGCCAACTTTCAATAAGAATGCTACTACAACTTCTGACATTATTGAAGGCCTGACACCTGGAAATTATTACACCTTCCTGGTCTCTGCTCGTGTTGGTGATATTACTGTGCAAGGAAAAGATGTTTCTGTATCTACATACACAAGTGAGTTCATATTTAGTTAGTAAGGTAAAATACAAAAACAGGCTACATTTATTTTTTGCAAAATGAACAAACTACATTTTAGATTCTGGTTTCTGAAAATCTGTAATTTTATGTTTAGTACATAAGCATTGGCTTGACAGTTTCACATAATTACAACACCAATAACTTTAAAGTAAAGCAATCGCTACAAAGCGATCCAGCGCTGTGCCCATCTGTAGTGGCTCTCTCCTCTCACTTCTTGGTCTCACAGGCTTTGCTGAGGCAATCAAACCCTGTGACATGAGATTGGGCAGTGGGGCTAAGCCACGCTGTCTGTGTCTATAGATGCAGGCAGTGGGGCTCTGGAGCGAGTCTGCATGTGTGTCCCATAGTAAGCAGCTTGCTAAGGGGGCACACCAATAAGAGGGGCAGCCAGGAGTGCCTTTGGGGGATCCAAAAGGAGGATGTTTGGGACTGCTCTGTGCAAATCCATTGCACAGGGAAGGTAAGTATATCATGGTTGTTATTAAAAAAATGTATAATTTAAACTAACTTTAATAAGTCAGGGTAAAATATTTTTATGACTTTCCCCATTATTTTTTTTGTTCTACTGTAATGTTTGGATTGGGGTATGGAGATGGAGGTTAAATATATATATGTTTCATCCTAATTCTTGTACTAATCACAGGGCCGTAACAATAGGGGTGGCTGGGGCTGCAATTGCAACCGGGCCCCATGTTCCAGGGGGTCCGTGTGCCTCCCTTGTACACCTGGATAGGAGGGATGGCGGGAGCGGCATTTAGAGGAAATTTGAGAAAATTGTAAAAGAAATAAAATGACATGGTAAAAAAATAATGCAATTAAATTAAAAATCAAAAACTACTGACACCAGTGAGGGAACTATCAGGATTGCAAAGGTTGCTATTGGGACTGGGACCGGACCCTGGCATTTCACCACCATGGGGAGGCCTGAAGATGGCAGAAAGGGGGACCACTGCAGGACTTGTGAAAGGGTCCATCTGTGGTACCTTAATAAGGGGGGTGGGGCTAAGCCGTGCTGTCTGTGTCTATGGATGAAGGCAGTGGGGCTCTGGAGTGAGTCCGCAAGTGTGTCCCAATAGTAAGCTGCTTGCTATGGGGGCACTCCAAAAAGAGGAGCAGCCAGGTGTGCCTGTGGGGGATCTGAGAAGAGGAGGTTTGGGGCCTCTCTTTTCAATTCCAGTGCACAGGGCAGGTTAGTATATCATGTTTGTTATTAAAAAATATATACTTTAAACTAATTTTAATAAGTCAGGGTAAAATATATTTATTCATGTTTTTCCACCACATTATTTTTTTTATTCTACTGTAATGTTTGGATTGGGGGATGAGGATGGGTGTTAACAAAAAAAAAAAAAAATATATATATATATATATATATATATATTTCATCCTAATCCTTATACGAAACAAAAATCTAAACATTATCCAAGCTTCTTAATTGAACACAAAGTTGCAGCTTAATCTATAACCCTTAAACTGTTCTTTTAAAGTGTATCTAAAGTCAAAACTTTTTTTTTAGATTTAAAAGAGAAGCATGTTTTTTTTTCAGATTCATACTTACCTAGGCGGATGCAGCATGGCTCTGATGCTGCATCTGTCCCCCAGCGCCACTACACTGAGAACTGAATGATCGAAAAATGCAGATTGCTCAGTTTTCACAGCTCCCCGAGCAGAGATCTGCTGACTGTCAGCAGCTCTCTGCTCTGCCTCCTCCTTGGTCACTGGAGCAATGGGCTGTGGAGGGAGGGAGGGGCTGGCTCAGGTTCTCATCGGTTGTCCAGGTGTCGGTCCAGGGATCTAGCAGATCCTGACTCCATGGTCGTGATGATGCCGAGCCTGGACTGACACTGTGACATCAGCAGAGAGCGGACTTTAGCCCGCTCTCTGCTGAAAATGGGTCACAGGAGTGCAGAACGAACTGCACTCCTGTGATCCATAGGAGAAGTCCAGCCAAAGGAGCTTCGGCTGGACTTACGGCAGTAGGTTGGCTCGTTCCCGCGAATCGCTGTAGCTGGACATCGGTCCCGGGAATATGTGGTGTGGGTGTGCTTATACGCTCACTGGCTAGCGGGGGGAGCCAATCAGTGGGTGGGGCAGACTCAATGTCTGCCGGCCACCCGTGATCGCTCCCAAGACACTGCAGAATGGGGATCTGTGTATGTAAACAAACAGATCCCCGTTCTGGCAGGGGAGTTGAGAGAGAGTGTCTGTTCCCAGTGTCTGATCTCTCTCCTCCCACAGTCATCCCAGCCCCCATACAGTTAGAAACACAACACAGAGGGAACACATTTAACCCCTTGACCGCCCCTCGTGTTAACCCCTTCCCTACCAGTGATATTTACACAGTAATCAGTGGCTATTTTTAGCTCTGATCACTGTATAGATGTCAGTGGTCCCAAAAAAGTGTCAAAAGTGTCCAATCTGTATGCTGCAATGTCACAGTCCTTCTAAAAACCGCAGATCGCCGTCATTACTAGTAAAAAAAAAAAATAATAAAAATGACATAAATCTATTCCCATTGTTTGTAGACACAATAACTTTTGCACACACCAATCAAGATAGGCTTATTGGGATTTTTTTAACAAAAAAATGTAGAAGAATACATATCGGCCTAAACTGAGGAAGAAATTTGTTTTTTACATTTTTTTTGGATATGTATTTTAGCAAAAAGTAAAAAATATTGTTTGTTTTTTTACGCTCTTTTTTTGTTTATAGCGCAAAAAATAAAAACTGCAGAGGTGATCAAATGCCACCAAAAGAAAGCTCTATTTGTGGGGAAAAAAGGACGTCAATTTTATTTGGGTACAATGTTGCACAGCAATTGTCAGTTAAAATGACGCAGTGCTGAATCGCAAAAAGTGCTCTGGTCAGGAAGGGGGTAAATCCTTCTGGGGCTGAGGTGGTTGAAGTAGAATTCCAGCCTAACACTAACTATGCTTAAAAATGTCCCCTCCCCCTCTTGCTACCTGTACAGCCTGACATGCTAAAAAAAAGATATATATACCTATTTTTGCACTGCACTGGTCCCATGATCTGCAACTCTAACTCCCCTGTATCAGTAGGCGGCAGCTTCAGGAGTGAGGAAGGAGCACTGACAATGGCTGGGACATGGAAACCTATGGGTGACATCACAGCTCCTGGAATTCCCAGCCAGTGTCAAGCTTTCCATCCTCTCCATTACAGTTGCTGCTCACCGACACTGGGATCACATGAATAGAGCAGGGTGCACTTAAAAATAGGTAAGTATACACATCTTTTTTTACAAAAGTTTGGCAGGATAAGTAAGGGGGAGGGAACATTTTTAAGCCTAGTTAGTGCTCATCTGGTATTCTACTTTAAATAGTGTAACGAAAAGTTAAAACTGCCATTTTTTTCCCTTTTATGTCCTGCCCCAGAGACACAACAGGAAGTTGGAGGAAATCTACAATTAATAATTATGTTTACTTTTCAGAGCCTGGAGTAATAAAGAATCTGGTCACTGAAAGTGTCAACACCTCCTCTATATCTCTAAGTTGGGAGAAACCAGATGGAAATGTCAGTTATTATTCCGTGCAGATCCTAGGAGAGCCAGCAAGTATAATTGTGTCTTCTGCGACTTCTGTTGTTCTTGGTGGCCTGATAGCTGGAAATTATTACACAGTTCTCATCCATGTTATAGTTGAGGGTGAGGTTATCCCTGGAGAAAATTATACAATACAAGTGTACACAAGTGAGTATTCTCTCATTAAGACAATATGAAACCCAGTGATCAAAGTAATTTACATATGCTAAGGTACTGGTGAGATTAGAGTTTAAAAAGAGACATTTATACACTAATCTGTTAAAGCGTATCTAAACCAAATAATAAAAATGTAATATATTGCAGTTTACCATTCACTTAATGTGGTGGCTGCATTTGTTTTCTTGTTTCAGGCTTTATTAATTTATTTTCACCTGGTAATCCAGCTGGTAATACATTTCATGTCCCTGGACTTTAACTCCATTATTCCCATTACATGGCCGATTGATGAGATTAGTAATTTACAGAAGAAAGATAAGGTTGTTTGTACTTTCATTTAAACTAACAGGAAGTGACAAGGACACTGCATTTCTAGCAAGATCAGCAGGTATTATCTTTACTTGCTGAAAAGGTTCTTAGCCTGAACGATGAAAACGAATGCAGCCAGCTCATCTAAGGACGAGAAAGCTGTAATATATTTATTTTTTATTTTTAGTTTTAAATTCTCTTATTGCCCTATTTCATTTACATTTTACAGAACTAAAAGTGGTAGTAAACCGTGAATTGTTTTGTTTTGTTTTTTTTTAAACCGGCAAAGCAAAGTTATAATGTGCTAGTATGCATCCTGCATGTTTAGGAGATATTTACAGTACCTATAGGTAAGCCTTAGTATAGGCTTACCCAGGGCTTTTTTGCTGCCGAAACATTGCAGAACGCCATTCCTTCACCTCCGGCAGCCCTCTCCTCTTAAACCTGTCATGTAACACATTAGCCAGTTGAGGACGTTTTCTGCACAACTCACTTCTTCTACCAGCTTCTCTGAAGTAGCGACCCCTGGTGAGTTAGGTCCCAGCACTGCAGCTGCTTGTGCTGATTCAGGAGGCAGCTTGCATCCCCGTCTGCCACCGCTACTCCGACATTGTAGCACAAAGCCGACAGTTCTGATGGGCAGAGCTCTTTGATCGTTACACTGTACTGTGCTGAGGTTAAAAGAAAAGTGCCCACGTTTAACATATACAGCTGTGGCGACTTTCCTGAAGAGGTAAGGGAGTTGTGAAAAGTGGAGGGGAAGAGCTTTTGGGTGAGTGGATTTGTGCATAGAGAACTGTGAAATTGGGGTTTTGGGGAATTTGTACAGAATTGAACTGGGAAAGTGGGGGGGGGGGGGA
>BLSH010003261.1:272416-305842 GCA_018402905.1 Glandirana rugosa
CTGGGTAAGGGGGTGATTTGTGTAGAGCTAAGAGTTTCAGAAGGCAGGTTGTGCAAACTGAAAGTTGTGGAGCAGATTGTGAAGAGATGAGATCTGTGGGGGACGCTAAGGGTGCAGAGGTGAAACATGGCTGGTGGCAGAGGTAAGAGGTGTGGATTGGGGTACCCTTTAGATTGGGGAGCAGACAGGGGGGCAGAGATAATGATAATGGGGGCGCAGAGGTGAGTTGTGGACATGGGGTGTAAGCTGTGCAAAGGTGCATTGTGTATGGGGGTGCTAAGGTTAACTGTGGATAGGGGTGCAGAGTTGAGCTGTGGACAGGGGGAAAAAGAGGTGAGCTGTGAATGAGGGTTGCAGAGGTGGGCTGTGGATAAAGGATGAAGAGATACGCAAAGAGATTTGCAGAGGTGAGAATTTTATGGTTATTTTGAAGGAATACGTGAGGGAAAGGGGGTTTTTACTTAGGGAAGTGCAGGCAAATTTGCTGGGGGATAATAAAGGATACAGAGTTCAGTGACCAAGAGTATGTAATGTATGGCACAGCATTCAGGGTACAGTGGTGAAAATTTTGTAACATACCTTGTACATTATATACTCAAGAACCGCTATACTCTGTATACTGTGCTGTATGTTACATATCTTCACAGTATATGTTACATATTAAAGGCCTCTGGATGTGTACACAGAGCTATATGTTGCATATTCCTGACCACAAGGGACGCTTCGCTTTGAATGTAAGTACTGTCCCTTTTACGGATTTTGTGTGATACGCATTTCTCACAATTGCACAATACACACTCCTGAGCCCCGTTTAAAGCAGAACTATACTCACCTCCACTCCAGAGATGCAGTGTCCCAAGGCTCCCTCATTGGCTACTGACATTTTTGGCTGGTCTTCTTCTGGATTTCCAATCTTTGGTCATTTTGATTGGCTGGGTTTAAACAAGGTTACTCCTGTGCATCGGCAGGAATTCATTCATCTCAACAGATACTGAAATTGTATACTGAGCTACACAGGCACAGCTCAGTGTACAGTGCAGGAAGGCAGGAAAGAAGTCCTCATAAGGCCTTTAAGACCTCATTTGCACAGGCGTACTACAGCATACATCTGTGTGAGGGCTGTGTTTACTCACATGGGGATGAAGGTGTTCTGTACATTCCATGCAGGAAGTCTCATACAGACACTGCTCTCAATTTTGACATGGGTAAGTTTGCATGGCCCCAAATGCAGGCACCTGCAACCACATGTCAAATTGGGGGCAGTGGTTGTGTCATGCAGTCAATGTATCCCAATTGACATGAATAGGACTGTTGGCTTGGGGATGCGTGGAATACCTGCATCCCTGTGCAAGTAAGTAAAGCCCTTGCATGAGTGTATGCTGTAGTATGTCCATGTGAGGGAGGCCTAATGCAGATGAAACATTGTATGACCTGCCTGTTCGCCAATATTTTTTTTTTTAATAAAGTTTCAAGAGTTTCAAGAATTTGGGGTGGACCCTATCTTACTATATATTTACTAAAATGACAGCATTTTTTAAAAATCGTATTATCTGATAATTCAGTTGGAAAAATACATTCAGTTAATTAATTCTAGAATACTAAAACATATATTTATATATTTATTTTGATGTTTTAAAGTTCAAATTGCAAACCTCAAATGCATTTATTACTTTTTTTTTCATCTAGAACCTGGTATGGTGAGAAATGTCCTAATTACCAATGTAACTACTGAATCTGTTGACCTGAGTTGGCTTCCACCAGATGGTAATTACAGCTACTATATAATAGAGGTGCCTGACGGTATATTCTCAAATACGACAAACTCACAGTCCATTTCCATACGAGGACTGACACCAGGAAAGCGATACGATGTCCATATAATAGCAGTCACTGGGCCAGATGTGCAAGGAGAAGCCAATATTACAGCCACTTATACAAGTGAGTACAGATAAGTAGATGAACAACTGCATAGCAGTAACAATCATTGTGGACCAACTTAGATATCAGTAGATTTACCAATTCATGTAGAGAAACCTTAATTCAGCAAATGTATATTATGTATGTTATATATGTAATGTTTTATATAATAAGATTTCTGTAGACATCACTACCAAAAGACAGTATGCATGTATGATTCACACTAGTGCTATTTCTTCTATGTCTGCCATTGCTCTGAATGCACGACAGTGGATCAAATGATTATCTATGGTGTCCATTCACATCAATGAAACACGGTGCAGTGTGAATTGTGAAAAGGTGCAGGTGTCTCATAGATTTCAATGTGAGCTCATGAAAAGCACACGAAGAAAACATATACATGCAATTTTGGTGCATTTTTGGCAGGGTTTTGTGACTAACAACCAGTCTTTTCCTCCTGCAAAAAATACATAAAGCATGAAAATGCAGAAAAAATACTCTACAAAAATGCACGATCATGCAGCAGCACTAGTGTAAACCTAGGCTAAATTAAATGTACTAGCAATATCTGCCAAATTATATATTTTTTAAATAATTATATTAATTAGCATTTCATGCCTAGTCTGATGTCTCCTTCTATACTGTGTTAATGCTAAAAAAAAGGACTGGTACAAATAGAACACTTAAAGAACTGTGAACATCAATACAGACAAATACTGTATACACAGAGGGCTAGACCTGATGTAGCGCCCTCCTAGGCAGGTGCTAGAGTGAGTGTGTATAATTTTTGGTTTCTCTGCTTAACAGGGGGACAGTTAGGTAAATCTATGGGCTGTCTGCATAACAGAGAGCTGTGATTGATTGATAGAGTCTGCTTAGTGTGTTCTGGTGCTGCTAATGCTGTGATGTTTCACACTGATCCAGTAGCCATAGAGTATATTGGACAGTGGGAAGAAACCTTGCAGATGAGAGCATTGGTGTCTGTACTGCTTGGCCAATTAGAAGGGGATGTGCCCCAATGCATGCTGGGTGACTGTATCTATATCTGAGGAGCATGTGGGCTCTGGATCTACTGCAGAGAGAGAGGTTCAGGTGAGGAGGGGGGCGGTTTCCCCTCCTCAGCGCAGGCTGCCATGCGGCCTCAGGTGGTCGACCTGAGGGCCTGAAACATTAAAGTTGCAACCAATGGACCTTTTGAGAGCTGAGGGAGGATGTCCGCAGATCATGTCTGGTACTGCTGAGGAAGGCTGCCGAGAGTGCTTGGAGCTTTGTGACTACAGACCCGCCACAGGGGACCCCTAGGACATGTGCTGTTAGATTGCCCTCTGGGTGCTAGAGGTCAGCTGCTGGGTGCAAGCTAAAGGGAACACTGGCTAGTGTCTTGACGATGCAAGGTTCACTGAGTTCCCTTCTACTACAAAGCGACTTGTTCATACTGCTGCTGTATGGTCCTACAGATAATCTGCTACACAGTTCTATTGAGAGAGTTGTCCTCGCCTGTGACCTCACCTAGTTAATTTGGAGTATCCTACTATATCCCTTCTACTATTCAAGTTCTCCAATTAAAACACAAAAACAAATCCCCTAGACTGGTCATTGAAGTTAACAAGTGGAAGACTGCGTGAACGTGGCTGTATGAAAATACAGTGTAACTGGCTGTGGATTAATCAGAGGGAGCCTGGGAAAACCAATATCCAAGCGACTCCTGCGGGGGTACCGCTACACCTACAAAACTCATAATTAATTTTTAGGCCACGCTCTAGGACAAAACCAAGCTTTTCATTTTATCTCTCAGGGCTGCTGTTAGTAAAATATCTGAGCTTACTGTAGGAGTCCTTGTTTCATCTATGTGGATAGAAGGAGAAGTGGCAACACCCAAAACAGGCAGGGACAAAACAGTAAATTTGGTAGTTCCTGCCACAGAAGTTTCCAAGATATTTGGAAAGTTGGGAGAGTCACTCATTTTGCCAATTTCTACCTTAAACCTAAAATACCACTTTTGAGTGGTATGACCCTTTGCTATTCATACCTGTCCAGGTATCCCGTAATACCGTCACCCCAGCCGATTTTTCAATTGGCTCTTGGGTGCTGCCGCCGCATTCCCTGTAAGGGATTCCCTACTGCGCTGCACTTTTTGAAAGGCATTGGTGGTGGAAAGGTGCCAAATATGGAAACGGAGGGGGGGTGGGGGGGTCAAACAAGCAGAGTTTCCCCTTTTGGGTGGAGCTCCGCTTTAATGACCAATGTCTGTGGGAAAAATGTGAGGGGAAAGGCCAAAATGTTGTGCTCTCAACAAAACAGGAATAGAGGAGAGATCTTTAAAAAAAAGTTTTTGTTCTTGAGACCACTATCTACGAAAGGATTTCTTTTGGAGACCTTTTCTCTTCTTTCTTGATCTGTCTATGGGAAAAAAGTGAAAGTGAATCTCCCAAATTAAATACAGATGGAAAAGAAAAAAAAACTGCAGGGGTCTTAACCGTTGTTTACTCTGTCCGAAAGAAAAAAAGAAGAAAAAAAACGTTATATTTTAGTGTAACTATAACTATATTATTGATTTGCCTAGATATATACGTCTTTTACATTGTTTGTAAGGATGTTTGTTTCTCTGCTCATATTTATTATTATAAGCTGACATTTTTTTTTTCCTTGAAGTTTTTAAAATAGTTGCTTAACTTGTTTTTATAAACAAAAATACTTTTAAATGACTTCAGTCCCAGATGCCATGTTAAATGGTGCAGGGATAGTGGATGTTTCTTCCATCACTGTTAACCTCTTCTGGACCGCCCACCGCACATTTACTGTGGCCTAATCACAGCTAACAACAATAGTAAAAACTTAATTAATCCATTTCATTTAGTAAAAATGGTTACTTATAACAGTAAAATTCCTTGGTATAATCATAATGTGTAAAACATAATCCTGATCACTTCTCCAGAGTAGTACAGTGTTACAATGGTAACACTGTATTGCTCTGGTCACAGTGTGTTAAAAAAAGTCGTAAAAAAAACAAGAAATAAAATTGGAAATTTTTTTATTATTTTTGTTACATACTGTCACTAGTCAGTGCCCCTGATCACTGACACACCGGTTATATGATGATGCTATACTGCACTGGTTACAATATGAAAAAAAAAGAAATTGTTTTTTTTTAATTTCTTTATTTTCCAAAAAATTGTGACAAAAAATATAACTTCAAAAAACTCACTATGCCTCTTACTAAATACATTGGATTGTCTACATTCCAAAAAGGGGTCATTTTGGGGGCATTTGTATTGTCCTGGCATTTTCAGACCACAAGAAATAAGACTGTCAGTACATCAGAAGTGATCGTTTTTCAGATACTGTATATATAGCACAGTTTGTGGACTGTTTAACTTTCCTACAGACTAAATAATATACACTGATTTGGATTATTTTCACCAAATAAATGTAGCAGTATACATTTTGGCCTAAATTTATAACAGAAATGGAAAAAAACACTTTTTTTTTCAAAATTTTCATTCTTTCATGTTTCAATGGTAATTAAATACTACCAAAAAAACTCTATTTGTGGGAAACACTGTATAAAAATTTCATATGGGTACAGTGTTGCATGACAGCACAATTGTCATTAAAAGTGCGATAGTGCCGAAAGCTGAAAATTGGCCTGGGCAGGAAGGGGGTAAAAGTGCCCAGTGTTGAAGTGGTTAAAACACAGTAAAAATCCACACTTGAAAAATGCTGCTTGTAGGTGTCTATGGAAATTCACATAAACAGGCACCAGTTAAAGTGACTGAAGCAGCAAAGATGGAGAAAGTTCTCATACCAGCCAGATTGCGTGCCAGCCAACTGGTTCCTGGGATGTGACCGAATAGTGCTGTGGATGGATCAGCCACTATAGAATAGTCAACTCACACCATAGGTGACATGAAGAGAATCCTGGGAGAGCTGAGAGAGAGCCGCTGCAAATCAAATGAGCGAGGCCTGGAAAGAAAGCGCGTAGGTATCCATAAGAATGCGTTTTGTGCCTCTGGCGCCTCATCAAGCCCCAGTCTAGGGATTCTCTTGATATCACTTCTGGTACACCGGTTTGTTGCGACTTGTCTCTTCTATAGTGGCTGATCCATCCACAGCACTATTCGGTCACATCCCAGGAACCCAGTGGCTGACATGCAGTCTGGTTGGTATGAGAACTTTCTCCATCTTTGCTGCTTCAGTCACTTTTGCTAGTGCTTGTTTATGTGAATTTCCATAGATACCTAGAAGCTGTGTTTTTCTCAAGTGTGGGTTTTTACTGTGTTTTTTGAATAACATTTCTTTGTGGTTTTCATGGATATACTGTTTTCCTGTTGGTACATTAGCAGTATTACATGGTCAACTATCTCAAGGGCTTTTGGTGTTTTAGGTTTATGCTTGTCTCTTTCACTACTCCATAGCTAGGAACGCAGCTGCATACTTCTGGGAATATAGATGAACTTCCTCTGAGCACCAAGGGCATCATACTGAGAAACATAAGGATCATTAAAGTGGAACTAAGGGAAAAACCTGTCATTTTTTGCCATCTGTGTCCCATTGGGGAGATTTGTTTTCACATCCTATCCCAGATACACCACAGGAAGTGAGAGGAAATTCCAGGGTGTCGCCATGAACAAGTGTTCCTATTGGGAGATTTCCCCTCTATTAGTGTTCTGGGACGATTCATAATTTGGGATTTTATTTTATTTTTACTTTTGGCAGTAATGATAAACAGGGCAAATAGAGAGGGTGCATCTCCCTAACTGGGATACAGTCATAAAAAAACAGACAGGTATTCTAATACCTGTTCAATCTATCCAAAACTTAAAAAAAAAAAAGTTTTGCCTTTAGTTACACTTTAATCCACATATTGTGAACAACAGTGTACAATTTTCTCATAATTCGCAATATTGGCAGCACTGTAGATAGTATTTTTTATTCTGTTTTTAAAGCTTGCATATATGTGTAATCATTTCAATAAATGTTTTTATATGTTTCAACAGGGCCAGGAATGGTTTATGGAATTATGCCGTATGGGATCCAAAATTCTTCTGTGTATCTGACCTGGCAGCCACCAGTGCTGGGAACGCGGTCCTACTATGTGATAAGAATGGTGGAGGATCCCACATTTTATTTGACTACAAATAATGAGTTTATTGCAATTAGTGGCTTGATTCCAGGGAATGGTTACACTTTCCTCATCTCAGCTAAATATTTTGATTTGGAGGGCACACAAGAGCCCATTTCTTTGTACACAAGTGAGTATATCTATACAACATAAGGTTGTTTACTGTATCTAAATATTGGCATGGAAGGGAGAAGTGTGTTAATAAGCAGTGGCTATCCCACTTTGAATAAAAGGGAATAGATATTTTGGCAATTTTTGGTTAAATACACAAAAAGGACCATCGGACACCAGCTCCTATTTTTCTACATGGCCCTCGCTGTAACACATTCATTTCCTGTTGACTCTTCTTCAATTGAAAAATGCTCATTATTTGCAGAAATCCAATCCATCAGAACAGTGACCCATCCTCTCTAAAATGAATGATTTTGGAGCGGTCCCTTTCTATTAAACAAAGTGAGCTGCAAAGCAAGATTGTTCTGCTATGCTGCCACTTTAGATCACCCATAGTGTTATTTTAAACAGATTTTTACTACCGGTAAAATAGTTTACAAAAGGTAATATATTTTGTATGTGGAATTAAAGATATCTAATTTACATGAATGTTTACAGAACCTGCCACTGTCATTAATATGAAAGCCTCAAGGATCAACAGCACTGCAATATATGTTAGCTGGCAGCTCCCAGAAGGCAACCGAAGTTACTATCAAGTAAATGTGATTGGAGATCCAGCTCAAAGTTTCAATGTCACAACAGAATCAGCATCTGTAACTAACCTGACCATTGGAAACCCATACACTGTGAAAGTCGCTGCAGTTGCAGCTGATGGTCTCCTAGGGGAAAGCAGTAACATTTCTGTAGCAGGTGAGTAGCAAATGACACATTGAATCCTTGCACATATAATCCATATTAAAAAAAATAAATTAAAACAAAACAGAAGTCAATTACAGATAATTTTATCTGCCACTTTCTATCATTGCCAAAAGATTTAAATATTTTTACTTTCATATGGTCCCAGGATGTCACATGCTAAAGAGCTATAGGAACAAGTCGGAAGGACTTCCCTCCAGGAAATGTGCTAACGATATTCAATGAATCTTAGCAGCTGTGATACAAAAAACCCTGCAGATTACAACATTCCGAATTGAACCAAACTGATCACTAATTATCCAGTATAATTCTTTCACATTTCCTTCTGCAGTGTCGAATGTCTTCAGTGTGGTCAACATTTACTCCACCTCTGTCCACCTGAATTGGGATACATATGCTATCAAGAATGCAACTTACATCATCTCTGTCAGTGGAGAACCATCCACCTATGAGCCTTTGAACACCACTGAAATACAGATTTATAATCTGACAGCAGGAAACTGTTACACGTTTGCAATCTCTGCATCCTTAAATACATTTTTCCTTTACGGTTATGGTGGTGAAATCACTTGGTGCACACGTAAGTAGCTTTTTTCCTGTTATATACCCACTACACTTTTTCAGACTTAAGCTGTCTAGGTACTTGATTATGATTTTTTTCTTTTTTTAAACAATGTTTTCTTTAATGGTGGTAAAACAATGTCTTCTGCATATTTTGATTTAAATACAGGGAAATCTGTAAGTTTTCAACATTGACTATGGCTTTGGTCCATGAATGTTATTATTGCGAACACCATTTATTGTTTTTGATTTGCATTACTCCTTCTACTTCAAAGAGCAATGATAACTTTTCAAAGCTCTGAATAGTAAATCCTCACAGATTTACTTCACCAGCAAATCTAAACCTGTGATCCAGTTAATTGGTTGGCTTATCTGTCTTGGATTAAGATGATTGGGAAAGTGGTCCACCTATATCAGTCCTCTTTCATATCATGTACTTGCATTTGGAGCTTAAGTTCTTCTCCCACAAAGAGAATGCAAGATCCTACCAATCCTCGGTAAAGAGATTCAAATAAGTGGATTGTAAACTCTAAATGACATTTACATTGTGAGGATATGTTGTCATAGAAAAGTGCTCAGCTACTGGTTTATTCAATTGTTGACTTTTTTGTGGGAGAAAGACCTATTGAAGGTTATTTAATGAGGAAGTGGACCAATAAAATGTCCAAATGACCCTTTTCCAGTTCACTGAGTAGAGGCGATTGTTTGGCAGAGTAATAAAGCAGTGATCTGTGCTGAAAATCCAACACCAGAATCAGATTGCTTATCATTAATGTAACGCAGAGCAACCAATGGGGTTACAAGTTTGTCATTGTAATGGAATGTAGGACACGCTTGTTCCTTCCTGCTTCATTCTTTCTCCAAAATTGGTCAGCTTGGAGGTGTCTCATGGATCTCAAAGTATGCATAGATATACAAGCATCTCCCAACCAAACCATTCTGTAATACTCTTCTTTGATCTGATGGCAATATTGTGATTTTTTTATGAGCATAATTCTGCAAAATATATTAGAAATTGTAAATTTCTATTATAGTAGCTCACAAATAAATATTTTTTTTCTGTTACAGAATAAGAGATGTATATAGAAATCATTCAAATCTTTGATATTTGACAGCTGATGGGTCTACACTGTTAATTTTAATTGTGCTGATTTAGTCAGCTATTTCCTTTATTTGAATATGCTGCATTTGTTTAGGAGAGGCATCAACATCATTTTCTTTACTTTCTGTCTTCTGATTACAGAACCTGGGCCAGTCAAGCAAGTGCATACTGAAAATATAACAACCAGCTCTGTTGATGTAAGTTGGCTACCTCCAGATGGAAATCACAGCTACTATCAGATTCAAGTTACAGGAAATACCTATGCAAACCAATCACAAACCGTATCACAGTCATGGTCTGTTCAAGGACTGACACCTGGAAACCAATACACAATTGATATCAATGCTGTCAATGGACAGGATATGCCAGGAATTTCTTCACAAGTGACTATTACTACCAGTAAGTATAGTGATGAGTCTTTGTGGGGTTTGTTTTAATTCTGTGTCAGCAGTAGCTTACATCCTATAAAATTACACACTGTGGTCAGGATAAAAGACTAGTGTATATAACCAAGTAATTGGTAACTATAATCAACTGGTGACCTACAAGGTATGATCTGAAATTGGACCTAGCATTAAAGATATTGCTCATATAATGTGCAAGCAAGTTAAGTAATATGTAGATATCATGGTAGTCTGCTTATTCCCTTCTCATTGCCTCCTGGCAGCCCTTTAAGTGGGCTTTACTGCCAGTAGGCAGAACAGCTTCCCGGACACGTGATCATTGTGATTGGTTCTCACAGCAACCACATGATTGGAAGCCCATCCCGTTGGCTCTTGATCACAAACCATGGCAAGGAGCTGTCAGAGATAGCTCAGTCAGTGTGCTGGAGCATGCAGTGAGCACACTGTCGGCACAGAATCTCAGACCAGCATGGACACATATGTCACTGCATATATGATTTACAGTGACGAGAAGAGGTTAACAATTACTTTATATTCCATTCTCCATAGAAGACTATTTACATCTTTGTTCAAACTTCTTCTAGAGTCAACATTTACTTGCTAGACTAAAATGTTTGCCCAATCATGTAGATATCTATTCTGCAGAAGCAGATTTTATGTTACATGTTGTGTAAAACAGAGAAACCCCCTACTGCTCACAAAAAATACAATGCATAGTCTGAGTGATTGCTGGGAGAGGAGAGATTCAGGAAATCTATCATTATCTAGTAGAGCTCTATTGCTAATTGTATATGAAGATTTTGGTGCATTTTACATTGAATTGTCAGAACCTTATCAGGAGATACAATATGTGGTTCTTTAGAAGGGCACCAGACCAAGGGCTGAATTAGAAAAGTAAGAAAATAAAAGAAGTTTTTTTTTTGCCAGTGGCATTGTTTTATAAAACTGTAGGCATTGCGCAAAATGCTTTGCAATTCTGTTATATAGCACAGTGGCTATTTTCAAGCTTAAAAATACTGCAGATGTGCTAGGATTTTTTGGCCCAGACTTGGCTTTTGTTTCAAGCCAGTCCTGCTCAATTATTAGAACTTGACAAAAATCTAATTTAAAGTAGGTGCATAGAGATACCGCGCTAATGCTTAGATGAATGAAAAACCTGCAACCCCAAAAACCCACAATAACTGTATATAATACAAATAGATCTAGAGAGGGGGCTTCGCTAATATTAGGGTTAACTTATAAATTGAGTGCATAAATTGTTAAATTTTTAAACACATCAATAAATGAATAAATCATTTGTACATAGTCAGTCCATCAATATATATTTCCACTGAATGGCACTGAGCTGATGAATATAATCAATGGATAAATGACACCAAGTGCTCCTATTGACAAACAGGTGCTCGATAATCCGCCACCGTGGCTGGGTGAGAAGCCAAAAGAACCATAAGCGCTTACTTCCGGTAAGCAGCTAACTTGCTTGGTGGTGGATTATCGAGCACCTGTTTGTCAATAGGAGCACTTGGTGTCATTTATCCATTGATTATATTCCTCATCAGCTAAGTGCCATTCAGTGGAAATATATATTGATGGACTGTGTACGAATGATTCATTCATTTATTAATGTGTTTAAAAATTGAACAATTTATGCACTCAATATGTATAAGTTAACCCTAATATTAGCGCAGCCCCCTCTCTAGATCTATTTAAATTTAAAGTAGAACTAAAGACACTTTTTCTATTTTGGATAGAGTAAGAGAGGGTTATTATTTATTTATTTATTTTCATCCCTGGTTGCCCTTAGGGTTACAAAACTAGTGCCCCCAGTAAGGTTTCTCCTCTATTCATGTTCTGGAGACAACCCAAAATTTGTGATTTTCCTGCACTTCCACTGGTAAAGGTAACTAGGACAAATAGGGAGATTTGGTTAGGTAGATTCACCTTCTCTAACAGACAGAAATAAAAAACTTAACTTTTACTGCCACTCCACTCTTTCCAAAACCAAAGAAAAAAAGTTTTGATATTCAAATTTTTATAATTTAATGGTTAGATCAAAATTACACTTCTTGTATCACCTAATGATTCCAGGTGTAGGATTATAAGATTTTATATTATTGAGAATGTATCAGGGGAACATGAAACCCACATTTGATTGGTTACAGACATAAAAAGTGCACACAACCAGGCATCCTGCAAGGGAATATTTTACCAGGGTATAAGTCAGTGCACAAAAAATTCCAAAATATCAACTTTTGATGAAGGTGACTATAACTGGGCTTGTTTCTCTTTTTTATGTATGGTTTCTTCTGTGTAGTAAAAAATATTATTCATTTTATGGAGAACATATCATGCAATTATGAACTTGAAACTAACTGATAACGTTAAAATACCTTATGTCCTGTGATAAAATTTACTAAGAACAAATGCAGTCATTTACATTTTCAGAGTCAAGCTGATATCTAATGCTTGTTTCTTTTTTTTTTAGAACCAGGAACAGTGAAGGACCTGACAATATTCACCACCACGGACACTTCTGTAACTCTGAGCTGGCAGCCACCAGATGGAAGCATAAGCTCATATCTCATTAATATCCAGCAAAATGAAACCTACAATCAAACAACCAACCTGAACACTTTTACAGTTAATGATTTGACCCCTGGGACTTACTACATTTTCACAGTCTCAGCTTTGGCTGGTTTCAATACCGTAAGAGGAGAAAGTGTATTAGTTGCAGGTTATACACGTAAGTATCTACTGATATAGAATATAAATGATACAGATTTGATACATATATATATGTAAATGAACAGTGATCAGCAAAGTGCATCCAAATATATTTTTAATTCTTTTAATACACCTCTAAAGCATATCTAAACATAAAAAACAAAAATGCAATATATTGCAGCTTACCAATCTTTAGATGTGTTATCTGCATTACTTTCCATTTTTCAGGTTTTTCTTCCTTTTTTACCTGGTGATCCTGCCCGTAACATACTTCCTGTCCATATGGTTATTCCCTATATTCTATCTATGGAGGAGCAGTGTTATCACCCTAAGCTGCTCTCTTGAATTGGACTGCAAACACCCTCTCCACTTCTCATCTCGATTTTACAGAAAATGAGAAAAAGGGGAAGGATTATAAAATTGTTTGCGATTTCAGTTTAGTGGACAGGAAGTTACAAGAATTTCAAATTTCTGATAGGATCAATGGGTGTTTTTTCTGTACTTACAGAAGTCTAATAAAAGAAAACAATTTGCCACATCTGAAGACTAGTAAGCTGCAATGTGCTGCTTTTTTTGTTCTTGTGTTTAGACATAAGTTAAGAATTATGTACATATGTATATACAGTAAACCTTAAGTGAAACCATGTTTGTGTTATCGTATACAGAGGCGGAACCTCCACTTGATTTTGGAGGAGAAGGAACCATTTCTGTTTATCCTATTATATATTCTATTGTGCAAAAATAATTCACAGTACATATTTGAATACATCTCTCGCATTTTGTAATTAAAAGACCATCTTTGCACCACAATATCACCACCAGTGACAACTTCCTTTTATTTCATGCGTGAGGCTGAAGCTTGTCCTTATTAGAAAGAGGCATCTTTGGGGAACAAATTATTGGAGTGCTAGAAGGAAATGCTGAGTATTACAAAACAGCACCACATTAATAACTAGAGAATAAAAATAACTATTTATCACTGCCACACCCATTTGGACAGATGTACATTCAAATTTGTTTATTTTGCATGAAGGTGTGCACTCATTAAGATTATATGTAAAACACATTTAGGCGCTCTGTGGAAAGTCACTGATATTACTTACTGATTTTAATAAAACCTTCCAATACCTGGATTTAGCCATGTAGACCTGCAGTTTGGCAAAACTGGGATCATGTAGCCTCTACCAGGGTGCATCTGAGCTGGACGTCTGTCATATGTGTGTGAAGTCTTACTGCTCCGAACCTGCACATAACATTTTGAGCAGCACCTTCCAGCAACAATAAAGCTCCATGCACACTGGACGCTCTGTATAGTCGTTTTGGACATTGGATTTTTGGCAGAAAAATGCTGCCGTTCAGCGGTGTTTATGAGCATTTGTCGGCGTTTATCAGCATCCAGCAATTTTTGTGGTCAGAAGAATGACTCTTGAATGCCAATTCAGAGCGTTCAGATAACAGCCCGAAAACGCAACTGCTGATAAACGACAATAAACGTCCATGTGTGCATGGACACATAGGATAACATAAAGGGGTGTTTTTGGGCTGTTAAAAAAAATGCCCAAATGACCATAAATGGTCGTTTATCAGCTTCAGTGTGCATGGAGCCTAAGGAATTGCACAGCTTTGTTTGGACCAATCAAACCAAGAAAATAGCACATTAAATTATTTGTTTAAACTTAATTCCAAAAAACTTTTTCTGGTAACACTAATGTTCAATAACTTTTGCTCTGCAGTACCTGGAATAGTAAAGAACCTGATAAAAGAAAATATCACCACCACATCTGTATCTCTGAGCTGGGGGAAACCAGATGGAAATGCCAGTTCATATTTCATCCAGATACTTGAAGAACCTATTTTAAACAGAAATGTGACCACAACTTCTCACATAATAGAAGGCCTGACACCTGGAAATTATTACACCTTCCTGGTCTCTGCCTTTGTTGAAAATGTCCAGGGCAGCAGCTCAGTCATATCTAGCTATACAAGTAAGTATGCTGGCCACAAATATATTAATCCGAGATTCAGCTTTCAATACAGTTTTGAACACATTCAACATTCTATAAAGCTAGAGGACTGACAATGAAAAATGATTTCACCTTCCTGGTCTCTGCACTTGTTTATGAAAGCACTGTAGAAGGAGAAAATGGTACTGTTGTCTAATACACAAATGAGTTACCCTTACTCTAAACCAGCCTTTCTGAAACTTTTTATGCAAGAGTTACCCTTAAAATAATTTTCAGGTTTTGGAGAACCACTGCCAAAATTAATCGGGAATCAGTGAGAAGGATGTCCCCCTTTATATTGATGGTGATTGGGAAGACCCCTTTCCCCCACAGACAGCTAAAAAGATCATGGTGTCATGTCACTGTTTCTGCCAATGGACCTGGAAATATCCAGGCACCATCAGATATTAAGTCTATCAGCCACCTTCTCAAAGAATTCCTAGAAACTTCTGCAAGGATCCCAGGATTCCGCAGAACCCTGGTTGAAAGTAGCGGGCTCTAGACAATATGACATCCTTTTGTACCTGGCATTTGGGTCCTATATTTACTGTACATGTCTAATATCTTTATGGTGAAATCAAGAAAAGTAGTTGGCATCTGTATATGAATAACATTTATATGTTATAATCAAGGGACCACATAATCATAGTTGTACAGTATATCCCTGTTTTAAGGGCCCAACTCAAAGTTATTTCACTTTGCTTAAAAACTCTGTAATGCTTTTTGTTTGCAGAACCTGAAATAGTGAAAAACCTCACCACATGGAGTATCACCACCACTTCTATATCTTTGAGCTGGGATAAACCAGATGGAAATGTCAGTTCATATTTCATCCAAATCCTGGGGGATCCTACTTTCAATAAGACTGCAACTACAACTTCTTACATTATTGAAGGCCTGACACCTGGAAATTATTACACCATCCTGGTCTCTGCCCGTGCTGGTGATATTACAGTTCAAGGAGATAGTGTTTCTCTATCTACTTACACAAGTGAGTGTTGGTGGGGTGAAATACAAAAGGAGTTATATTTATTCTGAAAACATGAATATGCTGCATTTCCTATATATTTGAATTCTGGACATCTAGGGGTTGATTTACTAAAGATAAAAAAGCTTTTTGCTTTTCAGGGGAAATTGCACTTTGCAAGGGAATTTACCCTAGAGCTTAGTGAATGTGGTAAAATTTTATTTTTCAAATAATACCATATTATGTGTCCAGAACAGCATTTTTGCATATGATTGAATGATGAAAATTGCCAGAGCTTCACCTTTGCCCTTCAAAGTACAACTTCCCCTGCAATGTGAATACAATGAACAGTCTATTTGCATTTAGTAAATCAAACCCATATCATTTATTACAACTTCCTGGTCTCTTCTCTTGTTGGTTAAAATATTCTGCATGAAGGAAATGTTCCTGTGTATGCACACACAAGTGAGTTCTCATAAAGTTAGGCAATGAAACATAAAAAGGTTAGCTGGATTTGGCCTCTTAAGTGGAACTAAACCAACTGATTTAACTGTTTCCCTAAAGAAATCTGCAGTTAGAAATGTTCAATAGACATTATTACATCCTTATTCAAACCTATTATATCGATGTTTTCTGCAGTGCTTTCATTTATATGCTGCCTACTAGCACATGCACAGTGTATGCTTCATTCAAGACATACCTCTGGTGTTTACTGTTAGACCTCATGCACACAGGACTGCTTTGGATGTCTTTACAGCAGCTGTTTTTAGCAGTCAATAAACCCTCCATCATGTTATCCTATGTGTTCATGCACACATAGGCTGTTATCAGCTGTTTTTAACTGGGGCGTTTTTGAGCTGTAAAAAAACCCCAAGACCAGTGGGTTCTGAGAGATGTTTTTCAGCTGTAAAAACGCTCAAAAACTCGCAGAAACACAGCTCACCAAAGTTTTTTGGCGTTTTAGATCCATTGAGGGAAAAAAAAATGCTCAAAAACGCTACTGTTAGAAAACACCTCAGCTCACCAACGTTTTTGGATGTTTTTGATCCATAAAAAAAAAACGCTACTGCTCAAAAACGCTAGTGCAATAATGCTGAAAAAAGCTGAAAAACTCATTACAAAGCTACTGACGTTTTTAGAAAGTTTTTTAACATCCTGTGTGCATGAGGCGTTAAAGTTGCCAGTGTGTTCATGTCAGTTCTCCAGCAAACTTTAAACCATCCAAATGTCTAGTGTTATATCTGGTCACATGTGCAGCACCATGACAACTGCAGATCTAAACAGAGGCTAAGATGGCACCACCCAAATGAACAGGAGGGTTTAGTTCCACTTACATTTGAAATGTAATAGCTATCCTTGTGTTTTCCTACTTTGCTGACTTTACTGGAGTGGAGAGGGAGTAGAACACCTGTCGGGCTTTTATTGCTGCCTCTGTCCCCATAAGAGAGATTCACATCTCATGGGATGAGTTTCCTCTAATTTCCTGTTTTGGCTATGGAACAGGAAATGAAGTGAAATCTCCCCAATGGGACACAGATGACAAAAAAGTCTGACAGGGGTTACTTTATTCAAAATGAGATATATATGTTTTGCCTTTAGTTCTACTTTAAGTTGGCCATACACTATATAATAATCATATCTTTCATAGATCTACTAATAATCACATACAGTAGTACAAGGGGCTTACTTGGTGGAATGCAAAATGAATGGGTTGCTTAGTTGTGTCCTCATATTATATAATTTTGGTAAATTTAAAAAAGACTATGCAAATACTGTACACTCAGATTGCAACGTGCATGCCAACTTTTAAGTTGATTCTGTATTTGTAGCTGTGTATTCACAAGTTAAAAAAAATCCCAATTAACAACCATATCATAGTTCTTGTGAAGTAGCACATTGCATGCAACGGGGAGTCCATACCAACACTGCCCGCAGCCCCTTTCTTCCAGATGTTCATCTGATCATTCACCAGGGCCATCAGAGAGTAATAAGGCAGGGAAAAAATCAGATGCTCCCACATAACATGCACATATCAGCAATTAAAACATACACACAGGTGTTTTGAAAAAGGTTGAACCTACATATTTAAGTAATTAATGGAACTGGCAATATATAGCAATTTCCATTCGTAAAATGAATTTTGTTGTATTTGTAGCATAGTACAGTGTTGAATTTTCTAATTACTCTAATCCAGTTTGGGTAACCTTGTATAAAAAAAAATGATAGTTGCCAAATTCTTAAATACAGTTTATAATATCATTTTTATTTACTTTATAGAACCTGATGTAGTACAGAACCTGGCTGTACAGACTATCTCTACCACTTCCATAACTTTAATGTGGCAAACACCAGTTGGAAATGCCAGCTCTTATTTAATTCTGCTCCAAGATGATCCAACTTTCAATAGAACTGTGAATACAACTTCTGCTATGATTGAAGGCCTAACTCCTGGAAATTTTTACAGCTTCCTAGTCTCTGCTGTTGTTTATAACGTACAGGGCAGCAGCTCACTTCTAAACATCACAATATGTAAGTATCACAAAAACTTCATTCAATGGAACCCGTTTGGGCCAAAGGTTGGGGAAGCTAGGTGTAATATCCCACTACTATTCTTCTCAGAATATTTGTTAAAATTATGGGAACATAAGCACATTAGACTTTTTTTCCGTTACCTGTTCTTTCTTCTGAATAACTACAGGTCTGTGATAGTAATTCTTATGATCTCATAATATTTACTTGTTCAAATTGCCTCTGAGATCAAGTTTCCTGCTTCGCTTCAAAGTAAACTATTTGTTAGAGCAGACTTTCTCAACGTTTTACTCTTGAGATCCTTGAAATAGTTTCGGGTCTCAAGGAACCCCTGCTAAAATTAATTCCTCAGGGGTCAATGCAAAGAATGTCTGCTACATTGGTGGCCAGTGAAAAAATGTCCCTCTTACTGTGGTGGTCAGAATGCCACTCTTACAAACAGCTAAAAATATCAATGCTGCCATGCTGATTGCACTGTTGAGTAGCATTGGACTCAAAGCTATTCAAGCACCATCAAATGGGAAATCAATCAGAAACAGCTCATGGAACTCCTAGCAACCTCTGGAGGACCTCTGGTTGAGAATGGCTGCATTAAAGATTAGATACAAATAGGAAAATATGGCACAGGGATAGCAATATCTAGGTTGATGTATCAGTCCAAAAATGATGTCTCTAAAAGTCCATACTCCTATAGAAAACCACACTCCAGGCAGCTTGTCTTTACAGAGTAGTAACTCACAGGAAAGTAATATCAATGAAGCTCATCTACCCTCTGCTCTATGGGCATCCAAGATGTATGGATCCCACCGGAATGGAAGTAGGGGAATGCTATGTATGTTCCTGTGGCATGGGAACTGGAGCCTTCCAGGTATGGCAAGGGAGATGGATGTGATGTCACCGATGATGCAGCTTGGGCTTGAGTTGCTCATTGTAGCACAATAAATCCTGTTTTTAATCATTACTACACTTAGATGGCGCTTGTCTGTCTTCTTTTTTCTTGTTAAAGAGTAGCTGTATGTTACCTAAAAACTGTTGCAGACAGATAGTCAGCAAAATGAGATGTATATGTTAACTTTAAATTTCTGCAGTCATATCATGTGAATTATGTTTACAGACGCCACTGTGCCACCCATCTTTGGTCACGAGCTCAGGACAAGTGCCTGGAATCTGCTTCACTCTGGTTTAAAGAGAATGATGGCCAGCTTGTGGCAGACCTCTCCCACTAGTCCTAGGTTTGTGGCTAAAAGCATGAAGGTTTTCATTCCAGGCTAAGATTGCCAGCCAGTATTCAAAGCTACTGAGCTAATGCTGTTTTAGCAACCCTTCTTTCTGATGACCAAGTAGCTGTTCTTTAAATAGTTCGGGACCTAAGATATACATTCTCAAAAGCAACAAATCGCCAGTTTGACTGTTGTCCTATATCTATGGGTACCTTAAGTCATATAGTAAAACTTTATTCAAGATTGTTTTACTTCCTTTTTAAAAATAATGCATTTTGATTTCTTTACAGTACCTGAAATTGTGCAGAATATTCTTGCAGAGAATATCACCACTACCTCTGTATCTCTGAGCTGGCAGAAACCCATTGGATATGCCAGTTTGTACCTGATCCAGATCCTGGAGATTCCAAATTTCAATATAACTGTGGATACAACTTCCTATAAAATTGAAGGCCTGACGCCTGGAAACTATTACACCTTCCATATCACTGCTCTTGCAGGAAATGTGATAGGTTATAGTTCTTCAAAACAAGTTTATACAGGTACGTTTTTATTACAGCGTGAGGGCATAGATATTTATTTTATACAAACCTGTGTCTAACATTTCATATTTGTTTCTGCTGGAGGAGTAATTGGACTGAAAGGGCAGGTGTAAATTAATAGCATGGTTTTTATACAGTCACATTTTGTAATCATGGGAGTCAGACTAATTTGCATACTGTTTAAGAGGGATAATTCCAAAGCAGTACACCTTTCACAATGTTAAAATTAGGCTTGTGACTTTGAATTCCGGCATGTATTATGTTTATCTCAGGTTTCCTTTAAACTGCAGCAAGCTGCGGGTTTGATCTTCATTGTTCAATTTCACCCTGGAAGCCCTTTTGTTTGCTTACTTTTTATCACACAGGGTAATTTTACTGTTTATTGTGTTTGGGTCGCTACACTGTGAGTATCCCACAGTATTGCCAATTGCTTACTTTTATCACATAACACTCATTCTGCATGCAAGGATGACTCCATAGGACACTGCAAGATAAAGGAGTCTGAAACAGGAGACCTGGGAGAGTGATCATGGTACCAGCTTACACTGGGATATTAAAAGATAAAGAAGAGGCATATCCAATAAGTGATTAAATCAGTTCCTGAAATTGCTTAAACAACTGAGGGTTTAACCACTTGCCAACTGTCAGCAGTATATTTACTACTGCCGGGCAGCTCCCCCAGGCACTGCGACATACCTGTACATCGTGGTGCACATGCACACTGGTGCGCACCCTGGATCTGTCAGTGGACACAGTAGATTGCAATACACAGTATTGGCCACTGTGAGGTCATAGCAGGTGATCGCTGTGTGATCACATAACACCTAGTACACAATAGTCATAAATGGAATCCATTCATGACATTGGTTACTACTGTGTGTGACCTGGGATTGCTCACCAGTGATCTCATGGTACCTGGGCCAATCACAGCACCTGCACCATGTGATAGCTGTGGGCCAAGCACAGCATCACAATAGTAAACAATCTGTCATGATCGAAAGCCATTCATGACAGTTCAAAAGATTGCTGTTACAGTGATCATCACTGTAACAAGCAATCACAGTGTCGAAAAAAAATCCCCAATCAAAACAAAAATTGTGAAAAAAATAAAAATTTTATTACATTTTTTGATTTTCCAAAAATTGTGACAAAAAATTACAACCTCAAAAAGCTTGCCATGCCTCTTGCTAAATACCTTGCACTGCCTACTTTGCAAAAATGGGGCATTTGGGGGGTATTTGTACTGTCCTGGAATTTTAGAGCCTTTAGAAATGAGAGAGGCAGTCAGTATATCAAGATTGATCAATTTTCATACATACAGTATATCAGGGGTCAAGTCCTGGGGAAAAAAGTGGGGGAACTCACCCAAGATCCCCCCCACGTCAAAAATAAAAAAGTGTGTGTGTATATATTTCATTTTTATTTATTTATTTCAGATACTTATATAGCGCTGTCAATTTATGCAGCGCTTTACATATATATTGTACATTCAAATCAGTCCCTACCCTCAAGGAGCTTATCATCCAAGGTCATTAACTCACATTCATACATGTACTAGGGCCAATTTAGACAGGATCTAATTTACCTACCAGCATGTATTTGAAGTGTGGAAGGAAACCGGAGTACCCGGAGGAAACCCACGCAGGCACAGGGAGAACATGCAAACTCCAGGCTAGTAGTGTCGTGGTTGGGATTCGAACCAGCAACCCTATTGCTGCCAGGTGAAAGTGCTATCCACTACACCACTGTGCCGCCCACTGTACACTGCCCACTGTATATATACACACAATGTCCTCAGGCTGCCTGTAATGATTGTGCAAAGTGGGACCCAGGCCCCGCGTTGCTCACTCCTCAGTGCACATCAAATGCCATATTCCCTGTTCACCTGCCATGCTTCTGTACCACTGGTCACAACCTGGAAGTAATGTCTGACAGGTAGTGAAGAGGAGTGCACAGGAACAATAGTATGGCTGTCCCTTTATATCAGGCATCCCTATCAGAGTCCGTCCTCATATCAGGGTCCCCATAAGAGGTCCACCTTACATTAAGTGTCCCTATCAGAGCCCCCCCACACCTTAGGGTCCCCAACAGAGTGCCCCCACCCCACATTAGGGTCCCCATCAGTGTGCCCCCCCAACATTAGGGTCCTCACCTTACATCAGGTGTCTTCAGAGTCCCCCCTTACATTAGGTGTTCCTATCCAAGTCCTCCACATATCAGGGTGCCCATCAGAGTCCCCCCTTACATCAGGTGTCCCTATCAGCATCTCCATCAGAGTTCTACTTTACATCGGGGTCCCTATCAGAGTCCTCCCCAAAATCAGGGTACCCCTTATGGTCTCCACCTTACATCAGGTGTCCTCATGAGAGTCCCACCTTACATCAGGATCCCCATAAGAGTGCCCCCTTACATCAGGTTTCCTATCAGAGACTCCATCAGAGTTCCACCCCACATCAAGGTCCCCATCAGAGCCAAAGATCAGCCACCCCCCACATCAGGGTCCCCACCTTTCATGAGGTATCCTCATCAGAGTTCCTTGAATGCATTCTCAAGAGACCTGGGGGGGGGGCACATCTCACTTCTACACTCCCCTAGATTTGGGCCAGACTACAGGTAAGCTTCTTATAAGTTTACCGGTAGATCAAAGTTTTAAGCCAGGACTGGCTGAGATTTTAACCATGTATAGGCAGGCTGAATTTACCCAAGTTACCCATCGATCAACTTGGGTACAACCAGCCTGCCAGATTTTACATGCAATTACTGCTAGTGACTAATATAGCCGCTAGCAGTAACCATTGTGTTCTGCCAACCGGGATGGCTCCCCCTGCCCCTCCGCCAGGAGAACACAATAGGTCAGTGGGAGAGATTCTCCCATCACCCCTGACTGTGTTGATAGGAAAGATGAACAATTTTCTTTCCTGAAACTTGTGTTTGCAGGAAAGAAAACCGCTCTGTCCATGGCTGGCTTTACTTTAGAGTTTACTACCACTTTAAGATCCACTTTAAACCAGCATTCTACTGCTAAAACACATTTGTTGCCCTCTGTACTTTACTTTGCTGTAGGCACAGAAAGTATAATCCCAGTTCAAACGTCAGATGCCTTTGATATTTCCTGATCTCAGAGAACCTGTGGGAAATTTTCCAACACTTAACTACCCCTGATCACAGGTCTCTGGTGTGTGCACAAGAACACGATCTATTGTAGATTATATCACACACAAATAACTCCCCATGCACACAAATCCCAAGATGCTTTGTACCGACACATCAATCCTGGTGGAACATTCAATGAGAGTGCAAGGACAGTTATAGCAACACGCAGATGGATCAGGAAAATGTCTCTGCTACCTGCCATCATTGTACACTGCCCACCAGTCTGTGCCCGCCAATGTCCTCCCCTTCCTCGGTCACCTCTTCCTCCAGCCGCCGCTGTAACAAGGTCCCGCCTCCTGTAATACACGCCCGCATTGTTCTGCCTATCACTCCTTCGCTGGAGGAGGACCAAAGGAAGAAAGGATGGGTGTGCTGGGATGACACCCCTCCCCTCCCCAATTTGTGGCACCCGGGGTGAACTGACCCCTTTTGGCATGGATGCTCTGTCCTTCCCAGACACCCGCACTGCCTGCCACAGCTCCAGTCCCTAATGGGAACGACGTTTCTGCTTTGAAAAAAGTACAGGGACTTCACTCCTATGCATACCCGCAGGACTCAAGCCCTGTGAATATACAGTATTGGAGTTTGTAGACCCTATAACTTTGACAGAGACTAAACAATATACATTGATTTGGGCTATTCTTTCCAAAGAAATGTAGCAGACTACATTTTTAACCTAAACAAAAGGTTATTTGTTTGTAAATTATTTATACATTTTCTGTCCACTGTCCAGTACCTGAAGTCGTGAAGAACCTGAACACAGAACATATCACCACCACTTCTATATCTCTGAGCTGGGATAAACCAGGTGGAAATTCCAACTTGTATTTCATTCAGATTCTGGGAGAGCCAACTTAATATCTATGGTGATTAAAGGGTTAAATGTGTGCCTAGCCAGTGTTTTAGTGTAAACAGTGTGGTGCTTTCATTAAGGCAAGTAATGGATTTTATTCCCTGCTTTGCGGTGAAAGAAAACCTATTACTTCCCCACTGACAGGACAGGGCTCTGCCTTGTTTACATAGGCAGGGCTCTGTCCTGTGTAAATTGCGGATGATCTGCGGGTTCCCAGCTGTGACTGACATCTGCTGTGTTTAATCACAGCACTGCCAGGCCACCGATGGTGCACACACCCCCTACCTGGAAGTTCCAGATCACGTATTAGGCACAGAGAAATTAATTGGTAGAACACTGAAAACATGTTGTTACTAGATCCATCTCTAACTTTGCTCCATAACTGTAACAAAAGAATTGTAGTTTATATTTGTACTCAACCTATAGTACTCATTTCTACAACAAAAAAACAGTGTCCGAAGTGGAATGAACTAGATTGGTGGCAATGCTATTCCAACATTCATTTTATGAACCATTTCTTGAGTTTTAATAATGTTATTTAAATGCAGTTTTGTACCTAGAGTGCTTAGTATACATGTGTAAAATGGCATGCATTCCTCCAAATGGTTGTGGTAATTATAATTTAGTCATTCACATCCTTGGAAATAGTTTTTTCTGCAATATCATTCAATTGTCTTTCTACTTTGTAGTACCTGAAATCGTAAAGAACCTGAACACAGAATATATCACCACCACTTCTTTATCTCTGAGCTGGGAGAAACCAGATGGAAATGCCAGCTTTTATTTCATTCAGATCCTGGGAGAGCCAGCTCTTAATAAGAGTGTAACTACAACTTCTGACATTATTGAAGGCCTGATACCTGGAAATTATTACACCGTCCTTGTCTCTGCTTTTGTTGATAATATCCAAGGCAACAGCTCAGTAATAGCTAACTATACAAGTGAGTATCAAGCTTTATGCCGAGCACACACATATCAACCTTTAGAACTGTATCTTCAACTTCTTATGGAGTAGAAGGCCTGGCACCTGGAAATGAATACACCTTCCTGGTCACTGCTCTTGTTGATAATGTTGACAATATGTAAAAAAAAAATTGTGAAACTTTTATTTTTTATTTAAATTCTTAATTTTCCAAAAAAAATCTGACAAAAAATTACAACTTCCAAAAACTCGCCATGCCTCTTACTAAATACCTTGGACAGTCTACTTTCCAAAAAGTAGCGTCCTGACATTTTAGAGCCTCAAGGAAGTAGAGAAGCACTCAGTACATCAGGATTGATCAATTTTCAAAAATTATAGCGCGTAGACTATAATTTCACACAGACTAAATAATATACACTGATTTGAGTTATTCTTGCCAAAAAAAATAAAGCAGACTACATTTTGGCCTAAAATTATGAAAAAAAGTAATTTGTTTGCAAAATTGTATAACTCAGAAAAACTTTTTTTTAAATGATGGTATTTTTTTAAATAATGTACCAAAAAAAAAAAACCCAGTAGTGATTAAATACCACCAAAATAAAGCTCTATTTATGTAAAAAAAAAAAAAACGATATACATTTAATTTGGGTACAGTGTTGCATGACTAAGCAATTGCCAATTGCGGTACCACAAGGTTGAATGACAAAAAATGCTCTGGTCGTGAAGGTGGTAAAAACTTCCAGAGGGCAAGTGGTTAATAATACTTTAAGCAGCTTGATAAATCCGAAATATTGATATGTACCATACTAAAACACTGATAACATTTTGTTACTAGATTTATCTCTAAGTTTGCTCCATACAGTAACCTTAACAAAAAAATTGTAGTTCATAATTGTAGCTGAATGAAGTAAATTGATACATTTGGAGCTAAAAGTGGCAATGTTATTCCAACATTCATTTTATAAACAATTCTTGAGTTTTAATAATGTTATCTAAATGTAGTTTTGTACCTACCTGCTTAGTATACTGTACATGTGTAAAATGGCATATATTCCTCATAACGGTTGTGGTAAATGTAATTTAGTCAGTCACATCCTTGGAAATGGGTTTTTCTGCAATATCATTCAATTTTCTGTCTACTTTGTAGTACCTGAAATCGTAAAGAACCTGAGCACAGAACATATCACTACCACTTCTATATCTCTGAGCTGGGGCAAACCAGATGGAAATGCCAGCTTATATTTCATTCAGATCCTGGGAGAGCCAACTTTCAATAAGAATGTTACAACAACTTCTGACATTATTGAAGGCCTGACACCTGGAAATTATTACACCTTCCTTGTCTCTGCCTTTGTTGATAATATCCAAGGAAACAGCTCAATAATAGCTAACTATACAAGTGAGTATCAAGCTTTATGCATGCCTCACAAATCAACTTTTAGTAGAACTGTGCCTTCAATTTAAAAAAAACTCGCCGTGCCTCTTACTACATACCTTGGACTGTCCACTTTCCAAAAAGGGGTAATGTGGGGGGTATTTGTATTGTCCTGGCATTTTAGAGCCTCCAGAGATTAGAGAGGCGGTCAGTACATCAGGATTGATCAATTTTCAAAACTATATATTATAGTTTGTAGACCCTCTAATTTTCACACAGACTAAATAATATACATTGATTTTAGTTATTCTTACAAAAGAAATGTAGCAGAATACCTTTTGGCCTAAATTCATGAAGAAAGGTATGCGTTTGCAAAATTTTAGAACAGCAATTTAGAAAAACATTTTTATTTCTTCAAAAATGTTGGTATTTCTTTCAATTATGTAGCAAGAAAATCTAAAAAAAAAAAAACACTCCAGTGGTGATTAAATACCAGCAAAAGAAAGCTCTATTTATGTGAAAAAAAATGATATACATTTAATTTGGCTACACTGTTGCATGACTGAACAATTGCCAGTTGAAACAGCACATTGCTGAATGACAAAAAATGCCCTGGTTATGAAGGGGGTAAAACTTTCCAGCGGTCAAGTAGTTAATATCACTTTAACCACTTGACTTCAGGAAGATTTACCCCCCTTCATCACCAGGTTATGTTTTGTGATATGGCACTATGTTACTTTAACTGACAATTCCGCATTCATGCGACACTGTACAGAAAGAAAATTGATGTCCTTTTTTCCCAGAATAGAGCTTTCATTTGGTGGAATTTGTTCACCTCTGCGTTTTTTTGCACTATAAAAAAAAAGGCTGTCAATTTTGATAAAATATATTTTTTACTTTCTGCTATAAAACATACCCAATAAAAAAATGTAAAGAATCAAACTTTTTTTTTTTTTATAAATGTAGGCCAATATGTATTCTGGTACATGTTTTTAGTAAAAAAAAAATCACATTAAGCATATATTGATTGGTTTGTGCAAAAGTTATAGCAAACAAACTAGGGGATATGTGCTGGAATTTTTTATATGTATTATTTTTGCTTTAACTAAGGCAAGTAATGGATTGTATTCCCTGCTTTGCGCTGAAAGAAAACCCATGATTTCCCCACTGAAAGGACTGGGCTCTGTCCTGTGCAAATTACGGATGATGGGCGAGTTCTCGGCTGTAATCCATTGGCCGGTACTTGCTGATTGACATCTGCTGTGTTTAATCACAGCACAGCCAGGCCACCAATGGCGCATGCGCCCCCTACCTGAACGTTCCAGATCATGTACTAGGTACGTGATCTGGTGAAGCAGAGCCGCCTTGCCACCGTATATCTATATTATATGGTCGGCAATCGGTTAAGCAGCTTGATAAATCAGAGATATTGATAGGTAGAACACTGAAAACATGTTGTTACTAGATTCATCTCTAACTTTGCTCAATAACTGTAACAAAAAAATTGTAGTTTATATTTATACCCAACCAGTAGTACTTATATCTACAGCAGAAAATCAGTGCCCAAAGCGTAATGAACTAGTTTGACACATTTGGAGCTAGAGGTGTCAATGCTATTCCAACATTAATTTAATGAACAATGCCTTGAGTTTTAATAATGTTATGTAAATGTAGTTTTGTGCCTAGAGTGCTTAGTATACATGTGTAAAAAGGCATGCATTCCTCCAAATGGTTGTGGTAATTATAATTTAGTCATTCACATCCTTGGAAATAGTTTTTTCTGCAATATCATTCAATTTTCTGGCTACTTTGTAGTACCTGAAGTTGTGAAGAACCTGAACACAGAGAATATCACCACCACTTCTATATCTCTGAGCTGGGAGAAACCAAATGGAAATGCTAGCTTTTATTTCATTCATATCCTGGGAGAGCCAACTTTCAATAGGAATGTAACTACAACTTCAGACAATATTGAAGGCCTGACACCTGGAAATTATTACACCTTCCTTGTCTCTGCTTTTGTTGATAATATCCAAGGCAACAGCTCAGTAATAGCAAACTATACAAGTGAGTATCAAGCTTTATGCAGGCTGCACACATATCAACTTTTAGTAGAACTGTGCCTTCAACTTCTTATAGACTAGAAGGCCTGACACCTGGAAATTAGTACACCTTCCTGGTCTCTGCTCTCGTTGATAATGTTGGCAATATGTAGAAAAAAAAAATTGTGAAAAAAACTCAACATGCCTCTACTAAATACCTTGGACTGTCTACTTTCCAAAAAGGGATAATTTGTTTTTTTTGTAGTGTCCTGGTATTTAAGAACCTCAAAAAATTACAGAGGCAGTTGGTACATCAGGATTGATCAATTTTCAAAAATGTATTATAGTTTGTAGAATCTATAACTTTCACACAAACTAAATAATATACACTGAATTGAGTTATTCTTACCAAAGAAATATAGCAGACTACATTTTGGCCTAAATTTATGAAAAAAGGTTATTTGTTTGCAAAATTCTATAACAGAAACTTTTTTTTTAAATGTTGGTATTTTTTTCAATTACGTAGCAAGAAAATATATAAAAAAAAACAGTGGTGATTAAATACCACCAAAACAAAAGCTCTATTTGTTTAAAAAAAAATATATACATTTAATTTGGGTACAGTGTTGCATGACTGAGCAATTGCCAGTTAAATTAGCACAGTGCTGAATGACAAAAAATGCCCTGGTCATGAAGGGGGTAAAACCTTCCAGCGGTCAAGTGGCTAATATCACTTTAAACATTTGGCTTCTGAAAGATTTACTCCCCTTAATCACCAAATCACATTTTTTGATCAATATAGGCCAATGTGTATTCTGCTATATATTTTTGGTAAACAAAATCACATTAAAGCAGAGTTCCACCCAGAAATGTTTTTTTACTTCATTCAAGTCCTTTGCCTATATAGACTTACCTTTGAAGGAAAAAAAAAATGATACTCACCCTAAGTCGCTTGTTGCTAGGTGGTTTCTGTATTCTGCCCCTATTTGGTCCTAGGCTCCTTTTGACTTCCTGCTTCCCCTGGCTTCCTGGGAGCTTTGACTCATCATTTCCCAGGAGTCAGTGGGCTTCCCTGTACTGTAAAATCCTGTTATTTCCAGACAGGAAATGACACAATTTAAGGCGCACGAGATCGAGAAGTGCATGATGGTTACCCACCATGCACTTCTTTCAGGAAGAGATGACAGGAGACCCAGGATGGGCTTCAGATGCCCTCATCTAAAGTGGAAAAGTCCAGCAGTGAGAGAAACGAAATTGTGAGTAAAAAATACATTTAATTACTAGGCGGTTTGAAAGTAAGGTTACATCTATTTAGTATTAAAAGAGTGGATGGCAAAAAAAAAAAAAAATTCTGGGTGGAACTCCGCTTTAAGCGTATATTGTTTGGTTTGCACAAAAGTTAAAGCATTTACAAACTACGGGATATATACTGGAATTTTTATTTATTTGTTTACTAGTAATGGTGGTGATCAGCGACTTATAGCAGGCCTGTGATATTGCGCCAGATATTCGGACACTAAGTGACACTTTTTGGGAACCAGTGACACCAGTGACCAGTGCTAAAAAAGCAATGTCATTGTACTAATGACACTGGCTGGGAAGGGGTTAAATATCTAGGGCCATTAAAGGGTTAAATGTGTGCCAAGCTAGTATTTTAGTGTAAATAGTGTGGTGCTTTCACTAAGGCAAGTAATGAATTTTATTGGCTGCTTTGCGGTGAAAGAAAACCCATTACTTCCCCGTTGACAGGACAGGGCTCTGCCATAAACAGAGCCACCTTACCACCGTATTTATCTATGTTATATGGTCGGCAAGCTGTTAAGCAGCTTGATAAATCAGAGATATTGATAGATAGAACACTGAAAACATTTTACCAGATTTATGTCTACCTTTGCTCCATAACTGTAATAAAAACATTTAGTTAATATTTGTACCCAACCTGTAGTACTTATATCTAAAACAGATAGTCAGTGCCCAAAGATGAATGAACTAGATTGACACATTTGGAGCTAGAGGTAGCAATTCTATTCCAACATCAATTTTATGAACAATTCCTTGAGTTTTAATAATGTTATGTAAGTGCAGTGTTGTGTCTACAGTGCTTAGTATACATGTGTAAAATGGCATGCATTCCTCCCAATGTAGTACCTGAAGTCGTGAAGAACCTGAACACAGAACATATCACCACCACTTCTATATCTCTGAGCTGGGAGAAACCAGATGGAAATGCCAGCTTTTATTTCATTCAGATTCTGGGAGAGCCAACTTTCAATAGGAATGTAACTACAACTTCTGACATTATTGAAGGCCTGACATCTGGAAATTATTACACCTTCCTTGTCTCTGCCTTTGTTGATAATATTCAAGGCAACAGCTTAGCAATAGCTAAATTTACAAGTGAGTATCAAGCTTTATGAAGGCCACGCACATATCAACATTTATTAGAACTGTGCCTTCAACTTCTTATAGACTAGAACAGATCTGGTACAAGTCAGGGGGGAAGGGGCGGGTGCCCGGGGCAAAATAATTTGCTGCAGGAGGGGGAGTGCAAGTGAAGTTCAGTGCGCCACCCTAAAGCCCAGAGGTGGGGTGGGAGGACTCAGAGTATATAGAAGGAGATCCATCAGCAGCTCCTCCGGCCCCCTGTTCACCTTCTTCTCCTCCCCTTCTCAGGTCCCCCTCGCAGCGCTCACCTCCTCTCTCTTGCTAGTTGAGCAGTGCGAGACAGGCTGAATACAGACATGATTCACTCATGCACTGAAAAGCTCATAATAGGACCGTAAGACAGAGGCAGCCATGCGCTGTAACATAACTTTACCCAGTGCTCGTTCTCCTGCTCTTTTCTTCCCCCACTCTCCATTTAGATTCCCCACCGCAGCAGACAGGATGGAGATCAGGGGAAGTAAAGAGCAGGAGAATGAGCGCCGGGTAAAGTTATGTTACAGTATATGGCTGCTTCTGTCTTCCAGTCCTACGATGAGCTTCTCAGTGCTTGAGTGAATCATGTCTGTATCCAGGCCACCCCGCACAACTAGCAAAAGAGAGGAAGTGAGCGCTGTGGGGGGGGGGACTTGAGAACGGGGAGACCAGAAGGAACATGTGGGACTATAGAGGTGCAAGGGAACCAGAGCAGCATGGGGGGGTAATAGAGAAGCACATGGGACCAGAGCAGCATGGGGGGTAATGGAGGAGCTCAGTGGACCAGAGCAGCTTGGGGGACCAGAGCAGCATGGGGGTAATAGAGGAGCACGGGGGACCAGAGAAGCATAGGTGGTAATACCAGAGCAGCTTGGGGGACCAAAGCAGCATGGGGGTAATAGAGGAGCACAGGGGACCAGAAAGAGCATGAGGACAATAGAGGAGCACAGAGGACCAGAAGGAGCATGTGGGGGCAATAGAGGAGCAGAGGGGGTACCAGAGGAGCAAGGGGGCAATAGAGGAGCATGGAATCCCAGAGCAGCGTGGGGGGCAATAGAGGAGCAAAAGGGGCCAGAAGGAGCATGTGGGGGACCAGAAGGAGCATGGGGGCCAGAAGTAGCATGTGGGCACCAGAAGGAGCATGGGGGCAAGAGAGGAGCACGGGGACCAGAAGGAGCATGTAGGGGACCAGAAGGAGAATTGGGGGCAATAGAGTAGCAGAGCGGGGTACCAGAGGTGCAGGGGGGCAATAGAGGAGCATAGGGGACTAGAAGGAGCATGTGGGGGACCAGGAGGAGTATGGGGGGCAATAGAGGAGCAAGGGGAACCAGAAGGAGCATGTGGGGGCCAGAAGCAGCATGAGGGGCAATAGAGGAGCATGGGGGAATCAGAAGGAGCATGTGTGGGACCAGAAGGAACATGGGGGTCAGAAGGAGCATGTGGGGGACCAGAAGGAGCATGGGGACAATATAGGAGCACGGAGGACCAGAAGGAGCATGTGGGGGACCAGAAGGAGCATGGGGAGCAATAGAGTAGCAGAGGGGGGTACCAGAGGAACATACACTATACACTCCTCTCCTGCACATTCTACCCACTTCCATACACTCCACATTCCCCTCAAGCACATACTATCCACGTCCATACACTCCACACTCCTCTCCTGCACATACTACCCACAGCCGCAGACTCCACACTCCTCTCCTGCACATATTACCCACCTCCATGCACTCCGCACTCCTCTCCTGCACATACTACCCACTGCCATAAACTCCACACTTCTCTCCTGCACATATAACCCACCTCCATACACTCCACACTCCTCTCCTGCACATACTACCCACCTCTATACACTCCACACTTCTCTCCTGCACATACTACCCACCTCCATACACTCCATACTCCTCTTCTGCACATATAACCCACCTCCATACACTCCACACTCCTCTCCTGCACATACTACCCACCTCTATACACTCCACACTCCTCTCCTGCACATACTGCCCACCTCCATACACTCCACACTCCTCTCCTGCACATACTACCCACCTCCATACACACCACACTCCTCTTCTAAACATACTACCCACCTCCATACACTCCACATTCCTCTCCTACACATACTACCCACCGCTGTACACTCCACACTGTACATTCCCTATTTAACATTACTGCATTCTGCACTATGTAAGTCATCTCAGACTATTAAACTACAGGGTGGGCCATTTATAGGGATACATATGTGGGTATACATATATGGATAATAAAATGGGAATGGTTGGTGATATTAACTTCCTGTTTGTGGCACATTAGTATATGTGAAGGGGGAAACTTTTCAAGATGGGTGGTGACCATGGCGGCCATTTTGAAGTTGGCCATTTTGAATCGAGAAGGATAACTTTTTTGTTTTCAACCTAAGTTTTACCGGCTGAAGTTTTACCGGCGGTACCAGTGGTGGGTAGAACTTTTCAAAGGGGGAAGTGTATATGATTACACGGTGTTTGTCCTTCAATTATAGTGGTTGGTAAGGGTAAAATAATAGGTATATACATATGGGTGTATACATAGGGATATTTACCGGGTGGGACATCAAATTATCAGACTCTACTGAATGTATCACGTCTTACGTCATTACAATTTATCCCTTACATGTCACACCTCACATGTCGCCACCCATCATACACATCCTCTCCTTACACCTCACATAC
>BLSH010003261.1:331035-351182 GCA_018402905.1 Glandirana rugosa
TGGGTTAAGGTTCCTGCACTGACTGATTTAGTATAAATGGTGTTGGTAAACCTCCTTACATACGGTAAAATGTGTATATACGATTCGTGACATCCGTGTTTTGACGTAAATGTATTGTAATAATCTTGCGTTCCTTAAAAAGTATTTTATTTAACACCTTATCGTAACGGGTGCCGAATCGCAAAAAGTGCTCCGGTCCTAAAGCTGGAAATCCTGCTGGGGCTGAAGTGGTTAAGCAGCTTAAAAAATCAGAGATATTGATACATACCATGCTAGAACACTGAAAACATTTTGTTATTAGACTCATTATTAACTTTGATCCAAAACTGTAACAAAAAATTAGAGTCTATACTTTTACCCAACCTGTAGTAATTATATTTACAATAGGAAATCAGTGCCCAAAGCTGAATAAACTAATATGACACATTTGGTGCTAGAGGTGGCAATGCTATTCCACAATTTATTTTATGAAAAATTCCTTGCGTTCTAATAATGTTATGTAAATGCAGTTTTGTGCCTACAGTGCTTAGCATATATGTGTAAAATGGCATACATTCCTCCAAATGGTTGTGGTAAATATGATTTAGTCAGTCACGTCCTTGGAATTGGGTTTTTCTGCAATATCATTCAATTTTCTGTCTATTTTGTAGTACCTGAAATCGTGAAGAACCTGAACATAGAACATATCACTACCACTTCTATATCTCTGAGCTGGGAGAAACCAAATGGAAATGCCAGCTTTTATTTCATTCAGATCCTGGGAGAGCCAACTTTCAATAAGAATGTAACTACAACTTCTGACATTGTTGAAGGCCTGACACCTGGAAATTATTACACCTTCCTAGTCTCTGCTTTTGTTGATAACATCCAAGGCAACAGCTCAGAAATAGCTAACTATACAAGTGAGTATCAAGCTTTATGCAGGCCGCACACATATCAACTTTTAGTAGAACTGTGCTTTCAACTTCTAAACTAGAAGGCCTGACATCAGGAAATTAGCATGCCTTCCTGGTCTCTGCTCTTGTTAATAATGTTGACAGTGTGCAAAAAATAGTTTCTGAAAAAAAAATACCTAATTTTTAATTTAAAGTGGATGTAAACCCTACATATACCCAGTGAAGTGAACAGCCTCAGATGATACACAGAGATGACACAACCCTCCCTATATAAGTCTTACATGTATATCTTCTGCCTTCACTTTGATAAACTATTTAGAATGTGCACATTCTGTTAGATTTTCCCCTCCCTCCTTCCTATGTAGGAGGAGATGATTCCTGGACACTGCGAGAGACTGTGAGACAGCTGATTGGAGGAAAGGCACACACCCCCTTCCCACACATGCAGAGGTTGCCTGTGTATTGTTTAGCAGCCTGCTAATCTATTTTTTGGCAACATCCCCCGATTCTAATTTCTATATCCCGACTCACAGAACAAGTGAGAACTTATCAGGCTGATAACAGAGCTACAGAGGAAGATAGACATAGCTCTTTGAAGAGAGATAAGAAAGCACTACAGACAGCTATGCCCAGCCCAAATTTCATGAATCGGGTTTACATCCACTTTCATTTAAAAAAAAATAATTTTCCAAAAATGACAACTTCAAAAAACTTGCCATGCCTCTTACTAAATACATCGGACTGTTCACTTTCCAAAAAGGGGTACTTTGGGGGTATTTGCATTGACCTGGTATTTTAAAGCCTCCAGAAATGAGAGAGGCCTTCATTACATCAGAAATGATCCATTTTTAAATAAATATACCATAGTTTGTAGACTCTATAACGTTCACAAAGACTAAATTATATACACTGATTTGGGTTATTTTTTACCAAAGATATGTAGCAAACTACATTTTGGCCTACATTTATGAAGAAAGATTATTTGTTTGAAAATTTTTAAAACAGAAAATCGGAATAAATGTTTTCCTTTTTCAAAACGTTCAGTATTTTTTTTTATTATTTAGTAAAAAATAAAAAAAACAGTGGTGATTAAATACCACCAAAAAGCTCTTTTTGTCTGAAAAAAAATATATACATTTCATTTGGTTAGAGTGATGCATGCCTGAGCAATTACCAGTTAACCTAGCACTGTGAATGACAAAAAATGCCCTGATCATGAAGGGGGTAAAACCTTCCGAAGGTCATGTGGCTAATATCACTTTAAGCAACTTGATAAATCAGAGATATTTATATGAACCATACTAGAACACTGAAAACATTTTGTTACTAGATTCATCTCTAAGTTTGCTCCATAACCGTAACAAACATGTCCAAAGCAGAATGAACTAGACTGACGCATTTAGAGCTAAAGGTGGCAAATTCTATTCCAACATTAATTTTATGAACAATTCCTTGAGTTTTACTAATGTTATGCAAATGTAGTTTTGTGCCTACAGTGCTTAGTATACATGTGTAAAATGGCATGCTTTCTTCCTAATGGTTGTGGGAAATATAAATTAGTCAGTCACATCCTTGGAGATGTTTTTTTCTGCAAAATTATTCAATTTTCTGTCTACTTTGTAGTACCTGAAGTCGTGAAGAACCTGAACACAGAGCATATCACCACCACTTCTATATCTCTGAGCTGGGGCAAACCAAATGGAAATGCCAGCTTTTATTTCATTCAGATCCTCGGAGAGCCAACTTTCAATAGGACTGTAAATGCAACTTCTGACATTGTTGAAGGCCTGACACCTGGAAATTATTACACCTTCCTTGTCTCTGCCCTTGTTGATAATATCCAAGGAAACAGCTCAATAATAGCTAACTATACAAGTGAGTATCAAGCTTCACCTTTGTGCAGGCCACACACATACCAACTTTTAGTAGAACTGTGCTTTCAGCTTCTAGACTAGAAGGCCTGACACCTGGAAATTAGTATGCCTTCCTGGTCTCTGCTCTTGTTAATAATGTTGACAGTGTATAAAAAAAATTTTTGAAAAAAAAAAAAAAATTATTTCATTAAAAAAATAAACAATTTTCCAAAAAATTGGGACAAAAAATGACAACTTCAAAAAACTCGCCAACTCACACAGACTAAACTATATACGCTGATTTGGGTTTTACCAAAGAAATGTATCAAGCTGCATTTTTTCCTACATTTATGAAGAAAGATTATTTGTTTGCAAAATTTTAAAACGGAAAATCAGAAAAATGTTTTCCTTTTTCAAAACTTTCGGTATTTTTATTATTATTTAGTAAAAAATAAAAAACCCAGTGGTGATTAAAAACCACCAAAGAGCTCTTTTTGTTAAAAAAAACTCTATACATTTCATTTGATTAGAGCGTTGCATGCCTGAGCAATTGCCAGTAAAACTAGCACTGTGAAAAGCAAAAAATGCCTTGATCCTGAAGGGGTAAAACTTCCGAAGGTCATGTGGCTAATATCACTTTACGCAACTTGATAAATCAGAGATATTGATATGAACCATACTAGAACACTGAAAATATTTTGCTACTAGATTCGTCTCTAAGTTTGCTCCATAACTGTAACAAAAAATTGTAGTTTATAATTTTACCCAACCTGTAGTACCTACATATACAACAAAAAATCAGTGTCCAAAGCTGAATGAACTAGATTGACGCATTTAGAGCTAAAGGTGTAAAATTCTATTCCAACATTTATATTATGAACAATTCCTTGAGTTTTAATAATGTTATGCAAATGCAGTTTTGTGCCTACAGTGCTTAGTATACATCTGGAAAGTATTCACAGTGCTTCTCTTTTTTCACATTATGTTATGTTACACCTTATTCCAAAATAGATTAAATTCATTATTTTCCTCAAACTTCTACAAACAATACCCCATAATGACAACGTGAAGGAAGTTTGTTTGAAATCTTTGCAAATTTATTAAAAATAAAAAATGAAAAAAATCCCATGTACAATTATTGACCACAGCCTTTGCTCAATACTTTGTTGAAGCACCATTGGCACCAATTACATCCTCAAGTCTTTTTAAGTATGATGCTACAAGCTTGGCACACCTATTTTGGGCAGTTTCTCCCATTCTTCTTGCAGGACCTCTCAAGCTCCATCAGGTTAGATGGGGAGAGGCGGTGCACAGCCATTTTCAGATCTCTCTAGAAATGTTCAATAGGGTTCAAGTTTGGCTCTGGCTGGGCCACTCAAGGACATTTCCATTGTTTTCTTGGCTGTATGCTTAGGGTTGTTTTCCTGTTGGAAAGCCTGAGGTCCAGAGAACTCTAGAGCAGGTTTTCATTAAGGATGTCTCTGTACATTGCTGCATTCATCTTTCTCTTGATCCTGACTAGTCTCCCAGTTCCTGCCATTGAACAACATCCCCACAGCATGATTCTGCCACCGCCATGTTTCACTGTAGGACTGGTATTGGCCAGACGATGAGCGATGCCTGGTTTCCTTCAGACATGACTCTTACCATTCAAGCCAAAAAGTTCAATCTTTGTTTCATCAGACCAGAGAATTTTTTTTCTCATGGTCTGAGAGTCCTTCAGGTGCCTTTTGGTAAACCCCAGGCGGTCTGTCATGTGCCTTTTTACTGAGGAGTGGCTCCCCTCTGGCCACTTTATCATACAGGCCTGATTGGTGGAGTGCTGAAGAGATGGCTGTTCTTCTGGAAGGTTCTCCTCTCTCCACAGAGAAATACCTGAGCTCTGTCAGAGTGACCATTGAGTTTTGGGTCACCTCCCTGACTAAGGTCCTTCTCCTCCAATCGCTCAGTTTGGCCGGGCAGCCCGCTCTAGGAAGAGTCCTTGTGGTTCCAAACTTCTTCTATTTACAAATGATGGAGGCCACTGTGCTCATTGAGACCTTTGATGCTGCAGACCAAATTTTGCACTCTCTAGCTTTAGTTAATCAACCCTTATAACTTTCACACAGACTAAATAATATACACTGATTTGGGTTTTTACCAAAGAAATGTAGCAGACTACATTTTGGTCGAAATTTATGAAAAAAGATTATTTGTTTGCAAAAGTTTATAACAGAAAAACGTGTTTATTTTTCAAAACTTTCATTTTTTATTATATAGTATAAAAAAACCCAGTGGGGATTATATACCTCCAAAAGAACTATATTTGTGTGAAAAAATTATATAAATTTCATTTGGGTACAGTGTTGCGTAACCGAGTAATTACCAGTTAATTTAGCACAGTGCTGAATAGCAAAAAATGTCCTGGATATGAAGTAGGTAAAATCTTTCAGGGGTCAAGTGGTTAATATCACTTTAAGCAGCTTGATAAATCAGAGATATTGATACATACCATGCTAGAACACTGAAAACATTTTGTTATTGGACTCATTATTAACTTTGCTCCAAAACTGTAACAAAAAATTAGAGTCTATACTTTTACCCAACCTGTAGTAATTATATTTACAATAGGAAATCAGTGCCCAAAGCTGAATGAACTAATATGACACATTTGGTGCTAGAGGTGGCAATGCTATTCCACAATTTATTTTATGAAAAATTCCTTGCGTTCTAATAATGTTATGTAAATGCAGTCTTGTGCCTACAGTGCTTAGCATATATGTGTAAAATGGCATACATTCCTCCAAATGGTTGTGGTAAATATGATTTAGTCAGTCACATCCTTGGAATTGGGTTTTTCTGCAATATCATTCCATTTTCTGTCTATTTTGTAGTACCTGAAATCGTGAAGAACCTGAACATAGAACATATCACTACCACTTCTATATCTCTGAGCTGGGAGAAACCAAATGGAAATGCCAGCTTTTATTTCATTCAGATCCTGGGAGAGCCAACTTTCAATATGAATGTAACTACAACTTCTGACATTGTTGAAGGCCTGACACCTGGAAATTATTACACCTTCCTTGTCTCTGCTTTTGTTGATAACATCCAAGGCAACAGCTCAGAAATAGCTAACTATACAAGTGAGTATCAAGCTTTATGCAGGCCGCACACATATCAACTTTTAGTAGAACTGTGCTTTCAACTTCTAGACTAGAAGGCCTGACACCTGGAAATTAGTATGCCTTCCTGGTCTCTGCTCTTGTTAATAATGTTGAAAGTGTGCAAAAAATAGTTTCTGAAAAAAAAATATACCTAATTTTTAATTTAAAGTGGATGTAAACCCTACATATACCCAGTGAAGTGAACAGCCTCAGATGATACACAGAGATGACACAACCCTCCCTATATAAGTCTTACATGTATATCTTGTCTTCACTTTGATAAACTATTTAGAATGTGCACATTCTGTTAGATTTTCCCCTCCCTCCTTCCTATGTAGGAGGAGATGATTCCTGGACACTGCGAGAGACTGTGAGACAGCTGTTTGGAGGAAAGGCACACACCCCCTTCCCACACATGCAGAGGTTGCCTGTGTATTGTTTAGCAGCCTGCTAATCTATTTTTTAGCAACATCCCCCGATTCTAATTTCTATATCCCAACTCACAGAACAAGTGAGAACTTATCAGGCTGATAACAGAGCTACAGAGGAAGATAGACATAGCTCTTTGAAGAGAGATAAGAAAGCACTACAGACAGCTATGCCCATCCCAAATTTCATGAATCGGGTTTACATCCACTTTCATTTAAAAAAAAATAATTTTCCAAAAATGACAACTTCAAAAAACTTGCCATGCCTCTTACTAAATACATTGGACTGTTCACTTTCCAAAAAGGGGTACTTTGGGGGTATTTGCATTGACATGGTATTTTAAAGCCTCCAGAAATGAGAGAGGCCTTCATTACATCAGAAATGATCCATTTTTAAATAAATATACCATAGTTTGTAGACTCTATAACGTTCACACAGACTAAATTATATACACTGATTTGGGTTATTTTTTACCAAAGATATGAAACAGAAAATCGGAATAAATGTTTTCCTTTTTCAAAACGTTCAGTATTTTTTTTTTATTATTTAGTAAAAAATAAAAAACCCAGTGGTGATTAAATACCACCAAAAAGCTCTTTTTGTCTGAAAAAAATATATACATTTCATTTGGTTAGAGTGATGCATGCCTGAGCAATTACCAGTTAACCTAGCACTGTGAATGACAAAAAAATGCCCTGATCATGAAGGGGGTAAAACCTTCCGAAGGTCATGTGGCTAATATCACTTTAAGCAACTTGATAAATCAGAGATATTGATATGAACCATACTAGAACACTGAAAACATTTTGTTACTAGATTCATCTCTAAGTTTGCTCCATAACCGTAACAAAAATTGTAGTATAACTTTACCCAACCTGTAGTACTTACATATACAACATGTCCAAAGATGAATGAACTAGATTGACGCATTTAGAGCTAAAGGTGGCAAATTCTATTCCAACATTAATTTTATGAACAATTCCTTGAGTTTTACTAATGTTATGCAAATGTAGTTTTGTGCCTACAGTGCTTAGTATACATGTGTAAAATGGCATGCTTTCTTCCTAATGGTTGTGGGAAATATAAATCAGTCAGTCACATCCTTGGAGATGTTTTTTTCTGCAAAATTATTCAATTTTCTGTCTACTTTGTAGTACCTGAAGTCGTGAAGAACCTGAACACAGAGCATATCACCACCACTTCTATATCTCTGAGCTGGGAGAAACCAAATGGAAATGCCAGCTTTTATTTCATTCAGATCCTCGGAGAGCCAACTTTCAATAGGACTGTAAATACAACTTCTGACATTGTTGAAGGCCTGACACCTGGAAATTATTACACCTTCCTTGTCTCTGCCCTTGTTGATAATATCCAAGGAAACAACTCAATAACAGCTTACTATACAAGTGAGTATCAAGCTTCACCTTTGTGCAGGCCACACACATACCAACTTTTAGTAGAACTGTGCTTTCAGCTTCTAGACTAGAAGGCCTGACACCTGGAAATTAGTATGCCTTCCTGGTCTCTTTTGTGCAGTTTTGTGCCTACAGTGTGCTCCATAACTGTAACAAAAAATTGTAGTTTATAATTTTACCTAACCTGTAGTACCTACATATACAACAAAAAATCAGTGTCCAAAGCTGAATGAACTAGATTGACGCATTTAGAGCTAAAGGTGTAAAATTCTATTCCAACGTTTATATTATGAACAATTCCTTGAGTTTTAATAATGTTATGCAAATGCGGTTTTGTGCCTACAGTGCTTAGTATACATGTGTAAAATGGCATGCATTCCTCATAATGGTTGTGTTAAATATAATTTAGTCAGTCACATCCTTGGAAATGGGTTTTTCTGCAATATCATTCAATTTTCTGTCTACTTTGTAGTACCTGAAATCGTGAAGAACCTGAACATAGAACATATCACTACCACTTCTATATCTCTGAGCTGGGAGAAACCAAATGGAAATGCCAGCTTTTATTTCATTCAGATCCTGGGAGAGCCAACTTTCAATAAGAATGTAACTAAAACTTCTGACATTGTTGAAGGCCTGACACCTGGAAATTATTACACCTTCCTTGTCTCTGCCTTTGTTGATAATATCCAAGGCAACAGCTCAATAACAGCTAACTATACAAGTGAGTATCAAGCCTCACCTTTGTGCAGGCCACACACATATCAACTTTTAGTAGAACTGTGCTTTCAACTTTTAGACTAGATGGCCTGACACCTGGAAATTAGTGCACCTTCCTGGTCCCTGCTCTTGTTAATAATGTTGACAATGCATATAAAAAAGTTTCTGAAAAAAAATACCTAACTTTTTTTTTAATTTAAAAAAAATAATTTTCCAAAATATTGCGACAAAAAAATTACAACTTCAAAAAACTTGCCATGCCTCTTACGAAATACATTGGACTGTTCATTTTCCAAAAATGGGTAATTTGTGGGGTATTTGCACTGTACTGGTATTTTAGAGCCTCCAGAAATGAGAGAGGCCTTCATTACATTAGGATTGATCAATTTTTATATTTTTATTTATTTTTATATAAATTTCATTTGGTTAGAGTGTTGCCTGCCTGAGCAATTGCCAGTTAACCTAGCACTGTGAATAGCAAAAAATGCCCTGATCCTGAAGGGGTAAAACCTTCCGAAGGTCATGTGGCTAATATCACTTTAAGCAACTTGATAAATCAGAGATATTGATATAAACCATACTAGAACACTGAAAACATTTTGTTACTAGATTCGTCTCTAAGTTTCTCCATAACTGTAACAAAAAATTGTAGTTTATAATTTTACCCAACCTGTAGTACTTACATATACAACAAAAAATCAGTGTCCAAAGCTGAATGAACTAGATTGACGCATTTAGAGCTAAAGGTGGCAAATTCTATTCCAACATTTATATTATGAACAATTCCTTGAGTTTTAATAAGATTATGCAAATGTAGTTTTGTGCCTACAGTGGTTAGTATACATGTGTAAAATGGCATGCGTTCTTGCTAATGGTTATGTTAAATATAATTTTGTCAGTCACATCCTTGGAAATTTCTTTTGGAATTGGGTTTTCCTGCAATATCATTCAATTTTCTGTATATTTTGTAGTACCTGAAATCGTGAAGAACCTGAACACAGAGAATATCACCACCACTTCTATATCTCTGAGCTGGGAGAAACCGGATGGAAATGTCAGCTTTTATTTCATTCAGATCCTGGAAGATCCAACTTTCAATAAGACTGTAACTACAACTTCTGACATTGTTAAAGGCCTGACACCTGGAAATTATTACACCTTCCTTGTCTCTGCTTTTGTTGATAATATCCAAGGCAACAGCTCAGTAATAGCTAACTATACAAGTGAGTATCAAGCTTTATGCAGGCCACACACATATCAAAATTTAGTAGAGCTGTGCCTTCAACTTCTTATAGACTAGAAGGCCTGATACCTGGAAATTAGTACACCTTCCTGGTCTCTGCTCTTGTTAATAATGTTGACAGTGTGTAAAAAAGGATTGTGAAAAAAAATACATTTTATTTCATTTCTTCATTTTTCAAAACAGTGTGACAAAAACTTCAAAAAAAATCCCAGTGACCCAGTGCTGCACCAAACTTCTCATTAAGTTGTGCAAAATAATGCAAATAGATACAATATTCTTATGTCTTATCACAATCCAACATTAAAGTACTACTCCTACTGGGTAATTTTGAAGCATAGCGCCACTTCAAATTTGTAAACAACTAGATTTTTAGATGTGGGGACACATTGTTAAAGGGGTTGTAAAGTTTTATGGTTTTTCACCTTAACCACTTGCCGACTGTCCGCCGTGGCTTGACCCCAGGTTAACCCCTTTACTGCCAATGTGAATTACACAGTAATCAGTGCATTTTCATAGCACTGATCGCTGTAGAAATGGCAATGGTCCCAAAAAGTGTCAAAAATGTCCGACATGTCTGCCTGAATATCGCAGTACCACTAAAAATCGCAGATCGCCGCCATTACTATTAAAAAATAAAAAATAAATAAAAACCCCATAAATGAATTCTCATCATTCATAAATTCTGCAACTTTTGCGCAAACCAATCAATAAACGCCAATTGCAATTTTTTTTACCAAAAATATGAGGAAGAGTATAAATCGGCCAAAACCAATGAAAAAAAATGTTTTTTTAGATATATTTTTTGGATTTGTATTTTAGCAAAAAGTAAGAAAAATTGTTTTTTTTTTGCAAAATTGTTGCTCTTCTTTTGTTTATAGCGGTGATCAGAAATTAGGCAGAGGTGCTCAAATACCACCAAAAGAAAGCTCTATTTGTGGGAAAAAAAAAGGACACAAATTTCGTTTGGGTGCAACGCAATTGTCAGTTAAAGTGACGCGGTGCTGAATCGCAAAAAGTGCTCTGGTCCTAAAGGGGGAAATCCTTCCGGGGCAGAAGTGGTTAATGCATTTTATGCATTAAGGTGAAAACCCTTCTGTGCTGCAGCAACCCCCCCCCCCCAGAGCCCCCCGTTTTCTTACCTGAACCAGATCGCTCCAGCAGCCAGAAGGAGTCCAGCAGCTCCAGCCGCTGTCTCGGGTCTTAATTGGATAGATTGATAGCAGCGGGAGCCATTGGCTGTCAATCAAATCCAGTGATACAGGAGCCGAGGGGCGCGGCCGAGTCCTGCTGTCTGTGTTAATGGACGCCGCAGCAGGACTCGGGAGTGCGCCCGCAAGAGTGCCCCCAAGGAAATCGGCTCTCCGTGGGGGCACTCAATGAGGAGGAGCCAGGAACGCCGCTGGGGGGACCCCTGTAAGGGAGGATCGATGCCGCTCTGTGCAAAACCCTTACACAGAGAAGGTAAGTATTACATGTTTGTTATTTAAAAAAAAAACAAAAAAAACCCCCCAAACCTTTACAATCACTTTAAATTGTGAGCAGCTGCTTCCTATTTCTTATATTAAGTGGTAGCACATAGGATTCTACACCTACAAAAAACCCGCCATGCCTCTTACTAAATACCTTGGACTATCCACTTTTCAAAAAGAAGACATTTGGGGGGTATTTGTACTGTCCTGGTATTTTGGAGCCGCAAGAAATGAGAGAGGCATTTGTTACATCAGGATTAATACATTTTTAAATATATATACTATAGTTTGTAGACTCTGGGTTTTGGGGGGGGGGGTTACCAAAGAAATGTAGCAGACCTCATTTTGGCCTAACTACATGGCCTTATTTAATACTGTGTTATGTGAAGTGAATCTGTACATATTTCACAGATTTTATCATGGGAAGAAGGGCTACAACTTTTTTATATTGTGAACAGGATTGGATGTTTGTGTCCACATTGCTACACCTTATTTTTTTATACCTCACCTCACTCAACCCTTGAACTCTCAGCTAGTGACCTTAGAACTTCTTGCTCTGTAATTTTAAATTGTGTAACTAAACCATTTTTTTGGTATTTGAGGTATTAGAGATTAGGTATTAAAGACCCTGTCAGATTTTTTTTTCTTGCTGAAGCGTCTCCACTATTGAAATGTATTCATAATATTTGTCCTAGTGACTAGCAGAAGTACTGAAAGTGAGGGAGACTCCACAATTTTGAGTTGTCACTAGAACAGGAATAGAGGGGGGATTTTCCAACAGAAACACCCTTTCAATGACAACTGTCTAAGAGGGAACTTTCCAAAATATTGGAAAAAGTAGAAAAGAGCTAACACCTCTGTTAAGTGTCCTTGCTGCCTTTGTCCCCAAAGGAGAAATGTCCCTTCATTTCCTGTTCTAGTGAGAAAGACTGGACACATGGAAAATATCTCCCTAAAATTGCACACATTTATTGCTCTGGTGCCACAGGAATCAGAAGGGGAATGTGCATAGCAATATAAAAAAGGTAAAAAAAATGCGAACCATTCCTTCCACGTATTAAAAAAGGTGGGGGAACTTTGAATTAGCTAATTTTAAAGAAATGTGACAGATAATTTCTCTCCACTTTATAGTTCCTGCAGTAGTAAAGAACCTAAGGGTAGATTATGTCACCACAATTTCTATATCTCTGAGCTGGGAGAAACCAGAAGGATATGCCAGTTCACATTACACCCAGATCCTGGGAGATTCACTTTCCAGTTGAACCGTGTCTACAACTTTTGATATAATAGTGGGCCTGATACCTGGAAATTATTACACCTTCCTTTGTCTCTGCTCTCACTGGTGTTTTGAAATGTACAATGACAAGCTAACTTTATATTTGCATATACAGGTGAGTTGAAGTTTAAACCACATGCCAACCACCGAACTGGGAATTTACATAATTTCATTGACGTTTAATACCGGGGTTATGGCTGTAGCTAGATGCCATAATCCCAGTATTGAAATTCCCCTTAGGCCCCGGTCTTTTCGATAAAAGTGATCTGAGCAGCTAATTAGCCCCTGGATCACTTTATGAAAAGGATCAACAAAGACAAGGAAGGTGTAATGATTTCCAGGTGTCAGGCCTTCAATAATGTCAGAGGTTGTAGTTACATTCCTACTGGGTGATGACTGATCACTTTACCAGCCCGCTACCAGTACAATGTGATCGCTGTGACCAATCACAGCAGATCACATGACAATTGTAAACAATGGATGGCTATCCTTTCATGCCATCCATTTTATACAATTGTGTTGCTAGCTGTGATTGGTCACAGCTAATCATAACAAAAGACCCTGAATGAATCAGTTTTATTCAGTAAAAATGGTTGCTTATTGCAATGAAATTCACTGGTATAAGCAGTGATTATGTGTAAGAAAAAAAAAATAGTGATTACTTCTATAGAGTAGTACAATGTTACTATGGTAACATTATATTGCTCTGGTCACAGTGTGTTATAAAAAGCGTATAAAAGAAAAAACTGAAAAAAATATAATGAAAAAATAATAAAGAAAATTGTAAAAAAAAGTTTACATTTTTTCTTCCTACTGTCACCTAGTGTCAGTGTCCCTGATCACCACCACACCAGTTATATGTTGATGCTGTAGTGCACTGGTGAAAGTATTCATTTAACAAGATTGTGACTTTTTTTACATTTCTTCCTTTTCCAAAGAATTACAACTTCAAAAAACGTGCCATGCCTCTAAGTACCTTGGACTTTTGGACCTGGGAGTTCTTTTTTCAAATTTTTCAGTCTTTTTCCTTTAATTAGCATAAAAAAGTGGTGATTAAAAACCTCCAAAAGAAAGCTCTATTTGTGTGAGCAAAATTATGAAAATTTAGTTTTGGCACAGTGTTGCATGATTGCACAATTGTCATTCAAAGTGTGACAGTGCTGGAAGCAGGAAGGGAGTAAAAGTGCCCTGTATTGAAGTGGTTAAGCTGATGTGCTAATTTTTGATTTGGCCAAATAGTTTAAGCTCTTGCCTACTGGGTGAGCTGTCACACTTTGAATGACAATTGCATGGCCATGCAGCACCAAACCCATATGAAACTTTTAGCATTTTTTTCACACATATAAAACTTTCTTTTGGTGGTATTTAATCACCACTGGGTTTTTTATTTTTAGGTAAACAAATGAAAAAATATCAAACATTTTGAAAAAAGTTTTTTTAGTAATTTCTATCATAAATTTTTTCAAACAGGTAATTTGTCTCCTTCACTGATGTGCGCTGATGAGGCTGCACTGATGGGCACTAATAGACAGCACTGATAGGCTGCACTGATGGCCACTGATGAGGAGGCACTGATCAGGCAGCACTGATGGGCACTAATAAGCAGCACCGATGGGAACTGATAGGCTACACTGATGGGCACTGTTGAGGAGGCACTGATGGGCACTGATAGGTGGCACTGATGGGCACTAATAGGCAGCACCTATGGGCACTGATAGGCAGCACCGATGGTCACTGATAGGTGGCACTGATGAGGCAGCACTGATGGGCACTGATTGGCAGCACTAATGAGCAGCATTGATTGGCATCACTGAAGGGCACTGAGTGGCACCGATAGCACTGATGGGCACTGTTGGGGCTACACTAATAATAAGGACATGCCCTGATTATCAGTGCAGAGGTCCCCTTTCACACTAGCTGGTTACCGGCTCTCACCTCTCCTTGTGCTGTGTCAGCGTGAGGAAAGGAATACCAATAACCAGCAAGTGCGTTTATATTGTTATCAGCTGTGATTGGACACAGCTGATCATGTAGTAAAGAGCCACTGTGATTGGCTGTTTACCCCAATCTGTGATCAGCGAAGCACACATTAATCACAGAGTGCACCAGGTGCGCGCCACATCGGGCGCACGGGGATTGCAGCCACGGAAGGACATCGTATGATGCCTTCCTGGAACTGACTGTAGCCATCATTTTGCTATAGCGCAATTGGCAAGTGGTTAAAGTAGATGAATGTAGTGAAAATTCACGGCAAAGCATACCCAAACACAAACTAAAAAAAAATGAAAACTGTGTTTTTGCTTGCACATTATTGGATGACAGCAGCCAGTAGATCTTGACTTCATTCACTAAGCTCAGGGAAAATTTCCTCGGAAAGTGAAAATTCAGCCTTTAGTAAATAAACCTCAGTATGTCTGATTTGTGGAGAATAATTTGGGAATCCGGGTTATCGAGATTTGAGAATTGTATGTTTCTAGCATATACTTACTTGCAAGTAGTCAGGCAATTAAAAAAATGTAAATTTGCAGATTCACCTACTTCACGAACAACTTCAAAAAGATTTATTTGAAATCATAACAGAGGGAGAGATTTACTAAAACTGGAGAGTGCAAAATCTGGTGCAGCTCTGCACAGAAGCCAATCAGCTTCTAGGATTTATTGCCAAAGCTTAATTGAACAAGCTGAAGTTAGAAGCTGATTGGCTATCATGCACAGCTGCACCAGATTCTGATTGCTCCAGTTTTAGTAAATCAACCCTAGAGTGTATAATATCAGTAATTGGTATAAGGGAAATTCTAATGGTATTATGTCACTTTTCTTCGTTGTCCATTATTAAGATATATCATTTTCTAAACTGTTGTTTTATCTCTCTCTCTCTCTCTCTCTCTCTCTCTCTCTATATATATATATATATATAAATAAATATATATATACATATTATATTATATATACATATATAGATCTCTCTCTCTCTCTCTCTCTCTCTCTCTCTATATATATATATATATATATATATATATGTATAGATACATCTGTATATATAGATATATAATATATATAAACAATTATTTCAATGACTTAAGATTCCTATGGGGACTATTAACTAAACAGACAGCTTTTTGTCCTCAGTTATCTGACTGAAATTCTGGACTGAGTTGTCCATTATAAGATAAGTCATTGATGATGAGCTATCCACTTACAACAGGCTTTACACTCAGTGGGAAAAATAGTGATGAATGAATCTGCCCAGGTTCAATTTACCAGAGGGGAATCATAATTAAAATTCTACAAACTCACACTTAGAGGTTAATGCCATCGAAATCTTTTTGTTAAATTCTGGTTATTGTTAGGGATAATAGGTAAGTTACTGTCAAAAGTCCATTGAAAGCTGGGCAATGCCATTGGACACACGTATTAATGCAAAAAAAAATAAAATAAAAATAAAATAAAAATAAATTATGGTAATGGGGGAGGGGGCTTTCATGCAGCTATGAAGCCCTTTTAATAACACGCTTTGCCTTAAAGCTGTATGCAATGTTACAGAACAGTACAATTTTCATAGACAGCAGTGACAGTGTGTGTACAGTGGCAGCGCATATCTGGCTGTGGAAATTATTTTTTCCTGTGTCAATTAGCTTGGCTTGCATATAGCTTCAGCAACCCATTCTGATGTATTTCTGTTTAAAAACATTTGTTTAGGTCGTTTTAGCAGGAACACATGCTTTTTTTATCAAATGGTAACAGACCAGCTTTGACCAGTAGATCAGATTTGACCAGTAGTTTACTGTGACTGTGCATTTTCTCACTGATGAAAGCCCTTCCTGCCACTGGCCAATTTATGTCCAACTCTTAGTGAGAATTAAGAGATCACATATTACACAGCAGTACAAATTAGCCAGCATCAGAACATTTTTTTAATTAGGGAATATTGGCCAGAATGTACTACAGAAACAGAGTACAGGTTGGTGTTTTACTACAATATTTAAGAGACTGCAGATCATACAGTAATGTAAAATTAGGCAGCAGTGGGACAGTTTTAATGAGCAAGGGTAGCGCCAAATTTAAAGAGACAAGGCTGGGGTATTTATACAAGAATTAAAATAGTGCAGAAGATACAGCAGTGTAGAATTGGACAACAGAAATAAATATCTATTTAGGGATAATAAGTGTTACTGGTATATGCCATATTATGTATGGGGGTGGGGGGAGGTGAATGTGAGTGATATATTGTGAGGTGATAAGGGTGAACTTTTAGGCCTCATGCATACTGTATGGTTTTACAGCTGCTGTTTTTGGCTTCAGATGTTTTTTTCTGCAGCCACTGAACTCCCCAGCATGTTATCCTATGTGGCCATGCACACATAGGCTGTTATCAGCGGTTTTTGGCTAGGGCGTTTTCTGAAAAAAGCTTAAAAAGGCTTAAAATGGCTATTCGGCATTTATCAGCATTTTTGAGCTATAAGCTTTTATCGGAGTATCATTTTGTTAAAAAAAGCTAAAAAAAGTTACAGCTAAAAAATGCTGAAAATCGTTGAAAAACGCTACTGCAAAAACGCTGAAAAACTCACTCTACAGCTACAGCTTTCTACAGCTAACGTTACTGGTGTTTTTATAATGTCCAGTGTCCTTATGTTTAAAATTAAAATGATGCAGCAGCATTTTGCAAACAAAAGGCAACAAACAAATGGCAGCTCTAAGAACAAATAGTCAGTATCAAGTGAATGTTCCATGAACTTGAAATAGAAATAAAATACACAAGAAAGGAAGCCTTGCACCAAAAAAGGTTTTATATGGTCATACAGCAGTGAGTGACCTCAATCAACCAAAAAAATAAAAGGCAGCAAAGGGGTTAATTGGTCAAAGAGCTAGCAATCAAAATAAAGTACAGTTTCCTATTTGACCATAATCTCTCTCTCTCTCTATTCAGTATTTCAGCTTACTCTACAACAGATTATAATTCACTAAAACTGTGGCTGTTCTTTACCCCCCTCCCGTTATAATACTAGGGGGATGATCTAAAAGCCCCCCTATTGGCCATTCTAAAGTTGCTGGATGAATCTGAACATAGGTTTGCTGCGAATACAAATCTCAGACACACTGGGTTCGCCTCAAACCCGTGGTAGTGGTGAACTCAAACCTCATCCTCGTGAAAAGGTCTATTAGCTGGCTCAAAAGAAAATGCAGAATATTATGCAACATTTTGTATTTATCTCAGTAATAGAAGAGGAATGATCTTATATTTGTAATTATTTGTGGTTTTCCATTGTAAAAAATGCAATATTATTTTATTAAATTGCACCTAATATTTTAAATGCAATAATGTATTTGTAAAGCTTGAATCATAAACTGTGTTTTTTGCAATTTACACTGTCATTTTTTTTTCAGAACCTACCTCTGTAACTGATCTAAAAGCCTCTAAGGTAAACAGTGTAATAAATGTGACCTGGCAGGCTCCTTCTATAGGCTTCACATCTTCTTATGAGGTGACGGTGTACAACACTACAACATCCATGAGTTTCAGGACTATGAATACAATACTATCAGCACCAATCACTGATCTGATTAGAGGGAACCTGTACACAGTGAGCGTCTGTACAGTTGCTGGCAGTAATACATTTGGAGCATGTAGTGAGATTTTGGTAATAGGTAAGTTGGTAAATGTTATATAAAACTAAATCATTTAATGTACCACTGTTGTTTTACATTAAGAAATGTGGTTGCTTGACCTGGGACCAAAATTAGTACTCATTTCATTTGAACAGGAAACGTTGTGTATAAAAAACATATCTTATTTATAACAAATATCAGATGATCGTTAGTTCTGACTCACTTATATTTCTTAAGTGGGTTGTAAAAGATCCAAGTGTTTGGACATTAATAAATGGACATATCACTCAACAGTGTCTTGTCATCCTAAGAAATTGTCATATATTTTTTTATATACTATAGGAATAGAGAAGAAAGAAGCCCTTATTTTCAAACATAGACAATTTTCCACCAATACCCCATAGGTCACTAGACAAATATTACTGGTCACATATGATTTATACACCTGTTGAGATCGTAGATTGCGTTGGAGTGTAAATGCTTAAATTCTGCATTGAAATGGCTGGAATGATAAAATATTGATTCAGTGACACTCTACTAATCCAGCTGAAAATGAGACACACTAATAAAGTATAACTAAAGGGATTTTTTTTTTTTTTTTTAGTTTTGCATAGAGTGGAGAGGGATTCGAACATCTATTTGTTTTTGATGTTTAGAGTTTGAAAAAAGGGTTAGGATAGGACATTTAGGTATAAACTTTTTTTAAGTTTTGGATAGAGTGGAGAGGGATTTGAACACCTATTCATTTTTGATGTTTAGCGTTTGGAAAAAGGCTTAGGATAGGACATTTAGTTATAAACTTTTTTTTAGTTTTGGATAGAGAGGAGAGGGATTAGAACACCTGTCTGATTTTTTATTGCTGTCTTTGTCCCTCTCTATTTTACCATTATCATTGAAAATGAAAGTAAGAGAAAATTACACATTTTAGGTTGTCCTCTGAAAAGTAATAGAGGCAAATTTTCTATTCGGGACACTAGTTCCGGTGACCCAATGGATTCCCTTAATTTCTGGCGATTTCCTTTCACTTGCTGTTTTGGCCAGGGGATCGGAAGTGAAGGTATATCTCCTCAATGGGACATAGATGGCAAAAAAACTGACAGGGGCTATAACCCTCCCTTACTCTATCAAAGGTAGTTTCTTTTTCTTTTCTTTTCCTTTTTCTTCTTTCTTTCCCTTTTTTTTATGTTTTCCCCTTTTTGCCTTTTGGAATGTTTTTGGTCCCTTTATTCAATATGAGATGGGTGAGATGATTTTTTTGTATTCCTAGTGGATTTTTCATCTGTCTGAAGCCCCTTTATAGGGGAGGGTGGTACTGTTGGTTAAGTTTTGATATAATGTTGTAATAACAAAATATGTCTCAATAAAAAGCATTTAAATTAATAAAAAAAAAAAATATCAACAATTTTGACAAGGCATTGTTTCTGTATCAAGTGAATTCATTAAAAAAGTAGAACATATTCAGTTAGCAAAGTGAATACTAAAGTGACTTTATATAAATGATATAATTATAGCTTTCTTCACTTCTTCACTGATTTTTAAAAATAGGATCTTGCTTGTACATGATTGTGCAGTCAAACTGAACACAGCTTGACATTAGCATTTAGTCTTCTCTCCTTTAGTAAATCAATTCTTAGGGTTTTTTTTTGTCTTTTTTGTAACAGGATGCCTTTTTTCAAGCTATGTAGTATAAACTCATGATGATCCATGACTGACTGTTTATCTAATTTTATTATAGTGTCTGATGACCACCTTTACAACCATCGTGTATACTGTAGTCTGTGATATTATTTTAATCTATTTGTCAGTCAGTACCTAGTAGTACTCAAATATGATGTATCGAACTTTTTTCCGTAGGACAATGTTTTTTCTGTTTTTTTTTGGGATTCTTAACTAAATGATTTCCTCTCTTCTGATTTACGATTACAGTTCGACACAAGTCAAACTGACGTGTTAGTACATGTTCGTTCTAGGATAAAAATTTTTAGTCACTTCTTCACTTCTTTCGATATTAATATAGTAAATATATTTCAGTGAAATCATAAGTGAAACGATTGACTTATACAAGATGAAAAAATTACTTAAGTGAACTATGT
>BLSH010003261.1:351388-363087 GCA_018402905.1 Glandirana rugosa
AAATATCAATAAAAATCAATAAATACGTGACAGGAAATACAACTCAAAATTTCCAGTTTTATAATGCTTCCACCACATCTGTGGATCTAAACTGGCTCCCTCCACAAAGTAATTGCAGTTACTACTTGATTGAAGTTACAGGAGACTTCTCCAGGAATTTCACAACAAATTTAACATCATTGTATATACAAGATCTTACACCTGGAATTCAATATTCAGTTGTGATTATGGCAATTGCTGGAGCAGATGTACAAGGAGAGGCCAACAAAACATTAGTCACCACCAGTAAGTATATAAGCATAAATGATATAAAGAGAAAAAACGTGCAAAAATTGAATGGTGACACAATATGAATAAGTGGAGCAACAAATAACTAAGAATATATGCTTTCAAAACAAGCTCAATTGAAGTAATAATGTGTTGCGCTCAACCAAAATTGATCAACATAAAGTGACAGTGCATAAATAACTAAAAATAACTATAAAATAACTAAAATAAATATAAAAATCATGTATACACAATGAAATATAATGTGACTGTGCATAGGACCTTATCTTATTAGAAAAATAAAGTGACTGTGCTGAAACTTAATCATGGTTAAACCGCAATTCAAGATATCATCTTGAAAAGCAAAGAAGCAAAAAATTCAGGAATTAAGAAAAAAAGAGTCCACAGATAGTGTAATCCACTCATTCACTCAAAAAAAAAAGGTAACCTAGAAATAACAACACCAAAATATTTGACAAGTCCTTTATTAAAAAAAATAAAAATCCCCAAAAAAGTCCCTTATTGTAAATCCATCATCAGCCACTAGGTCTTCCTCCTGCTGACCCACCCCGCATAACCAATTCTGGCGGTATTCGAAGTCAAATGACTGCTCCCCGAACTTTCATCAGCTATATAAGGGAAGGGACGGGGATAGAGTAGAAATCATTGGCCAAATATTGCAATAGCACTGCTATCACCGCTCCTTTGTTTAAGTCGTGGGGAGAGGGATAAAGGAAGGGACTGCAGTTTGGGGACCACTGGGCTACAAGTTCTGCCAATGTTTTTATTGCCATTTTTTTCTTTCTGCCTCAGGTCATCACACTCTCTCATTCTTGTATAGTAAAAGAGGGACAGGAAGTGAGGTAAACTTTCCCCAGCTGTGACACAGATAAAAATACAACTTTGCCCTGGGGTACAGATGCGCGCTAGTACTCAGATCAGGCCGTGCCTGTGCTGAGAAGATGTCATGTCTGTGACAGCTTCCTGCACAGTGCTGTATCCCTGACCTCATTTAGCTACTGCCCGAGAGATTCCCAAGAAAAAATTTAATGAAAACAAAAAGGCTGGGGAGACACCTGATGTCACATACTTGGGAAATAACTTTTTACTGAGTGGGCAGGACCTGATTGACTAGTTCCCTATCAGGTCGGCTTCACTTCTGATTGACAGCATACAGCAGTAGGCAGATTTGAAGGCTGAATAGTGGCTAAGGATCCGCCCACTCCAGTGCGCTGTCAGTCAAAAGTGGAGCTGACTTTGATGGGGAACAATTCTTTCAAGTCCCCATCAGGGTCTACCCACCCCTTGTATAACTCCTTGGAAGGTGCCTGCCAGTGTGGCGGGCACAGTGGCCGATGAGGGAGTGCAGTACTACACTTAACTCAATGCCGAAATGGAGAGATTAATGTAGCTGTCTGTGACGGGTACATCAATAGGGTGCAAGCAAGCACAGCCACTATCAGTACTGTGCCCTGATGGGATTCTAAAAGGTGTCTATGACACCAATTATGAATTCCCCCATATGTGTATGTCTTTCAGTCCAACTGACTATTTCTCATATTATTCATTTATAAGGAAAGGGAGAAAAAGGTAATTTAACTGGAGTATAATTTGAAAAGAAATGGACCTTTATTGACTAATATAAAATATTTTTCAAATAAAGGTATTCTGATAAACACAGAATGCAATGGGAAATTTGTTAACTTGTCAAGGTACATTTAAAAAGAGCTTGCATGATAATTATTGCGGATCCAAAATGGCAATTCCATAGAAAATCCAGAAATCCAAAGTAAAGAAAAACTTCTTCTGGATTTGTAATAATAGCTACAGTGGCATCTTGTGTTTTTTATTGGGGGGGCGGCAAACAACCACCCCCCCAGTTGGTCGGTCGGTGGTACCCCCATCCCCCTCGTGGCACTTACCCCATCTGTTGCGGATGGGCGGTGGGCAGCAGGCCCCTACAGGTGTCAGACTTTTTCGGGCGGCGGGCAGCAGGCTCCTATGGATGGCAGGCTTCTACGGGCGACGGGCAGCAGGCTTCTATGGGCCGCGGCTCCTGTGTCCTCTCCTTGGTGCGTTCTCCCTCTGCCGTGCGGCTCCTCCCTCCTCCTCCTACGCGTTCAATAGGATCAATATATCAAGGAGGGCTCACCGCTTCAGGTGAAAGGAAGAACCGCCCGATGGACCCAGGTGAGTGCTTATCCCGGCTCGCATCCGCATATGCAGGAGAAAAAGAAGAAATGGCCACACACCACCGTAGGGTCCAATGTCTTTTATTAAGACATCCCATACATCCCAGGAGTAGAGTTGAGTGAACACCTGGATGTTCGGGTTCGGAGGGTCCGTACGAACTTTGGGAAAAAGTCCAGGTTCGGCACCGAACGTTATCCCGGACACCGAACCCCATTGAAGTCAATGGGGACCCAAACTTTTAGGCACAAAAATGGCTGTAACAATGTCCTGGCAAGTGCTAGAGGGCTGCAAAAGGAAGTAAAATGGGGGTAAGAGTAGAGCAAGTGCCCTACAAAGAAATGGGGATAGGGAAAATAAATTAAAATCAAACAAACTAGGAGATGATTTTTGAACAATAATGTGTCACTTACAGCTGCAGCTAAAAACCTCTCCCTTTAGAACTAGGGGATGATTTTTGAACAATAATCTGTCCCTCTAAGCAGAAGCCTCTACCTAGTGCAGTCAGATCGCTCAAAGCAGCATGTGAAATCTCAAATTACTCCCACAATCTGATCGTTGTGCACGATCGTAGCGATCGTTGTTTTATGCAGAGTTTGATCTGCAATCTGCAACTCAAAGCAGCAGTATGTGAAATCTCAAATTTCTGCTATCTGTCCCTCAGAGCAACAGCAGTAGTGATCTCAGGATGCAGGATCAGATGTTAAAATGTCTGCAATCACTCCCTGAGAAAAATGCCGGTAGCTTCCTCTCCCTACACTAACCCAAGAGCATGTGACATGCAGCACTGTGACTCCAGCTTATAAAGAGGCTGGGTCACATGATGCACTGGCCAATCACAGCCATGCCATTAGTAGGCATGGCTGTGATGGCTTCTAAGGGCAAACCAGTGAAACGCTTGTTAATTGGCTGCCCAAGCTATTCAACATGCGTGATCAACTACCAGAACCCAGAACCCAAACGTTTTTTGAAATGTCCGTGTTCGGGTCCGGGTCCTGGACACCCGAAAGTTCGGTACGGACCCGAACGTTACAGTCCAGGTTCGCTCAACACTACCCAGGAGCAGATTGCATATGGTATCATATGCAATCTGCTCCTGGGATGTATCTGATGTCGTAATAAAAGCTGTGGTGTGTGGCCATTTCTTCTATTTCTTCTATTTCTCCTCCAATAGGATCGTCTGTCCTTTCAGCCAAACGGATGATGGGTCTCAGACTCGCTTCCTGATTGGCCGGGAGGAGGATCAGTGTGGCAATAGTGAATATTAATTCCCTATCGCCACACAACTGGGTGGTCTCAGAGCGCAGTGCTCTGCGCCCCAAGCCCACCCTATTTTGAAGCCTCTGGCTCTAATCACCATCTTCAAAAAAATCACCCCCCCCCATTGGAATCCATGAGTCCGGCGCCCTGTATGTAGATCAGGATGGGAGGGTGGCATAATGGACAGGCCGCCGTTGAATAGATCCCTTAAACATCTACTATGTGTATCAAACAATCACAGAATTTTGGGGAAACTTGGCATTTTAGCACGTTGCAATGCATGAGTTAAAAAGCAACAGTGTCAATGAGCTCCCAATCCTCCTCAAATTAGTAGGATTATGGTGTTTCCACAGGACCAGAGCTCACCAGCAGTGTCTCTCGGATATTATATTTTATTGTCAGTACATGCTACACAAATGCAAATATTTAAACGAATAAAGTACCATATAACTGTACCAGTTTTTTCAGGAGGACTTGTGTCTGGATGCAGGTTAACAAAGTATGAGGAAATACTTGAATGTACAAATATCCAATTACTTCTGTTCAAGGAGGAATAAAGTGTATTACAATACAAGTCTACATCCTGAAAGTGTTTTCTCAGACACCTTTGTATTCAGTTTTGCAATGTTCTTTTCAGAGACATATTTGGAGCACCAGCTTCATGAAGACTTACCTGTAATTTTTGCACTACCTGTTGAAACTATGGGGTCTATTTACGAAAGGCAAATAGGCTGTGCACTTTGCAAAGGAAGTTGCATACAATTATCCCTTAGAAAATGTTGTAACAATTCACTTTTCAAAGAATACCCAATAACTTGCAAAGACAATTAGGCTCCATGTACACTATAAGCTAAAAAAAATGCCAGAAACATGCTGGATGAAAAATGATCATAATAGCGTTTTGTGCCAGCTTTTAGCAGCAGTTAGGAGTGTTCAGCTTTTTTTCTGCTGGCAAATCACTCACAAACACGAAAAAAAAAATGATTTTTCTCTGCTCCTAGAAGCTGAAGCTTCCAAAACACTTCTAGACTAAAATAGTATGCATGGACACATAGGATAACACTATTTGCTTCTAGAAGCAGAAAAAAAATGTTCAAAAGATGTTCCTAGGAGTGTTTCTTAAGCTAGTGTGCATGGAGCCTAAATAGTCTTTTTGCTTGCACATGATTGGATGATGAAAGCCAGCACAGCTTCCCCACAATCACTAAGTTCTGGGGAAAAATCCTTGCAAAGTGCACTAAAGACAAAGAGGCTGTCTTTAGTAAATCAACCACAATGACTGATTGAGCAGTAAATGTGTACAGGACTATTATCTGCATTGGTGTGCAGTGGCGGCTCGTCCATAGGGGGAGCCAGTGCGCAAAGCCCCCCCCCCCCCGCTGGAATATGTGAAAAAAAAAATAGGCTGACTCCTTTAAAAAGAAGTGGCACCAGGACACAGTGTCCCGGCTTATTTGGGCCACTTGCTGTCTGCTGACAGCAATTCCCAAAGCTCATTGGTCAGCCCTTAAAGTGTATCTGTGTGCGCCAGCGAGGTGCGCACAGATACACTGATTGGCTCTGGCCTCAGTCACTGTCCTCCAGCCAGTGACTGGCCAGGTCGCAGTGGGTGGGGGCAGGACTATCAGACGTGCTGGTGCTTGGACTGGGAGGGGCCAGCACGCACGCCTGTGATTCCCGCTGGCCGTGTGCGAGTGAGCGGCCTGAGGTACCGTACTACTGTGTACTGGCTGCATACTGTGTGCTGGCTGCATACTGTGTTACTGGCTGCATATTGTGTACTGGCTGCATACTGTGTACTGGCTGCATACTGTGTTACTGGCTGCATACTGTGTACTGGCTGCATACCTGTGTTGCTGGCTGCATACCGGTGTTAGCAGCCTGTGTTACTGACTGCATACTGTGTTACTGTCTGCAATATACCCCTACCTGTGTTACTGGCTGCATACTGTGTTACTGGCTGCAATATACCCCACCTGTGTTAGTGGCTGCATACTGTGTTACTGGCTGCAATATACCCCACCTGTGTTACTGGCTGCATACTGTGCTACTGGCTGCAATATACCCCTACCTGTGTTACTGGCTGCATACTGTGTTACTGGCTGCAATATACCCCACCTGTGTTACTGGCTGTATACTGTGTTACTGGCTGCATACCTGTGTTACTGGCTGCATACTGGTGTTAGCAGCCTGTGTTACTGGCTGAACACTGTGTTACTGGCTGCAATATAACCCTACCTGTGTTACTGGCTGCATACTGTGTTACTGGCTGCAATATACCCCTACCTGTGTTACTGGCTGCAATATACCCCACCTGTGTTACTGGCTGCATATTGTATTACTGGCTGCAATATACCCCTCCTGTGTTACAGGCTGCATACCGTGTTACTGGCTGCATACTGTGTTACTGGCTGCAATATACCCCACATGTGATGCTGAGCTTTATACTCCTGACACAATATGGAATACAGGGAACAGAATGGGTGGATTATATAAGGGGTAGGGCTTATGAGAAGTAGGAGGGGTCAAACAGGAAGGCGGGGCCTGGCATCCCCCATCCTAAAACTTCACCAGCTGCCACTGTTGGTGTGATTATTGTGCAAGCTCTAAAAATGTACCTTGAAAAGCTGCAAATTTCCTTGTTGGATCCTTTGTTTTTTGGGATACCCTAGCACGACAAATATTTTATCTGAATCAATCAAAGTGATTTTATTTCTCTTCAAATCATACTCCAGTTAAATTTGTTTTTCCTTTACTTTTAAAGCAATATAATGTTATTTATATGTTATATTGATGTATAAGGCATATAGAGACAACAAAGAGGATATGTTTATGTCACATTGACGTATAAGGCTTTATATGGATGAATACATGAGGATTTCTATTCTCTTTTCAGAACCTGATGTTGTAAGAAACCTGATCGTATTGAACACCAATACCACTGCAGTATTGCTAAGCTGGGAGAAGCCAACTGGAAATGTTGATTTCTATTTAATCAAGATCCAGGGAAACACAACTTACCAGAAAAATACAACTGCAACTTCATTTAAGATTGAAGACCTCACTCCTGGAAATGATTACACATTCCTTGTCACAGCAGTTGTTGGTGAAGGTGTTGAAGGAAATACATCATTCACATCCACTTATACAAGTGAGCATGTTTGATGCTTCATATTTTGCAGTCTTTCAAGGATTATTACTTTTTTTTTTTGCCAGGAACAGAAATTTGGATTGTACAGTTCATATTTTCCCTCGTACCTTCCAATGTGTTATTGAAATAAACAATGATAATAACAATGACAACAGCATGGGTTTACATGTAAAGCAATCTGCATCCATGGCAGAATGATTTCTTGTGAACCTGTTGTGCATATTTTTGTTTACAAAATTCAGGTCCCATGTAAAAGTGGCCTCTGATATTTGTGCATCCTGATAGCAAATAGTAATATAGCAGAATTATACCAGCACATTCAACAAAAAGCGTAGTTACATATTTTGTGCAGAAGTGATGCTTACACTACTGTATTAGTGAACTATTTTGTTAAACAATACACTGTAAGGGACACGTTTTTGGCGCCACTACAAGCCAGTGATGTCAAATGAAAAGTCTAGCCCCCTATATGGCCCAATATGGTTAGCATTAGCCTGAAAGTGTAGACAATACTGACACAGTTTTGACAATATACTGTAGTTGATAAGGCGAAGGATCCCGAGACTTGTGGTCAGAGTTAAGGAATTTAATTTAAGGTAAGGAAACTCAATTCAACTCTCAAACATTTATGCCCCCTATGTACATGATACAAAAGGGGCATAAGCAATGTTATATGATAAAAATGGTGGATCATTTCACCTTTTATATGAAAACAACTTCTTAATTTGTTACAGTGAATGTACTGGTTCCAGAACAGAAGTACACATAACTGGTCATTACTAAAGGTGATGTGATGAGCCATGAACATGCCATCACTGTGTAAAAAAAATGGTGATATTTAAAATAACTACAATGCTCCAGGCTCAGTATTCAGTTGGAGTAAAAAAGGCCCAGAGGTAGTGGTCACCGGGAGTAGAAAATAACCTGAAATCCATGGTCAGTGTTAGGAACAATGCCCCATCACTAATGCCCTTAGTTCCTAATGATGACACATTGTTGGTATCAGCAGGAGGAATAGTGGCACATTATGGGTTTCTGTGGTAGAAACAATTCCCCATCAATGGTGTTAGTGGGAAAAATAGTGCTCCATCAATGGTATCAGTGGGAGAAATTGTGCCCCATCAATGGTGTAATTGAAAAGAATTGTGGCTCATCAAAAGTATCAGTGAGATGTCAGTGGCAGGGTGAGTGGCTCATCACTGGAATCTTCAGGAGGAATGGTACCCAATCAATGATGTCAGTGGCAGGAATTGTGGTCCATCACTGGTGTCTTTAAGAGGAATGGTGCCAACAGTGGCCCATCACTGTTGCCTGTGCCTCATCAGTGGGAGAAAAGGTACTCCATCAATGGTGCCAGTGGGAGGAAGTGTGCCCCATCAATGGTATCACTGGGAGAAATAGTCCCCATTAATTAGTGTCAGTAGAAGGAATAGTGACCCATCCATGGTGTCAGTGGAAGGAATTGTACCCCTTTGCTTGTTTGAGTGAAAGAAATGTCATCCCATCAGTGCTGTTATTGACAGGAATTTTTGTTATTGAGGAATTATGCCTTATTATCGGCATGATTGTGAGAAAAGGTGCCCTGTCACTGGTGTCAGTGTAAAAAATAGAGCCCCATAGCTGGTGTTAGTGGGAAGAATTCAACCCCAACAATAGTGTCAAAGGGAGGAATTGTGTCCCATCAATGGTGTTAATAGGGAGCATTGTGCCCCCTAATTGTTGGGGAGAGAAAATAGTTTGCCAACGGCCGGTTAAAGGCAAGTAAAAGGCTGCAATTTGAGGACCACTACATAGAGAGTCTTAACAATGTTTTATTGCCATTTTTGTGTCCTTGTATGGTGTCAGAGGGATCCATCCGTGTATGGTGTATTGTGTACGTCATACCCCTTACAGGCTCACACACAGTTCATGTAGGATGCTGTAGTGACTTGGTGGATTGCACCACCATACAATCATAGGAAAATAAGGCTCTTCATCAGCACACCTTGGTATAATAATAATATTACCCTTTATTCACATAAAGCAACAGGCATCATAAGTTGATATTGCCTCTGGGGTCCATTTTTCTAGACAGAATGATTCACTTTATTGAAAAATGCATCAATCCAAAAATATATATATGATATCAAAAGGTGTGATAAATATTAAAATGAGACAATGTTGTCTGTTTAAAGGCACAAAGCCCACACATGTCCCAACCCTAAGCATCCATGTGTAAACAAATAGCGATAAAAAAAATTGGATGGCCACCAAACCCGACTTTAAGCCAGGATAAATAGATCCCCAAATAGGTAAATGTATTACCAGTGTGTATTAAAAGGGTGATTTTATACAGTGGCTGCAAGAATACATCATGTTTGTAGGTTGCCATTAGAAGTAATTTTGGTGTAGCATGCGAATTATTAAAAGGGCAGAAAATCCATAGAGGTATTTTTCCCCTGCACCAAAATGGTTGCTATTGGCAACCTCACACATGCTATTGCTGATTGCAGAGTCATTTGATCTGGATTCAGCCAGACAACACCATAGCAGTAGCGAATACAATCATTATGCCGGAACCAGGAGTCTGACAAGATGACAAGAAAGGATTACTTCTTGGATGGAACTCCACGTTCCAGCCTTGTCCACCATTTACATTCTTAGGGGTTGACAAATAACAGTAAGATTACCTTAGCTGTCAGAGCTCGGTTTGGGGGTGATGGATGTGATGCCCTGTCTAATACTTCCCATATTTGTGGAGAAATCAGGAAATACTATTGTATATGTGTGTAAAGAGAAACAAACCAATAAACAAAACAGTAACAAAATCTTAATAGGCTTACAGTTTAAGTTGTTATATTAAAAAAGTACCATCAATTAACTTGCATTAGATCAGATGTATATCGGCCAAAGGTTTACCCAAATGTTTCATTACAGAACCTGCCACTGTCACGAATCTTAAGGCCTCAAGGATAAACAACAATACAATTGATGTCAGCTGGGAGCTTCCAGAAGGAAACAGAAGTTACTATCTGCTTGATGTATGGGGAGATCCAACTCAGAACCTCAATATAACTACAGAATCAGCAACTATCACCAATCTGACCATTGGGAACCAGTACACTGTGACGGTCAAAGCAGTTGTAGGCAATGGTCTACAAGGAGACAGCAGTGAAATTTCCATACTACGTAAGTATGGAAATAAGGTTTACCAATATGTACATTGTGTATCTGAAACACCAAAGGATGTACTTAAAGTGATTCTTAAAGTGATTATAAAAAAGCACCTTGTAAAACAACCCAGTTTAAAATAGAAATGAAAGGCAAAACATTTGTGTATAGATATAAACAACATTATCAACACCTTTTTTTCCCCTTTTTTATAAGTGCTCACATTCTCTCTGTTCTCAGCTGCTTAAGAGCTGGGGGAGGAGAAGAAGCAGCACACTGATCTTTACAGTGAAAGGCTGTGCATGGGGCATGTGTCAGGAAGAGTCTGATCATTGTAAGAGAGCACACTGAGTTCCCAGCACAGCTACAGAACTGATCACGCTGTGTTTTCCTTCTTAGTGTGGTCAGTTTTTAATAGGAAAGCAGAGGGACTGGCAGGAACTCCAGAGATTTCACACAAAAGAAGCAATACAAAGAGAACAGGATACTTTTTCATAAAAGTACATGGTACAGCAGGCACACATCAGGAATATGAAATGTTGGGTTTACATACTCTTTGAAACGTTTCAACTGCTGTAGCAAAGCTTGTATCATTATATTTTGAATTATCCAGCATTAGTCACTTTCCAATTTTTTAAGCAATTGATAACCCACGTTTCTCAAACATATTTCATCCATAATGACTATATTGACTGATTTATAACAATAACACTGAAGTACTTGTTACAAAAGAATCATGTCTACACATTGTAGTAGACTTCTTATCCCTGGCTAGTACTAACCTCATGTCCAAACTCCTATCCTGCAAAGCAAATTTACAAAGCCCAATGTCTATATCAATGCAAGAACCCAAAATAATGCATACACTACAGATATGTCCATTCGGTATCCTATGCATAAGACAATATAAAGCCTAGATTGATACATAGGACCTACTTGGAACTTTTATTTATAGAAAGAAGCATTTCCAGTGCATGTCTTCTGTCATTCAGAAAACCATAACGCTGGTAATTTATTGAAGCTAATTGTCAGCACCTCAACCCTGTATAATACCCATGCCAAGTGGGCCCATGGATATCCCACAATGATGGCCTGAACTTAGATCGCCCTTTTATCCTGGGCCTAGACTTGGACCCTTTGGGATCTCTCACCCCCCACCCCACTTTCCTTTCTTCTTTTCTTCTTTCTTCTACCTTCTCTATTTGCTTTTACATGCTTTTGGGAGCCATACAGGTTGCCCCTCTTTTTCTTCTCGTTCTTTCCTTCCCCCCCTCCATACATATGCATACTTACCTTTGCCTAGAAACAGCAGGTCTTGCTCATAGCAACCCTTAACTGGTCCACATACATTGGGTGCACTTATCCCACTGACTCATACTTTGTTGATTTATTATTATTGATTGTTATGTGTTATTTTGTACTGCCTCCTCTCACCTACAATCAGAGTTTTTTTCAGTTCCACCACCTTTGGCTCAGGCCCTCTGCTCCCTGCTCACTCCTATCACTTGTAAACGTAGAAGTCCAGCTTCTGGGTTTACAAGTGCCGTCATGTTTTATTGTGTATTGTTAGTTATTATTATTTAGTTGTTTCATACTCAGTCACCCTATTCACGTGGGTTACATACACCTGGTCAATTCCCAACGATACTCGTTCTGGACGACAAAGATCCGTTTCCATTCA
>BLSH010003261.1:388545-402732 GCA_018402905.1 Glandirana rugosa
CTTTAGATTTTGGAACTCACACATGTACGTAACTTTTATGAGTTTTATCCTTAAAGAAATACGTGACTTTTATGAGTTTTATCATTAAAGAAATACTTATGAATGAACACAATCTTTAATGTTGACTTGACCAGGGAACTTAACACAACAAGTGACGTTCTCGTCTCTGGTTCTTCCATATTATCATAGGACCTCAGTCCGGGAGTTAACATAATCTTCAACATCCCTACAAAGATAAGTTTCGACCTAGAAGTTCCTGGACCTACTTTATTCTTGACCGTAAAGGTAAACCGAAAAGGGTCGAGTTTATATAACTTCACCATCGATATAAAGGGTGGCAGTCCAAAAAGTGGTGAGGTCCGAGATGTTACATTTGTTGTTATATACTACATTTTTATACATATTTAATATATTATATATAACGTAGGATTCTTGCATATTAAATGTACTGCTCCATAATTTATACATATTTTTACATCATATATTGTTGTTTACATTGTAGAGCCTGGAGTGGTGAAAAACCTGACGGTGGGAAATATAGCTACCACTTCAATATATTTGAGCTGGGAAAAGCCAAATGGAAATGCCAGTTCTTATTTCATCCAGGTCCTTGAAGATCCAGCTTTGAATAGAAACATCCCTACAACTTCTAATACAATTGAGGGCCTGACTCCAGGATACTATTATACCTTCTTGGTCTCTGCTCTTGCAGTGAACAACACAATTCAAGGGACCAGTTCAGTTGTAATTTCTAACACAAGTAAGTATTCATAAAGAAATTACTATTTTGAGTATTTTCAGTGCATAAAGAAATTCCTATTTTGAGTATTTTCAATGCATGTACACACTCAAGGTTTTAGATTTCCCTACATGCATCTTTTTTCATAAAGTTTTACAGATTTTTTTTTTAAGTAACAGCATAGTGGAAATCAGCAATCACAGTATGTATAACAAAAATGAAAGGCACACATTCCATTACAATAAACTAAGAGGAATTTACTCCTCCCAAAAGAGGAGAGTACCATTCGACTGGAATCACTATAATTCCCAGGGTCAACCAAGAAGTAACCACTACCCATTATCTCTGGGTACCGTGTAGGGTGAGCTCTCAGAGTTCACTGGCTTTGATTTTGTTGCCATGTAAGAATGAACTGTAAGCTATAGATAAGGAAATGTGAAGTGTGAATATAAATGTTAATTAACCTCCCTGGCAGTATGATTATGTTCGATTTTTGCGCCTCAAAGCGGTACATTGTATCGCATAGAAATTTGGCATTTTATATTGTAGGCCTGTAACTGTTAGGATTAACTTACTTAAATCTGTCCAAACAAGAGTCTAATAGACATCCCAAGTATGATAAAGTTTGAAATAACGAAATCCTAAATTATAAAATATATGAAAAAAAAAATTATAATATAATAAATAACTATAAATAATTATGAAAAGTAATTATATAATAATAATAAAATGTATTCAATAATGTAATCAAGTCAAAAACACTGAAATTTGCTCAGTTGCAGAATTTTAGCTGTCGTCACTTTCAGTGTCTGATGATAAATTTCATCACAAATCAGTATCGCTCAATTCTGCAAGTGATTCTTATTTACTATCGCTGTTTTCTAGCTGGTCAAAAAACGCTTTTGACGTAAGGGACGCTTTTTGGATGCCATGGACATTCTCAAGTTTCCAGGCAGAAAGTATGGCATATATAATATAAAAGTGCATGCAGGGCACTGGACAAAGCACTAGGGACAAAAGGGGATGTGAAATTATTTGATACAGTAATGTAATCTTACAGATTACAGTAACTGTATATGTTATGTGTGTTTTACTTTTTGAATTTGCTGCCGGGCTCCAACCCCCATGCAATGCGTCGGTCGCAGGGAACAGAGCCCGGAATCCAGAGGCATCAGGTGACAGATTCTTCCGGAGGACACAGCGGGGGACATCACAGGATCCTGGGGACAAAGTAAGTAACATTGCCTGGATCCTGCGATGAGATCCCGAGTGCGGCTCGTGGTTACCGCTTTTGGTAGTGAAAATTAACCCCGAGCCACACTCGGGAATACCACCAGGGAGGCTACTGTGAAGCCCCTTGCAGTCCAAAAAGATAAGGAAACAAGGGCATTCTAGGGACAGGGATATGAACTATAGGAGAAATTAGAAAAGGGAAATGGGGAGAACAAAAAAGAGGGTATCAAATTAAGAGGAGAGGGATGAGGTTGGAGGATAGGAGGGGAGAAGAAAAGGACAGTGAGGAATAAATGGAGCCTTGGGTAGAGGGCTACTATGCCAGTGTACCACCCAGCCACCTAGGACTCTACCAGCCCCTATCATTTCCCCCTGCATCCATAAAGTTTATTTTTTTCACATGGCAGTAGACTTATATCTTCTGTTTTTATTCCTTCTAGAACCCGAAATGGTGAAGAACCTGACTGCAGACAACATTACAATTACCTCCGTATTACTCAGCTGGGAGAAACCAGAAGGAAATGTCTCTTTTTATTCCATCCAGATCCAGCAAGATCCAGCCTTCAGAATGTATACATTTACAACAAATTTTACAGCTGAAAACCTGACACCTGGAAACTATTATACCTTCCGGGTCCTTGCTGTTGCTGGCACGGTAGAGGGGGATGCATCACAGATATCTGCCCATACGCGTAAGTGTCTTTGGAAAAATCAAAGTAGAACCACTTCATAATGATTTAACTGTAATTTCTTGGTCACTAAAGCAATGTTTTTGGCTTTTATTAGATGTCACATTATACTGAACTTTTATGGTTTAATAATATGATATATGTTGTCCTTGTAAGCTGGCTGGTGCAAAAAAAAAAGTGTAACAAATCTACATACATTATGAGAAAAGTAACACTGAGCCCAAAAAGTAGACAGATTTTTTTTTCTTATTGCATGTTCATGTTGGTTATATAACTTTTGCTGTATCAGTAAGTCAAGCAGAAGTACAAGGCTTATAATTTAGTTCAGCACTGTACATTTCCAACTAATATTGCAGTAAAGCAGTGCATCTATAGATCCACAAACATACCTCTCAAAGAGCACATGAATACATTTATTGTCAGAGAGTGTATCTTGGGGAACAGAAGTGACACCATCATTAAAGCATATTATACCTGCTGGTATCTAAAAAAACATTCCTTATTTTCCACAATAGTGGTTCAGAAATCAGGGTTGTGATCTCCATGTTTAACCATCAGACCTGTAAGAATGGTAGTGGATCACTTCCCTTCTGGGCTTTATTTTATGATCTAGTTGTCAAGGGTTGTCTTCCCAGGAGCACAACATTTCAGCCAACATAGCCATTATGGACAGTAAGGCAACATGGTAATAATCTGTTAAGAATCAAGATCAGACCTTTTTGAGAGTAAATCTCTTCTTGCCATTCTCAGCAACCAGCTTAAACATTTCATTCTCTTCTATTATAAAAAGATTCAAAAGAACATTCAATATGTAACATGACCAGTTTTATTGCCACATTTCTGATCTTTTACCATACATGTATTGAATATATAATGAGAAAAGACAAGGGAATCTTGACTATCTGCTATCTAATTGTATCTATCTATCATTAATTCCACTATTTTAAATTCATTAATTATAATCCAAGGATGCATACACATTATTTTTTTCAAACATGCACACAAAATTTGGAAGTAAGTTTGGATTTACAGCAGAAAGCAGTGACATCAGGGGACACTGGTATTGGCACAGACTACCCTACAAAGTGAATGATTGCAATGCTGGTGTCTGAACAAAGCTGGGTGTGTTTTTGATGGATGATTGCAAGTAAATACACACATGAAATGCAGAGCATGATACATAAGATACACTGTGTACAGTGCTGCCATCACACTTAAAAACCCAAATATGAAAATATACTAATATAAAAAAGCTAAACATCATGCAATCAAACAATGCATTGAGTGCACACCTTCTTTAAACAATAAGATGAATTGTATCACACAGGTTTAATGACATGTCATCAGATCAGTTTGTATTGCACAGACATTTTGACACAAGTTTTCTGTCACTGATTTCTTGGACTCTTGTATGTTGATGCCATACTTTATTCATTATATATTATGGCAGGGATGTAAAAAATGTGGGGCAAATATAATATCCACATTTGAAATATGACTATTGTCTGGTTATGCTTAGAGCTACATATTTTTTATTTATTTATTCGTTCTGCAATGTCATGTGGTGCAATATTTTGAGAAAATGTTCCTGTGCCAGACAACTATTTTCAGAACCTGAAAGTCAAGTTCTGCATGTTATTTGCTAAAAGAAGATGCAATAGTAGATGCAATATGAAAAGTAAAAAGATGGTATGTATTATATTGGATAGGTGATTAAGGTTTATCCTTGACACTATCATTTTCAGTGCCTGTATCCACCTGTCTCAGCCAGGATTCTATGGAACCCTAGGCTTCCTCCAGAGTTTTCTAGGGGTCAGTTGAGCAATTAACAAGCAATGCCTCTCAAAGTAATGATCCTTTTAGCTATCTGCATGAGTGACATTCTTCTCCTAGATTCACAAATGTAAGGCGCCTGCTTCCCCCTGACTATCAGTGCAAAGGGATCCTTCTACCACTTACTACCAAAGCAAGAGGGGTCTTCTCCCGCTGATCATCAATTTAAGGGCCTGATCCCACTAGAACATGGTGCAGGAGACCAGCATTCCATGCCGGTTTCCTGCAGCACATTCCAATTGCACTGCTCTTGCGGTCTGCAGTGGATATCAGTGTAACGTTAACAACACCCCAAATGCAGGTCGCAAACACAGTGCATTTGACTGCACCGGATTGCACCAAAATGCATGTTACTTTTGGTTGCAGTGTTCCTGTGATATTCAGATGCAGTTCCTAGTGTGAATGGGCCCTAAGAGAGAGTCCTTCTCCTAATGACCACCAACATGAAAACATCCTTCTCCCACTGACCACCATTGTAAGAGGGTTCTTTTCCCATTGATCACCAATGTAAGGGGATACTTCTGCATTGGCCACCAATGTGAGGTAATGCTGAAATTTTCCCTGTCTGTGTTTCTTTTCTGGTCATTATTATCATTTGTTTCATTTAATTATTTTTACTAAAAATAATTTCATCATACGAGAGAGCCATGGGTGTCAAGTATGCTAAATACACTGCATTCCTTATTCTTTTGTTTATTGTTATATATCAACTTACTGTCCATGTTTAAAGTGATATTAACGCTTCTGTTTTTCCTTTCAAATGAAAATAGCAAACATTTTATTCTTACCTGCTCTGTGCAATGGTTTTGCACAGAGCAGCCTCGATCCTTCCCTTTTTGGGTCCCCAACCAATGTTCCTGGCCTATTTTGTGGTTCTCCTGGCTCCACCCCCCTCCCCCTCCCAATGCCCCCATAGAAAGCCGCTTCATATGGGGGCACTCGTGAGGGCTCCCTGTCTGCATCTATTGACACAGACAGCCCACCCTTGCTCCCTCCTCACTGGATTTCATATTGACGGGGCAGGAGCCAATGGCTCCCGCTGCTATCAATCTTCCCAGTGAGGAGGGACAGAGCTGGGAGAGCCATAGCTCTAGTGCACAGCGCTGAATTAACATGGGGCTCAGGTAAGTATAAGGGGGGTGAGGGTGAAGTCTGTGACACAGAATGTTTTTTACCTTAATGCATAGAATGCATTAAGGTAAAAGACCTTGAGGCTTTAAACCACTTCAATGTATTGTGAACTGTAGATATAAGAATTATTAACAGGGGTTCCCTGATACCTGAAGGTTATTTTGAAGGTTGGAAAAGACTGTCCTATATAGACACTATAAATTTCTTATATTAACATCCTTGCACAACAGTATCACATTTCAGACTAAAAGGTGTAGTGCTTGTCAAAAACAGGGGCTTCATGTGTCTTAGTTTCCAGTTTTGAAATTTTGTGCGGTATACTCTATGTACTCTCTGCTTTTCTTTCCTAAACATTGCAGTTTAACTTGCAAACTACAGATTTGTCTTTCAAATTATACACAGTAATATTTAGAGAATTGGGGAGAGGGGGAGGTCCCATTGTATTTTGCATTGGGGGCTGCTGTGCTTGACTGGATTAGTTGACTTCCAAGGTGAAAATGTTATCCAAGTAGAAAGTGGACCAGGACAGCAACATTTTGAAAATGAAGAATGCGGAATCTGATCATTTGACTGGCTGTCTCATGTATCCATGGATAAAAACAGATGACAGATCAACATGATTATGGTATGCATCCGGATTCATAGTTCATGTTGCTCATCTCTAATAATGAGTTGATTATGTGCTTACTTATAGCACCTGGAAAAGTTCAATATATGAAGACAGAGAATACCACCTCCACTTCGGTATATCTGAGCTGGGAGAAACCAGATGGAAATGCCAGTTCATATTTCATCCAGATTCTTGGAGATCCTACTATCAAAATGTGCTATGACTTCTTATATGATTGAAGGCCTGACACCTGGAAACTATTACACCTTCCTGGTTTCTGTTCAAGCCGGAATGCATGTTTGAAAGAACAAAACCAGTACAGACACAGAAAGGTTCCAGGAGCAGAAAGAAGGGAATGTATTTTGTCTGTGTGTATGTCGGACGTTCATGTTGGAAAACCAGCAGCCGACTGACTCCCGATCAGCGCTCTCAGCCAATGGCAGAGAGCGCTGATCGGAGTGTTCTGGCGGGGAGCTGTCCCCATGTCAGAACACAACAGCTCAGCGGGGGAGATGGCTGGACTAACCTCACATGGCTAGTACAGTGGCTCCCGACCAGAGCTGTCAGTTTTTTTTTTGAGCAAAACCGTGGGGGTGTACGAAAAAAAACTATAGTGTGTACCAGGCTTAACTCTTTTTGGCATGCAGCAAAGTTTTTTTTTTATCCTGCTCACCAAAAACATGAGGCTTAGCTCATGTCCAAATTAACTGTGTTGATTGTAACAACCAGTTTGTTTCTCATGCAGCCAGTGTAGGATTAAAAATTAAAGTGAGTATTCTGTTGGTTGTGTTAAAGTGATTGTAAAAGAATAGTTTTGCACAGAGCAGCCCCAGTCCTCCTGTTTGGTTATATATAGGTATAGGTGCTCCTGGATCTTCCCCCACAAAGTGCCCCTATAGTATGCTGCTTGCTATGGGGGCACTTGCGTGGGATCTGCCCCATGAAAGAAGTGTGAACACACCACAGGAAGATAGTTGCAATTATTTATTCCATAATAAAGCTGAACACCAAACACCACAGATAAATGATGGTTCACATGTTTCTCACAAAATGTACTTTTGTGGGTTATGATTAAGCATGCTTTAGTGTGGAACATGTCAACCATCTTTTGTCCATAGTGTTTCATGTTCAGTTGTATTAGGAATAAATCATTGCAACTATTGGCATCTTCCTGCAGTGTGTGGCCACTTCTTCCAGTGTATGTTCCTTCGGTGGTGAACCAGGCAGGCACCTGCATAAGAGAGCCGGGCTAGATTCATTGGTCCATGGCTGAGACAATGAGGAGGGTGAGAGCCAAAAGAGCTGCTGCTCTTGTGTACAAAACTGGATTGGAGAAGTTTTCTACCTTAAAGGGGTTGTAAAGGCAGAAAGTTTTTAATCTTAATGCATTTCTATGCACTAAGATAAAAAAACTTTCTGTGTGTAGCAGCCTCCCCACCACCTCCTAATTACTTACCTGAGCCCCATCTCTCTGCAGTGATGTCCACGAGTGTCTAAGCCGTTCAAGACTCTCCTCCTGATTGGCTGAGACACAGCAGTGGCGCTATTGGCTTACGATGCCAATCAAAGTCAATCAGCCAATCAGGGGAGAAAGGGGGTGGGGCCAGGTCAGGGCTTCATGTCTGAATGGATACACGGAGCTCTAACTCGGCTCGGGTGCCCCCCTAGAAGCTGCTGACTGAGGGGGCGGGGGGACAGGAGCAGCAAAGAGGAACCCGGGAAGAGGAGGATCCAGGCTGCTCTGTGCAAAACCATCTGCACAGAGGTGAGTATAACATGTTTTTAGTGCTTTTTGCATTCTGCTGATTTGCACTACAGTCCATTTAACATGGTTTCCTATAGAACACATTCTGTAGTGCAAATCTGCAAAATGAAAAATGCGCTAAAATGCATAGATGTGAATCCATCCTTAATGAATAAAATGCATTAAGGTAAACAATTTTCTGCAATTAGAACCACTTTAGGCAGCAAACACTAAATGTGAGCAAAAAAAAAAGACTTTCAAGTATATCAAAAGACAAAACTATTTTAAATGTTGAATAGAGTGGAGAGGGATTAAAGCACCAGTCATGTTTTAATAGCTGCCTGTGTCCCTGTTAGAGTGATTCACCGTCTCTATTTTTCCTGTTTACCATGAGGAACAGGAGTGAAGGAACATTCCAAATTTGGGTTGTCATCAGAACAAGAATAGAGTGGAAATCCAACATTAGAGACACTAGTTCTGGTGACAACCAGGAATTACCTCACTTTGGAAGAATTTCCTTTCCATTCCAGTTTTGGCTATGGGACAGAAGTTAAGAGAAATACCCCCAATAAGACAACGCTGGCAAAAAAACGGACAAGTTATAACCCTTCCTTACTGTATTCAAAATGAAAAGAAATGCCTTTAGTTTTACTTTAAATAACACAAGCTATGTAAACCAGTAAAGTAATTATATTATTCTATTTGTGGCCTGTTATTCAGGACAGCAGGTTTGACATGATATGTTATTGTTTCAGGTGATGGAGCTTTCTATTTAATTATATTTGAAGTGGAATACCTTTGTTTAGTGCAATATGCTTTGATATAGAAAACTGCTCCTGTGAGTGGTCGTTGCTACCCTTTGGCTAAGACAACTTTATATGAGAGAAGTACTGATACGGCCATTGGTGACCCCTTCTGGCTGTCATGCTGATCCAATGCTTTTAATGCTTTAATAGTTAATGACCTAGAATAACTATTAGGATCAAAGGTTCCTATGCCACTACCTGCATAAAAACATAACTGAAGCCCCAGGATCACCTTGGCAGCATTGCAACTACATTTTTAGAAGAATGTCATCAGTGGCATCTCATACATATGCCTCATAACAGGCTATATTTTATTCTGAAAATCTGTGTTTCCTTTTACTTTTTATGAACTCTAATTTATACCTTTACACCTGGTTTATACTTGTTGTTTGTCCCTAAAATCGTTCTTTGGTAGTTCAGGCCTAATATTTAGTGCTGTGTCTGTGTTCTTAGAGTTCTATAATTCAACATAGCCTCCTAATAATGGTTTAACACTGCACTGCCACTGTTTTTTGTAGGACCTGAAAAAGTACAGAGTCTTATAGCTTCCAATATCACCACCACTTCTGTGTCTCTGAGCTGGCTACCACCTACTGGAAATGCAAGTTCCTATCAGATCCAGATCCTGGAAAATTCATCTTTCAGTGAAATTGTGTCCACAACATCTTTTACCGTACAGAATCTGACACCTGGCAATTATTACACCTTCCTGGTCTCTGCCCTTGTTGGAGGAAACATCATAAAAGGAGACAGCTCGGTGACAGTTACATACACAAGTAAGTATCTGTGGGAAAGGACAACTCAGTCTATTGATCAGAGATATTTAGCCTTTTATTATATTAGATGGTAAATTTGTGCTATGTCACTAAGACAGGAACTGGAGGAAGAATTTCCTTAACAGATAGCCAGCCAGTATAAACTGAATAATTGTAGGTTCTAACTAACTGCCCACTGTCAATCACAAGGAGATAGTAATCTTTACTGGGAAAATAGGTTTAATGACACTAGACTCAACTAACAAAGCTAAAACACCAGAATAAGCATAGATAATTTTCTTAAGAAGTGACATTTATTTTCAGCTAATAAGATGCAAAAACTACACTCACATGGGTAAATTAAAGGGCCTTATCAATATATCAAATATTTGAATTGAGATGATTATCTAGCTATGCTATATTTCCATATGCTTTCCTTATTTTTCTAATTTCCTTCTATTTTGCCTGTCTCTAAGAATGGATATTTTAAAAAATAGCTGGATCTGTTTATAAAGAATAGGCGTATGTGGTCTTAAAGAATGGGCTGTGGCTTAATGTAGTGGGGGCAGCTTGTTTTATCCTAATATTCTTTAGTCATTAAGACAAAATATTTAGTACTATGTGTATGCAGTTTTTGGGATTATGGATCAAATTAGGTAAATCACTCATTACCAAACTATTCTAATTTGTTCGCAGGACCTGAAAAAGTACAGAGTCTTACAGCTTCCAATATCACCACCACTTCTGTATCTCTGAACTGGCTACCACCTACTGGAAATGCAAGTTCCTACCAGATCCAGATCCTGGAAAATTCATCTTTCAGTGAAATTGTGTCCACAACATCTTTTACCATACAGAATCTGACACCTGGCAATTATTACACCTTCCTGGTCTCTGCCCTTGTTGGAGGAAACAGCATAAAAGGAGACAGCTCGGTGACAGTTACATACACAAGTAAGTGTCTGTGGGAAAGGACAACTCAACCTATTGATCAGAGATATTTAGCTTTTTATTCAATTAGCTGGTAGATTTCTGCTATGTCCCTAACGCAGAAACTGGAGGAAGAATTTCCCTATCACATAGCTGGTCAATATGAACTGAATAATTGTAGGTTCTACTTGTATTTTGCAATGCCTCAGTGCTATTGACTGTTTCAATATGTTTTATGTCATGTGCAATCTGTTTTAAATGTCTAGAAGAAGAAGATCAACAAGCAAATATTATCTCTTGAATATAGAAACATGACATTTTACAACTTATAGCTGTAGTAAATTTTATTAAAATACACATTTTTATATGAGTGTTCACTAGTTTGGTAGGCAAAGCCTGATAGAGATTCAGAGACACTTGCTCCCCCTCAGGTCATTCTCTCCTTGTGATTGACAGCAGACAGTGGGCAAATTCTATAGCCAAAAAACAGCCGTCTATCGGTTATAGAACTAACTGCCTACTGTCAGTCACAAGGAGATAGTAATCTTTACTGACAAAATCAGTATAATAACATTAGACTCAGCTTAAGCTAAAACACCAGGATAAGTATACATAAGTATAAGTATACATAATTTTAGCGACAGTTATTTTTAGCTATGTCCAAATTAAAGAACCATATCCTTGTGTCAAAGCTTTGTGAATTGAGACAATTGTCTACCTATAGTTTATTTCCATATGCTTTCCTTATTTTTCTAATTCCCTTCTCTTTTCTCTGTTTCTATTGATGGATATTTAACAAATAGCTGGATCTGTTTGTAAAGAATAGGCATATGTGGTCTTGAAGAATGGGCTGTGGCTTATTGAAGTGGGGGCAGCTTGTTTTATTCTAATATTCTTTAGTCATTAAGACAAAATATTTAGTACTATGTGTATGCAGTTTTTGGGATTATGGATCAAATTAGCTAAATCACTCATTACCAAACTATTTTAATTTGCTCATAGGACCTGAAAAAGTACAGAGTCTTACAGCTTCCAATATCACCACCACTTCTGTATCTCTGAACTGGCTACCACCTACTGGAAATGCAAGTTCCTACCAGATCCAGATCCTGGAAAATTCATCTTTCAGTGAAATTGTGTCCACAACATCTTTTACCATACAGAATTTGACACCTGGCAATTATTACACCTTCCTGGTCTCTGCCCTTGTTGGAGGAAACAGCATAAAAGGAGACAGCTCGGTGACAGTTACATACACAAGTAAGTGTCTGTGGGAAAGGACAACTCAACCTATTGATCAGAGATATTTAGCTTTTTGTTAAATTAGCTGGTAGATTTCTGCTAGGTCCCTAGGGCAGAAACTGGAGGAAGAATTTCCCTATCACATAGCTGGTCAATATGAACTGAATAATTGTAGGTTCTACTTGTATTTTTCAATGCCTCACTGCTATTGACTGTTTCAATATGTTTTATGTCATGTGCAATCTGTTTTAAATGTCTAGAAGAAGAAGATCAACAAGCAAAGATTATCTCTTGAATATAGAAACATGACATTTTACAACTTATAGCTGTAGTAAATTTTATTAAAATACATATTTTTATATGAGTGTTCACTAGTTTGGTAAGAAAAAGCCTGATAGAAATTCAGAGACACTTGCTCCCCCTCAGGTCATTCTCTCCTTGTGATTGACAGCAGACAGTGGGCAAATTCTATAGCCAAAAAACAGCCGACTATCGGTTATAGAACTAACTGCCTACTGTCAGTCACAAGGAGATAGTAATCTTTACTGACAAAATCAGTATAATAACATTAGACTCAGCTTAAGCTAAAACACCAGGACAAGTATACATAAGTATAAGTATACATAATTTTAGTGACAGTTATTTTTAGCTATGTCCAAATTAAAGAACCATATCCTTGTGTCAAAGCTTTGTCAATTGAGACAATTGTCTACCTATAGTTTATTTCCATATGCTTTCCTTATTTTTCTAATTTCCTTCTCTTTTCCCTGTTTCTAAGGATGGATATTTAACAAATAGCTGGATCTGTTTGTAAAGAATAAGAATATGTGGTCTTAAAGATGGGCTGTGGCTTAATGTAGTGGGGGCAGCTTGTTTTATCCTAATATTCTTTAGTCATTAAGACAAAATATTTAATACTATGTGTATGCAGTTTTTAGGATTATGGATCAAATTAGGTAAATCACTCATTACCAAACTATTCTAATTTGTTTGTAGGACCTGAAAAAGTACAGAGTCTAACAGCTTCCAATATCACCACCACTTCTGTATCTCTGAACTGGCTACCACCTACTGGAAATGCAAGTTCCTACCAGATCCAGATCCTGGAAAATTCATCTTTCAGTGAAATTGTGTCCACAACATCTTTTACCATACAGAATCTGACACCTGGCAATTATTACACCTTCCTGGTCTCTGCCCTTGTTGGAGGAAACAGCATAAAAGGAGACAGCACGGTGACAGTTACATACACAAGTAAGTGTCTGTGGGAAAGGACAACTCAACCTATTGATCAGAGATATTTAGCTTTTTATTCAATGAGCTGGTAGATTTCTGCTATGTCCCTAAGGCAGAAACGGGAGGAAGAATTTACCTATCACATAGCTGGTCGATATGAACTGAATAATTGTAGGTTCTACTTGTATTTTGCAATGCCTCACTGCTATTGACTGTTTCAATATGTTTTATGTCATGTGCAATCTGTTTTAAATGTCTATAAGAAGAAGATCAACAAGCAAAGATTATCTCTTGAATATAGAAACATGACATTTTACAACTTATAGCTGTAGTAAACTTTATTAAAATACACATTTTATATGAGTGTTCACTAGTTTGGTAGGCAAAGCCTGATAGAGATTCACAGACACTTGCTCCCCCTCAGGTCATTCTCTCCTTGTGATTGACAGCAGACAGTGGGCAAATTCTATAGCCAAAAAACAGAAGGCTATCGGTTATAGAACTAACTGCCTACTGTCAGTCACAAGGAGATAGTAATCTTTACTGACAAAATCAGTATAATAACATTAGACTCAGCTTAAGCTAAAACACCAGGACAAATATACATAAGTATAAGTATACATAATTTTAGTGACAGTTATTTTTAGCTATGTCCAATTTAAAGAACCATATCCTTGTGTCAAAGCTTTGTCAATTGAGACAATTGTCTACCTATAGTTTATTTCCATATACTTTCCTTATTTTTCTAATTTCCTTCTCTTTTCCCTGTTTCTAAGGATGGATATTTAACAAATAGCTGGATCTGTTAGTAAAGAATATGCATATGTGGTCTTAAAGAATGGGCTGTGGCTTATTGAAGTGGGGGCAGCTTGTTTTATCCTAATATTCTTTAGTCATTAAGACAAAATATTTAATACTATGTGTATGCAGTTTTTGGGATTATGGATCAAATTAGGTAAATCACTCATTACCAAACTATTCTAATTTGTTTGTAGGACCTGAAAAAGTACAGAGTCTTACAGCTTCCAATATCACCACCACTTCTGTATCTCTGAACTGGCTACCACCTACTGGAAATGCAAGTTCCTACCAGATCCAGATCCTGGAAAATTCATCTTTCAGTGAAATTGTGTCCACAACATCTTTTACCATACAGAATCTGACACCTGGCAATTATTACACCTTCCTGGTCTCTGCCCTTGTTGGAGGAAACAGCATAAAAGGAGACAGCTCTGTGAC
>BLSH010003265.1:2556-15580 GCA_018402905.1 Glandirana rugosa
CCAGTCTCTGACCTTCCAGTCTCTGACCGTAATTCCCTCTAGTATGTCTCCAGCCTCTGACCATCATTTCCTCTAGTCTGTCTCCACTCTCTGACCATCATTTCCTCTAGTCTGTCTCCAGTCTCTGACCGTCATTTCCTCTAGTATTTCTCCAGTCTCTGACCATCATTTCCTCTACTCTGTCTCCAGTCTCTGACCTTCATTTCCTCTAGTATGTCTCCAGTCTCTGACCGTCATTTCCTCTAGTCTGTCTCCAGTCTCTGACCATCATTTCCTCTAGTCTGTCTCCAGTCTCTGATCTTCATTTCCTCTAGTCTGTCTCCAGTCTCTGACCTTCATTTCCTCTAGTCAGCCTCCAGTCTCTGACCATCATTTCCTCTAGTCGATCTCCAGTCTCTGACCGTCATTTCCTCTAATCTGTCTCCAGTCTCTGACCATCATTTCCTCTAGTCTGTCTCCAGTCTCTTACCATCATTTCCTCTAGTCTGTCTCCAGACTCTGACCGTCATTTCCTCTAGTCTGTCTCCAGTCTCTGATCTTCATTTCCTCTAGTATGTCTCCAGTCTCTGACCATCATTTCCTCTAGTATGTCTCCAGTCTCTGATCGTAATTCCCTCTAGTCTGTCTCCAGTCTCTGACCGTCATTTCATCTAGTCTGTCTCCAGTCTCTGACCGTCATTTCCTCTAGTCTGTCTCCAGTCTCTGACAGTAATTCCCTCTAGTCTGTCTCCAGTCTCTGATCTTCATTTCTTCTAGTCTGTCTCCAATCTCTGACCATCATTTCCTCTAGTCTGTCTCCAGTCTCTGACCGTCTTTTCCTCTAGTCTGTCTCCAGTCTCTGACCTTCATTTCCTCTAGTCTGTCTCCAGTCTCTGACCATCATTTCCTCTAGTCTGTCTCCAGTCTCTGACCTTCATTTCCTATAGTCTGTCTCCAGTCTCTGACCATCATTTCCTCTAGTATGTCTCTAGTCTCTGACCATCATTTCCTCTAGTCTGTCTCCAGTCTCTGACCGTTATTCCCTCTAGTCTGTCTCCAGTCTCTGACCATCATTTCCTCTAGTCTGTCTCCAGTCTCTGACCGTAATTCCCTCTAGTATGTCTCCAGTTTCTGACCGTAATTCCCTCTATTCTGTCTCCAGTCTCTGACCATCATTTCCTCTAGTATTTCTCCAGTCTCTGACCGTCATTTCCTCTAGTCTGTCTCCAGACTCTTACCATCATTTCCTCGAGTCTGTCTCCAGTCTCTGACCTTCATTTCCTCTAGTATGTCTCCAGTCTCTGACCGTCATTTCCTCTAGTCTGTCTATAGTCTCTGATCTTCATTTCCTCTAGTCTGTCTCCAGTCTCAGACCATCATTTCCTCTAGTCGATCTCCAGTCTCTGACCGTCATTTCCTCTAGTCTGTCTCCAGTCTCTGACCATCATTTCCTCTAGTCTGTCTCCAGTCTCTGACCATCATTTCCTCTAGTCTGTCTCCAGTCTCTGACCGTCATTTCCTCTAGTCTGTCTCCAGTCTCTGACCGTCATTTCCTCTAGTCTGTCTCCAGTCTCTGATCATCATTTCCTCTAGTATGTCTCCAGTCTCTGACCATCATTTCCTCTAGTCTGTCTCCAGTCTCTGACCTTCATTTCCTCTAGTCTGTCTCCAGTCTCTGACCATCATTTCCTCTAGTATGTATTAAGTTTCTGACCGTCATTTCCTCTAGTCTGTCTCCAGTCTCTGACCGTGATTCCCTCTAGTCTGTCTCCAGTCTCTGACCGTCATTTCCTCTAGTCTGTCTCCAGTCTCTGACCGTCATTTCCTCTAGTCTGTCTCCAGTCTCTGATCTTCATTTCCTCTAGTCTGTCTCCAGTCTCTGACCATCATTTCCTCTAGTCTGTCTTCAGTCTCTGACCTTCATTTCCTCTAGTCTGTCTCCAGTCTCTGACCGTCATTTCCCCTAGTCTGTCTCCAGTCTCTGACCGTCGTTTCCTCTAGTCTGTCTCCATACTCTGACCTTCATTTCTTCTAGTCTGTCTCCAGTCTCTGACCATCATTTCCTCTAGTCTGTCTCCAGTCTCTGATCTTCATTTCCTCTAGTCTGTCTCCAGTCTCTGACCATCATTTCCTCTAGTCTGTCTCCAGTCTCTGACAGTCATTTCCCCTAGTCTGTCTCCAGTCTCTGACCATCATTTCCTCTAGTATGTCTCTAGTCTCTGACCATAATTTCCTCTAGTCTGTCTCCAGTCTCTGACCGTAATTCCCTCTACTCTGTCTCCAGTCTCTGACCTTCATTTCCTCTAGTATGTCTCCAGTCTCTGACCGTCATTTCCTCTAGTATGTCTCCAGTCTCTGATCATCATTTCCTCTAGTCTGTCTCCAGTCTCTGACCATCATTTCCTCTAGTCTGTCTCCAGTCTCTGACCTTCATTTCCTCTAGTCTGTCTCCAGTCTTTGACCATCATTTCCTCTAGTCTGTCTCCAGTCTCTGACCATCATTTCCTCTAGTCTGTCTCCAGTTTCTGACCATCATTTCCTCTAGGCTGACTCCAGTCTATGACCATCATTTCCTCTAGTCTGGCTCCAGTCTCTGACCGTTATTTCCCCTAGTCTGTCTCCAGTCTCTGACCGTCATTTCCTCTAGTATGTCTCCAGTCTCTGATCATCATTTCCTCTAGTCTGTCTCCAGTCTCTGATCTTATTTTCCTCTAGTCTGTCTCCAGTCTCTGACCATCATTTCCTCTAGTCTGTCTCCAGTCTCTGACCATCTATTCCTCTAGTCTGTCTCCAGTCTCTGACCATCTATTCCTCTAGTCTGTCTCCAGTCTCTGACCATCATTTCCTCTAGTCTGTCTGCAGTCTCTTACCTTCATTTCCTCTAGTCTGTCTCCAGTCTCTGACCATCATTTCCTCTAGTATGTCTCCAGTCTCTGACCGTAATTCCCTCTGGTCTGTCTCCAGTCTCTGACCGTCATTTCCTCTAGTCTGTCTCCAGTCTTTGACCGTCATTTCCTCTAGTCTGTCTCCAGACTCTGACCGTAATTCCCTCTGGTCTGTCTCCAGTCTCTGACCGTCATTTCCTCTAGTCTGTCTCCAGTCTTTGACCGTCATTTCCTCTAGTCTGTCTCCAGTCTCTGACCATCATTTCCTCTAGTCTGTCTCCAGTCTCTGATATTCATTTCCTCTAGTATGTCTCCAGTCTCTGACCGTCATTTCCTCTAGTCTTTCTCCAGTCTCTTACCGTCATTTCCTCTAGTCTGTCTCCAGTCTCTAATCTTCATTTCCTCTAGTATGTCTCCAGTCTCTGACCGTCATTTCCTCTAGTCTTTCTCCAGTCTCTGACCGTCATTTCCTCTAGTCTGTCTCCAGTCTCTGACCATCATTTCCTCTAGATTGTCTCCAGTCTCTGACCGTCATTTCCTCTAGTCTGTCTCCAGTCTCTGATCTTCATTTCCTCTAGTCTGTCTCCAGTCTCTGACCATCATTTCCTCTAGTCGATCTCTAGTCTCTGACCGTCATTTCCTCTAGTCAGCCTCCAGTCTCTGACCGTCATTTTCTCTAGTATGTCTCCAGTCTCTGATCTTCATTCCCTCTAGTTGATCTCCAGTCTCTGACCATCATCTCCTCTAGTCGATCTCCAGTCTCTGACCGTCAATTCCTCTAGTCTGTCTCCAGTCTATGACAGTCATTTCCTCTAGACTGTCTCAAGTCTCTGACCTTCATTTCCTCTAGTCTGTCTCAAGTCTCTGAACGTCATTTCCTCTAGTCTGTCTCCAGTCTCTGACCATCATTTCCTCTAGTATGTCTCCAGTCTCTGACCATAATTTCCTCTAGTCTGTCTCCAGTTGCTGACCATCATTTCCTCTAGTCTGACTCCAGTCTATGACCATCATTTCCTCTAGTCTGTCTCCAGTCTCTGACCGTTATTTCCCCTAGTCTGTCTCCAGTCTCTGACCGTCATTTCCCCTAGTCTGCCTCCAGTCTCTGACCGTCATTTCCTCTAGTCTGTCTCCAGTCTCTGATCTTCATTTCCTCTAGTCTGTCTCCAATCTCTGATCGTCATTTCCTCTAGTCTGTCTCCAGTCGCTGATCTTCATTTCCTCTAGTCTGTCTCCAGTCTCTGACCGTCATTTCCTCTAGTCTGTCTCCAGTCTCTGACCTTCATTTCCTCTAGTCTGTCTCCAGCCTCTGACCATCATTTCCTCTAGTATGTCTCTAGTCTCTGACCATTATTTCCTCTAGTCTGTCTCCAGTCTCTGACCGTAATTCCCTCTAGTCTGTCTCCAGTCTCTGTCCATCATTTTCTCTAGTATGTCTCCAGTCTCTGACCGTCATTTCCTCTAGTCTGTCTCCAGTCTCTGACCATCTTTTCCTCTAGTCTGTCTCCAGTCTCTGACCTTCATTTCCTCTAGTCTATCTCCAGTCTCTGACCTTCATTTCTTCTAGTCTGTCTCCAGTCTCTGACCAACATTTCCTCTAGTATGTCTCTAGTCTCTGACCATCATTTCCTCTAGTCTGTCTCCAGTCTCTGACCGTAATTCCCTCTAGTATGTCTCCAGTCTCTGACCGTCATTTCCTCTAGTCTGTCTCCAGTCTCTGACCATCATTTCCTCTAGTCTGTCTCCAGTCTCTGACCATCATTTCTTCTAGTCTGTTTCCAGTCTGACCATCATTTCCTCTAGTCTGTCTCCGGTCTCTGATCTTCATTTCCTCTAGTCTGTCTCCAGTTTCTGACCATCATTTCCTCTAGTAGATCTCCAGTCTCTGACCGTCATTTCCTCTAGTCTGTCTCCAGTCTCTGACCATCATTTCCTCTAGTCTGTCTCCAGTCTCTGACCATCATTTCCTCTAGTCTGTCTCCAGTCTCTGACCGTTATTTCCCCTAGTCTGTCTCCAGTCTCTGACCATCATTTCCTCTAGTCTGTCTCCAGTCTCTGACCATCATTTCTTCTAGTCTGTTTCCAGTCTGACCATCATTTCCTCTAGTCTGTCTCCGGTCTCTGATCTTCATTTCCTCTAGTCTGTCTCCAGTTTCTGACCATCATTTCCTCTAGTAGATCTCCAGTCTCTGACCGTCATTTCCTCTAGTCTGTCTCCAGTCTCTGACCATCATTTCCTCTAGTCTGTCTCCAGTCTCTGACCATCATTTCCTCTAGTCTGTCTCCAGTCTCTGACCATCATTTCCTCTAGTCTGTCTCCAGTCTCTGATCATCATATCCTCTAGTATGTCTCCAGTCCTTGATCATCATTTCCTCTAGTCTGTCTCCAGTCCTTGATCGTCATTTCCTCTAGTATGTCTCCAGTCTCTGATCTTCATTTCCTCTAGTATGTCTCCAGTCTCTGACCATCTATTCCTCTAGTCTGTCTCCCGTCTATGACCTTCATTTCCTCTAGCCTGTCTCCAGTCTCTGACCATCATTTCCTCTAGTATGTCTCTAGTCTCTGACCATCATTTCCTCTAGTCTGTCTCCAGTCTCTGACCGTAATTCCCTCTAGTCTGTCTCCAGTCTCTGACCTTCATTTCCTCTAGTATGTCTCCAGTCTCTGATCATCATTTCCTCTAGTCTGTCTCCAGTCTCTGACCGTCATTTCCTCTAGTATGTCTCCAGTCTCTGATCATCATTTCCTCTAGTCTGTCTCCAGTCTCTGATCTTCATTTCCTCTAGTCTGTCTCCAGTCTCTGACCATCATTTCCTCTAGTCTGTCTCCAGTCTCTGACCTTCATTTCCTCTAGTCTGTCTCCAGTCTCTGACCATCATTTCCTCTAGTCTCTCTCCAGTCTCTGACCGTAATTCCCTCTAGTCTGTCTCCAGTCTCTGACCTTTATTTCCTCTAGTATGTCTCCAGTCTCTGACCGTCATTTCCTCTAGTATGTCTCCAGTCTATGACCGCCATTTCCTCTAGTCTGTCTCCAGTGTCTGTCCATCATTTTCTCTAGTATGTCTACAGTCTCTGACCGTCATTTCCTCTAGTATGTCTCCAGTCTCTGACCGTCATTTCCTCTAGTATGTCTCCAGTCTCTGACCGTCATTTCCTCTAGTATGTCTCCAGTCTCTGATCATCATTTCCTCTAGTCTGTCTCCAGTCTCTGACCTTCATTTCCTCTAGTATGTCTCCAGTCTCAGACCTGAACATCATTTCCTCTAGTCTGTCTCAAGTCTCTGACCATCATTTCCTCTAGTCTGTCTCCAGTCTCTGACCATCATTTCCTCTAGTCTGTCTCAAGTCTCTGATCTTCATTTCCTCTAGTCTGTCTCCAGTCTCTGACCATCATTTCCTCTAGTATGTCTCTAGTCTCTGATCTTCATTTCCTCTAGTCTGTCTCCAGTCTCTGACCATCATTTGCTCTAGTATGTCTCTAGACTCTGACCATCATTTCCTCTAGTCTGTCTCCAGTCTCTGACCGTCATTTCCTCTAGTCTGTCTCCAGTCTCTGACCATCATTTCCTCGAGTCTGTCTCCAGTCTCTGACCGTCATTTCCTCTAGTATGTCTCCAGTCTCTGACTGTGATTTCCTCTAGTCTGTCTCCAGTCTCTGACCTTCATTTCCTCTAGTCTGTCTCCAGTCTCTGACCATCATTTCCTCTAGTATGTCTCTAGTCTCTGACCATCATTTCCTCTAGTATGTCTCCAGTCTCTGACTGTAATTCCCTCTAGTCTGTCTCCAGTCTCTGACCATCATTTCCTCTAGTCTGTCTCCAGTCTCTGACCGTCATTTCCTCTAGTCTGTCTCCAGTCTCTGACCGTAATTCCCTCTAGTCTGTCTCCAGTCTCTGACCGTAATTCCCTCTAGTCTGTCTCCATACTCTGATCATCATTTCCTCTAGTCTGTCTCCAGTCTCTGACCATCATTTCCTCTAGTCTGTCTCCAGTCTCTGACCGTCATTTCCTCTAGTCTGTCTCCAGTCTCTGACCATCATTTCCTCTAGTCTGTCTCCAGTCTCTGACCATCATTTCCTCTAGTCTGTCTCCAGTCTCTGACCGTCATTTCCTCTAGTCCACATATGTCAAACACAAGGCCCGCGGGCCGAATGCGGCCCTCCAGGCCTTGTCATGTGGCCCTCGCATCCAGTTTTGCAGCTGGAATGTGGCAGAACTTCATTCTGCCGCCTCCAAATTTCACCCTTCACTTCCACTCCCTGCAAGGTAATGCAAAGCCTCCAAAAGAGGGAGGTACTAGAGCCAGGCAAGGGAGGAGAGAGATGCAAAGAAGTTTGGTGTTTCACACTGTGCATAGAGCACCCCTGAACTTTGTGTGCAACGCACTCCTGAACTCTGCACTCTGTACAAAGCATAGACCTCAGTTCTGCACTCTGCACATAACGTACTCTTGAACCCAGCACTTTTTACGTATCACACCCCAGATACAACCGGCCCTTTTAGGGCGACCATACTGCTAATACGGCCCTCAATGAAATGGAGTTTGACACCCCTGTCTAGTCTGTCTCCAGTCTCTGACCTTCATTTCCTCTAGTCTGTCTCCAGTCTCTGACCATCATTTCCTCTAGTCTCTCTCCAGTCTCTGACCGTAATTCCCTCTAGTCTGTCTCCAGTCTCTGACCGTCATTTCCTCTAGTATGTCTACAGTCTCTGACCGTCATTTCCTCTAGTATGTCTCCAGTCTCTGACCGTCATTTCCTCTAGTATGTCTCCAGTCTATGACCGCCATTTCCTCTAGTCTGTCTCCAGTGTCTGTCCATCATTTCCTCTAGTATGTCTCCAGTCTCTGACCGTCATTTCCTCTAGTATGTCTCCAGTCTCTGACCGTCATTTCCTCTAGTCCGTCTCCAGTCTCTGATCATCATTTCCTCTAGTCTGTCTCCAGTCTCTGACCGTCATTTCCTCTAGTCTGTCTCCAGTCTCTGACCATCATTTCCTCTAGTCTGTCTCCAGTCTCTGACCGTCATTTCCTCTAGTCTGTCTCCAGTCTCTGACCGTAAATCCCTCTAGTCTATCTCCAGTCTCTGACCTTCATTTCCTCTAGTCTGTCTCCAGTCTCTGACCGTCATTTCTTCTAGTCTGTCTCCAGTCTCTGACCATCATTTCCTCTAGTCTGTCTCCAGTCTCTGACCTTCATTTCCTCTAGTATGTCTCCAGTCTCTGACCGTCATTTCCTCTAGTATGTCCCCAGTCTCTGACCATCATTTCCTCTAGTCTGTCTCCAGTCTCTGACCGTCATTTCCTCTAGTATGTCTCCAGTCTATGACCGCCATTTCCTCTAGTCTGTCTCCAGTGTCTGTCCATCATTTCCTCTAGTATGTCTACAGTCTCTGACCGTCATTTCCTCTAGTATGTCTCCAGTCTCTGACCGTCATTTCCTCTAGTATGTCTCCAGTCTATGACCGCCATTTCCTCTAGTCTGTCTCCAGTGTCTGTCCATCATTTCCTCTAGTATGTCTCCAGTCTCTGACCGTCATTTCCTCTAGTATGTCTCCAGTCTGTGACCGTCATTTCCTCTAGTCCGTCTCCAGTCTTTGATCATCATTTCCTCTCGTCTGTCTCCAGTCTCTGACCGTCATTTCCTCTAGTCTGTCTCCAGTCTCTGACCATCATTTCCTCTAGTCTGTCTCCAGTCTCTGACCGTCATTTCCTCTAGTCTGTCTCCAGTCTCTGACCATCATTTCCTTTAGTCTGTCTCCAGTTTCTGACCATCATTTCCTCTAGTCTGTCTCCAGTCTCTGACCATCATTTCCTCTAGTATGTCTCTAGTCTCTGATCTTCATTTCCTCTAGCCTGTCTCCAATCTCTGACGGTAATTCCCTCTAGTATATCTCCAGTCTCTGACTGTCATTTCCTCTAGTCTGTCTCCAGTCTCTGACTTTCATTTCCTCTAGTCTGTCTCCAGTCTCTGACCTTCATTTCCTCTAGTATGTCTCCAGTCTCAGACCTGACCATCATTTCCTCTAGTCTGTCTCAAGTCTCTGACCATCATTTCCTCTAGTCTGTCTCCAGTCTCTGACCATCATTTCCTCTAGTCTGTCTCAAGTCTCTGACCTTCATTTCCTCTAGTCTGTCTCCAGTCTCTGACTATCATTTCCTCTAGTATGTCTCTAGTCTCTGACCATCATTTCCTCTAGTATGTCTCTAGACTCTGACCATCATTTCCTCTAGTCTGTCTCCAGTCTCTGACCGTCATTTCCTCTAGTCTGTCTCCAGTCTCTGACCATCATTTCCTCAAGTCTGTCTCCAGTCTCTGACCGTCATTTCCTCTAGTATGTCTCCAGTCTCTGACTGTGATTTCCTCTAGTCTGTCTCCAGTCTCTGACCTTCATTTCCTCTAGTCTGTCTCCAGTCTCTGACCATCATTTCCTCTAGTATGTCTCTAGTCTCTGACCATCATTTCCTCTAGTCTGTCTCCAGTCTCTGACTGTAATTCCCTCTAGTCTGTCTCCAGTCTCTGACCATCATTTCCTCTAGTCTGTGTCCAGTCTCTGATCTTCATTTCCTCTAGTCTGTCTCCAGTCTCTGACCGTCATTTCCTCTAGTCTGTCTCCAGTCTCTGATTGTCATTTCCTCTAGTTATGTCTTCAGTCTCTGATCGTCATTTCCTCTAGTCTGTCTCCAGTCTCTGATCTTCATTTCCTCTAGTCCGTCTCCAGTCTCTGACCATCATTTCCTCTAGTCTGTCTCCAGTCTCTGATCGTCATTTCCTCTAGTCTGTCTCCAGTCTCTGATCTTCATTTCCTCTAGTCTGTCTCCAGTCTCTGACCGTCATTTCCTCTAGTCTGTCTCCAGTCTCTGATCGTCATGTTCTCTAGTATGTCTCCAGTCCTTGATCGTCATTTCCTCTAGTATGTCTCCAGTCTCTGATCGTCATTTTCTCTAGTCTGTCTCCAGTCTCTGATCTTCATTTCCTCTAGTATGTCTCCAGTCTCTGACCATCTATTCCTCTAGTCTGTCTCCAGTCTCTGACCTTCATTTCCTCTAGTCTGTCTCCAGTCTCTGACCATCATTTCCTGTAGTATGTCTCTAGTCTCTGACCATCATTACCTCTAGTCTGTCTCCAGTCTCTGACCGTAATTCCCTCTAGTCTGTGTCCAGTCTCTGTCCATCATTTCCTCTAGTATGTCTCCAGTCTCTGATCATCATTTCCTCTAGTCTGTCTCCAGTGTCTGACCATCATTTCCTCTAGTCTGTCTCCTGTCTCTGACCTTCATTTCCTCTAGTCTGTCTCCAGTCTCTGACCTTCATTTCTTCTAGTCTGTCTCCAGTCTCTGACCATCATTTCCTCTAGTATGTCTCTAGTCTCTGACCATTATTTCCTCTAGTCTGTCTACAGTCTCTGACCGTAATTCCCTCTAGTATGTCTCCAGTCTCTGACCGTCATTTCCTCTAGTCTGTCTCCAGTCTCTGACCTTCATTTCCTCTAGTCTGTCTCCAGTCTCTGACCTTCATTTCCTCTAGTATGTCTCCAGTCTCTGACCGTCATTTCCTCTAGTATGTCTCCAGTCTCTGACCATCATTTCCTCTAGTATGTCTCCAGTCTCCGACCTTCATTTCCTCTAGTATGTCTCCAGTCTCTGACCGTCATTTCCTCTAGTATGTCTCCAGTGTCTGACCGTCATTTCCTCTAGTCTGTCTCCAGTCTCTGACCATCATTTCCTCTAGTCTGTCTCCAGTCTCTGACCATCATTTCCTCTAGTATGTCTCTAGTCTCTGACCATCATTTCCTCTAGTCTGTCTCCAATCTCTGACCGTAATTCCCTCTAGTATGTCTCCAGTCTCTGACCGTCATTTCCTCTAGTATGTCTCCAGTGTCTGACCGTCATTTCCTCTAGTCTGTCTCCATTCTCTGACCTTCATTTCCTCTAGTCTGTCTCCAGTCTCTGACCTTCATTTAATCTAGTATGTCTCCAGTCTCTGACCGTCATTTCCTCTAGTCTGTCTCAAGTCTCTGACCTTCATTTCCTCTAGTCTGTCTCCAGTCTCTGACCATCATTTCCTCTAGTATGTCTCTAGTCTCTGACCATCATTTCCTCTAGTATGTCTCTAGACTCTGACCATCATTTCCTCTAGTCTGTCTCCAGTCTCTGACCGTCATTTCCTCTAGTCTGTCTCCAGTCTCTGACCTTCATTTCCTCTAGTCTGTCTCCAGTCTCTGACCATCATTTCCTCTAGTCTGTCTCCAGTCTCTGACCATCATTTCCTCTAGTATGTCTCTAGTCTCTGACCATCATTTCCTCTAGTCTGTCTCCAATCTCTGACCGTAATTCCCTCTAGTATGTCTCCAGTCTCTGACCGTCATTTCCTCTAGTATGTCTCCAGTGTCTGACCGTCATTTCCTCTAGTCTGTCTCCATTCTCTGACCTTCATTTCCTCTAGTCTGTCTCCAGTCTCTGACCTTCATTTAATCTAGTATGTCTCCAGTCTCTGACCGTCATTTCCTCTAGTCTGTCTCCAGTCTCTGACCTTCATTTCCTCTAGTCTGTCTCCAGTCTCTGACCATCATTTCCTCTAGTCTGTCTCCAGTCTCTGACCTTCATTTCCTCTAGTCTGTCTCCAGTCTCTGACCATCATTTCCTCTAGTATTTCTCTAGTCTCTGATCTTCATTTCCTCTAGTCCGTCTCCAGTCTCTGACCATCATTTCCTCTAGTATGTCTCTAGACTCTGACCATCATTTCCTCTAGTCTGTCTCCAGTCTCTGACCGTAATTCTCTCTAGTATGTCTCCAGTCTCTGACCGTCATTTCCTCTAGTCTGTCTCCAGTCTCTGACCATCATTTCCTCGAGTATGTCTCCAGTCTCTGACCTTCATTTCCTCTAGTCTGTCTCCAGTCTCTGACCATCATTTCCTCTAGTATGTCTCTAGTCTCTGATCTTCATTTCCTCTAGTCTGTCTCCAGTCTCTGACCATCATTTCCTCTAGTCCGTCTCTAGTCTCTGACCATCATTTCCTCTAGTATGTCTCTAGACTCTGACCATCATTTCCTCTAGTCTGTCTCCAGTCTCTGACCGTAATTCCCTCTAGTCTGTCTCCAGTCTCTGACCTTCATTTCCTCTAGTCTGTCTCCAGTCTCTGACCATCATTTCCTCTAGTCTGTCTCCAGTCTCTGACCATCATTTCCTCTCGTCTGTCTCCAGTCTCTGACCTTCATTTCCTCTAGTCTGTCTCCAGTCTCTGACCATCATTCCCTCTAGTATGTCTCCAGTCTCTGACCTTCATTTCCTCTAGTATGTCTCCAGTCTCTGACCATCATTTCCTCTAGTATGTCTCTAGTCTCTGATCTTCATTTCCTCTAGTCTGTCTCCAGTCTCTGACCTTCATTTCCTCTAGTATGTCTCCAGTCTCTGAACGTCATTTCCTCTAGTCTTTCTCCAGTCTCTGACCTTCATTTCCTCTAGTCTGTCTCAAGTCTCTGACCATCATTTCCTCTAGTCTGTCTCCAGTCTCTGACCATCATTTCCTCTAGTATGTCTCCAGTCTCTGACCGTCATTTCCTCTAGTCTGTCTCCAGTCACTGACCTTCATTTCCTCTAGTCTGTCTCCAGTCTCTGACCTTCATTTCCTCTAGTCTGTCTCCAGTCTCTAACCGTCATTTCCTCTAGTCTGTCTCCAGTCTCTGACCTTCATTTCCTCTAGTCTGTCTCCAGCCTCTGACCATCATTTCTTCTTGTCTGTCTCCAGTCTCTGACCATCATTTCTTCTTGTCTGTCTCCAGTCTCTGACCATCATTCCCTGTAGTCTGTCTCCAGTCTCTGACCGTCATTTCCTCTAGTCTGTCTCCAGTCTCTGACCTTCATTTCCTCTAATATGTCTCCAGTCTCTGATCTTCATTTCCTCTGGTCTGTCTCCTGTCTCTGACCTTCATTTCCTCTAGTATGTCTCCAGTCTCTGACCGTCATTTCCTCTAGTCTGTCTCCAGTCTCTGACCTTCATTTCCTCTGGTCTGTCTCCTGTCTCTGACCTTCATTTCCTCTAGTCTGTCTCCAGTCTCTGACCTTCATTTCCTCTGGTCTGTCTCCTGTCTCTGACCTTCATTTCCTCTAGTATGTCTCCAGTCTCTGATCTTCATTTCCTCTGGTCTGTCTCCTGTCTCTGACC
>BLSH010003274.1:0-14455 GCA_018402905.1 Glandirana rugosa
CGGACCGAACGCGAACGATTTTTGAAATGTCCGGGTCCGGGTCCGTGCCACGGACACCCGAAAGTTCGGTACGGACCCGAACGTTACAGTCCGGGTTCGCTCAACACTAGTTATCATCCATGGAGGGTTCCTCCTTATGCTCATCCAAACAAAGATCGGTGTCAGGAAACAACTGCTGCCCGTGGAATTAGGGTCTGGAAGCCTGTGCGCGGGTTAACGTAGCGCGTGCGCGCGCCTGTGCGTGTGTGCGCGTTCGTATGCGCCAGCATTGGCGCCAAAATGGCCCATTTAAGCAGACAGCACCCTGCAACCAGTGCTGTCCGTTCTACAGCGTTTCTGTATCCTGTGACCCCAGTGTTTACTCTTGTGAAACTTCCTGTATCCTGTGACCCCGGCTTTCTTTGGACTTTGATATCTGCCTGCACTGACCCCGGCTTGCCTACGATTACTCTTCTGCCTGCTCCCTTGTACCTCTGCTGCCCGCATGTTGCCGACCCTGCTTGTACCTGACTATCCGCCTGCCTGACCCATCTGTACTGCACCGCCAGCCTTTTTCCGACCCGGCCTGCACCACCATTCTTCTGTCTTGCATGAGCCTTCAGTGGACCTTCACCAACCATCAGTGACCAAGTTCAGCCCTCATGCCCCCCTGTGCTCCAGAGCTCCCTGTCTACACTACCAGGGGTTCTCGAACCAGGGCCGTAAGAGAGGTTGTCCCCCGTATAATACAGACTCGATCACCAGGTACTTGACAGCAACGGACAGACATGTCCGAGTCTGCGCAGGGGCCCTCTCCGACGGAGGATCTGTGTATTCATCTAACCCGACTCACCCAAGTGGTGAAGGACTTGCAAAAGGGGTACACCCGAATGGAAAGCAGAGTCCAGTAGCTTTCCATGTTGGCCACACCAAGTTCCAACCAGTCTGCGACCTGTGCCATCATCACCTTACCCACTGAACCTGAGGTGCTGTTATCTGAACAGTTCACAGGGGACCATAAGAAATTTTGGGCCTTTCGCAGTGCCTGTGAACTATATTTTACACTGCAACCCCACACCTTCTCCTTGGAAGCTGCGAAAGTGGGGCTGGTGATATCCCTCTTGTTAGATGAACCCCAAGTTTGGGCCCACCGACTACTGGAACAGAAAGCCCCTGAAATGACTGACCTGAACCTTTTCTTCCGGACCATGGCACGACTGTATGAGGATCCCCACCAGGCCGCTATCGGAGAAGCAGCTCTCCATGCGCTACAGCAGGGCCGCCGCACGGTGGAAGACTACGTTGCGGAGTTCCATCACTGGAGTGCTGACACGGCCTGGAATGACTCAGCCCTCTGCTACCAATTCCAGCTGGGCCTATCCGAGCCATTTAAAGACAAACTGGCCAGAGTGGGGACACCTCAATCCCTAGAAGCCCTGATTAACCTGGCCATCCAGGGTGACCACCGCCTGCGAGAATGCAGGGCCGAAAGGTCTGTGGAAGTCACGCAACCTAGCCGGATGAGGCCTCGCATTCCCAATTGCCCAGGCCCAGCTGGTCCAGTGGTCTCCTCCTCCTCCCCAAAAACCAGCCTGAGCTTATACAGATTGGGCACCCACACCCATCACTCACCCCCAAAGAGAGACACAGACGTCTATCCCACAATCTGTGCCTGTATTGTGGAGGTCCGGGACATCTTGTCATGTCTTGCCCGGTCAAGCGTGGTAAGCGCTCCATCACCCCTGAGGGAGAAGTCCTGTCCCTGCCTGACAAGGCAACGCATCTGGTTCTCTCTATCTCTCTACAATTCTCCAGTGGGAGTATCCAGGTCCCAGCCATTCTGGACTCAGGTGCATGCAGTTGTTTTGTGGACTTGACCTTTGCAGCGCAACACCGGATCCCTCTCAGACCCAAGGCCCACCGGATGGTCATCCGCCTGGCCGACAGATCTACCATTAAGTTGGGTACAGTCTCCCTTGAGACCATTCCCCTCCTTGCCAAGACTGTCAGCGGCCATTCGGAATACCTGCTACTAGATGCCATTGTTTCCCCTCTTTTCCCCATCATTCTCGGCCTGCCATGGCTGCGGGCACACTGCCCCAACATTAATTGGACTACAGGTGACATTCAGTTCACATCCCCCTGTTGCCAGCACAACTGCCTGCAGCAGGCCCAGGAATCTCCTTCCTCCGTCCTATGTCTGGATCCTGACCCTGACCAGAAGACCTGTGCTGCCGTCCCCTCGGCATATCATGACTTTTTAGATGTGTTCAGCAAGAAGGGGGCAGATAAGCTACCATCTCACAGGGCCAATGACTGCCCCATTGAGCTGTTGCTAGGTGCGGAAGTGCCTTTTGGCAGGATTTACCCGCTCTCTGAGGGAGAATAAAGGCCCTCAAGGTCTATCTGGGTGATAATTTGAAGAAGGGGTTCATCTGACCTTCCATGTCCCACTGCTGGGGCAGGAATATTTTTTGTTGAGCAAAAGAATCAGTCCCTTAGGCCTTGTATAGACTATCAAGACCTCGACAAAATTACGGTCAAAAACCGTTACCCCTTACCCTTGGTGCCTGAGTTGTTCCAGCAACTGGGCGCTGCTACCATCTTCACCAAGCTGGATCTTCGTGGGGCATATAACCTCATTCCAGGAGGGTGAAGAATGGAAGACGGCCTTCAGAACACGGTTCGGCCACTACGAATATTTGTTCATGCCCTTCGGGCTCTGTAACGCTCCGGCCACTTTCCAGCACCTGGTAAATTACATTTTCAGAGACTACCTTGATCAGTTTGTCATAATCTGTTTAGATGACATTCTCATCTCGCCAACCCTGGAGGAGCACCACAGGCATGTCAAGTGCGTCCTAGAAAGTTTATGACAACATGGACTTTATGCAAAAGCTGAAAAGTGTGCGTTTGAATGTTCCAGTATTCCCTTTCTGGGCCTCAATATTTCTGTTACGGGAGTTACTATGGATCCGCAAAAAGTCTCTGCCATCCTGGATTGGCCCGCACCGGTAGACCAAAAAGGGGTCCAACGTTTCGTAGGCTTCGCTAACTTCTATAGGAAGTTTATTAAGGGGTTCTCCACTGTGATTGTACCCATTACGCAGCTTACGAAACAGAACTCCCGCTTCCAGTGGTCCTCCGAGGCCCAAATGGCCTTCCTGACACTCAAAAATTTGTTCACCTCTGCTCCTGTCCTGAAGCACCCGGATCTGGTCCTGCTTTACATGCTAGAGATGGATGCCTCAGAGACCGCAGGGGGAGCAGTCCTCTCCCAGAGACGAGGCCCTAAGGCTTCTCTTCACCCCATTACCTTTTTCTCCCGTAAGCTCACGCCACCAGAGACCAACTATGATGTTGGGGATCAAGAGCTGCTGGCGATCAAATCCGCCTTGGAGGAATGGCAATACTTGCTGGAGGGAGCTTCACACCCTATCCTGTTCACTGATGACAAGAAGCTTGAGTACTTGCGGACTGCAAAAAGGTTTAAACCCCGTAAGGAACACTGGGCACTTTTCTTTTCCAGATTCCAACTGCACATCACTTACAGGCCGGGGTCAAAGAATATCAAGCCGGACGATCTGTCCAGGATGTTCTGCAAATCTGGAAGTCCGGCCCCACCAGACACCCTCCGTCCCTTCCCGGAGCTTCTTGTTGTCTCAGGGGGACCTATTGTCTCGGGTCAGGCGATCTCTAATCAGCTCCACCATGCCACCCGACCCCAGACTGATAATGAAAGTCGGGTTGTGGCGGTACCATGACAGATCTTCATTCCTGACGAACTGCGCCTGACCATCTTAAAGCTTTGTAATGACCACAAATTGGCCGGGCATTTCGGAGGTTGCAAAACGATAGAACTGTTGTCCCGCTCCTTTTGGTGGCCCTTAGCTGACGAGGACTGTAAGAAATACGCCAGCGCCTGTCCATTCTGTGCCCAAAATAAGACTAGTAGAACCAAGGCCTGGGGTCTATTAAACCCACTTCCTATTCCAGAGTGCCCATGGTCCCACATATCTATGGACTTTGTAGTCAAGTGTAGTCGAGTATGCTCACAGATCAACCCATAGCAATGGAATCAGGGACAGGGGGATTTCGCCTCATCTTAGATTATAACATCCAACACAAAAAGTTGGAGAGAATCATTCCGAAACATTGGTCTATACTTAAACACGACCGTGTGTTAGGCCCAGTCTTGCCTACACAGCCACAATTTATATATTGGAAAGCCCCCTCCTTAAGGGACAGTATTGCCCATGGAGTAATTGATCCTCCAAGTATAACAGAGAACCGTCTCTTATCTTTTTTATCAGGTTTCTATGCATGCAGCAAGTGTTCCGCCTGCAGGAGTGTCAGATACAATAATAAAAAACGAAAAGAATTTGTATCCTCCGTTACAGGCAAAAGGTATAACATAAAAAATCTGATTACATGCACCACCCAAGGGGTCATTTATATGCCGGAATGCCAGTGTGGGTTCCAATATATAGGCAGGACCTCAAGACCTTTACATGTTAGACTGGCAGAGCATGTAAACAATATCAGAAAGGGGGCTATGAATACAAGGCGTTTTTAAACATTTTAGGGATCATCACAATAGGGACCTGAGAGGCCTCCAGTTTTGGGGGATTGAAAAGGTGCCCCGCCATTGGAGGGGTGGAAATTTAGTTTGACGTTTGAGCCGCAGGGAGTCATTCTGGATCTTTAAAACTGGATTGATGGCGCCTGCTGGCTTGAACGTCAAATTTGACTTAAATTGTTTTATTTCTGATAGGTACCATATCTTATATGTCTGTATTGTATTTTATTATATATATTTTAAATTAATTTTCTGTTTTTGATGTTTCACATGTAAAGATGGTCGTGGGATGGCGGAATGCGCTATTAATCTTTAATTATTATTTTTTAATTTTTCCTTTTGGGTTATATTTGAAGCCCCCTTTTTTACTAATCATTTCTATTGCTTATTTTTATTGATTATTCTATTATTTTTTAATTTTTCCTTTTGGGTTATATTTGAAGCCCCCTTTTTTACTAATCATTTCTATTGCTTATTTTTATTGATTATTCTAAGGTAATCATTTAGTGCTGAAGAGTTGAGAGGAAATTTAAGTAAGGACAATTGTCCTTTTCCATGACACCACTAGAGGGCATTGGGAGTAGCGTTCCTATTGAGACTTGTATTGAAAGAGCTATCTTCACTGTGTCTCCTGCGGTAGACATGGCCCCATGTCACGTGATCGGCCTCCCTCCATCAGCTGTGTGTGGTTACCATGGTTCTAGGAGTGTATAAATGAACGGGTGTCATACTAGGCTTCTCTCCCATGCTGAGGAAGTTCCACCCAGGACGTAACGCACGCGGGGGAGGAGCGGCGTATGACGTCACCCGCGCCCATCTTGGTGTCATCACTGCATGTTACCAAAACGCTGATCCATGCACTCGGACGGAGTGCTTTACTTGAGGATATCTTGCTGAAGTGGGCCTGGAGTCCTTTAGGAACACGGCTATATAGCCCCCAGTGGGGAAGGTGTATTATGGGCCTTGTGGTCCTATTAAGGAGGTGAGTGGCAGTGTGTGTCTTTGGTGGAAAGTCCGCACACACGTATGTCTGTCCTGTGAAACACGTGGATTCATCTTTTTCTACTATTGGATGCCTATTGGATTTGTATCAGTGAATGTACTTTAACCCTTACGGAGAGCACTAGATGTGTGTTATTTTTTCTTTACATGCTTTCTTGGGACTTTATGGTGTAGTTCGGTTGTTATCAGTTAAAAATAGTTTTTTTGCTATAAAATAACTTAAAACCCCCAAACATTATATTTTTTTTTCTAAGACCCTAGAGAAAAAAATGGCGGCCATTGCAAAACTTTATGTCACATCATATTTGCACAGCGGTCTTACAAGCGCGAATTGTTTTGAAAAAATTCAGTTTTTTTTAGTTAAAAAATAAGACAACAGTAAAGTTAGGTCAATTTTTTTCCATATTGTGAAAGATAATGTTACGCCGAGTAAAATGATACCCAACATGTTATGCTTCAAAATTGCGTCCGCTCGCGGAATGGCGACAAACTTTGCAACATAAAAATCTCCATTGGCGACGTTTAAAAAATTCTACAGGTTAGCATTTTTGCGTTACAGAGGAGGTCTAGGGCTGGAATTATTGCTCTCGCTCTAACGATCGCGGCGATACCTCACATGTGTGGTTTGCACACCGTTTTCATATGTGGTCGGGACTTACGTATGCGTTCGCTTCTGCGCGAGAGCTCGCAAGGACGGTGCGCTTTAAATTTTGTTTTTTGTTTTTTTAATTATTTATTTTACTTTTTAATTTTTATTTTTACAACTTTCTTTTTTTTAAAAAAAATTTGATCACTTTTTTTCCTATTACAAGAAATGTAAACATTCCTTGTAATAGAAAAAAGCATGCCAGGACCTCCAAAATATGAGATCTGGGGTCAAAAAGACCTCAGATCTCATGTTTACACTAAAATGCATAAAAGTGACGTCACTTCCGCCCAGCCATGTTATGGAGCCGGGTGAACGGCTTCAGCCTCTCACTCGGCTCACGGATACTGGGGGGGACAGACCCGATCATCTTCGCCGCTGCCGGCGGGTCCGGTAAGCGGCGGAGATGACCGGAAAGCGGCGGGAGGGGGGCACCTCTCCCGCCGCTGATAAAAGTGATCTCGCGGCGAACCGCTGCTAAGACCACTTTTATCTTGCAGGGAATCGCCTGCTGAAAAAAAAGATACCGGGGTTATGGTAGCTATCTGCTACCATAACAATGGTATTCCAGTTCAAAGTACCGCCGTCAAACGACGTACGGCGGTCCGGAAGTGGTTAAGCCAATTTCCATGCAGAGGGTCATTGCAGGACACTGTTTTGCTCCCCAGTGGGGAAGGTGTATTATAGGCCATCTGGCCTTATATATGAGGTGAGCGGTAGTGTGTGTCTGTGGTGGCGGGTTTGTGCACCTTTACGTCCATTCTCAGACTTTTGAAGATCCGTATTCATTGCTTCTCACTTTCTGGAAGGATTTAATTACTATATACGAACTTGAAAAGACTTGTAGTTGCGCATAGTGCTGCACTCTGTTTTAATTGTTTATAGTCGAGTTACCTCCTTCTGCCGGATTCAATTCTATCTTTGTGGTTGTGGACCGCCTCACCAAAATGGTGCACTTCATACCCATGAAAGGCACTCCATCTGCAACGGAAACAGCCGAGACCTTTATCAAAGAAATTGTCCGTCTCCATGGGATCCCTGCCAATATAGTTTTTGATCGTGGAGTGCAATTCACGTCTCGAGTCTGGAAGGGCTTTATGCTCGGCCTTAGGGATTGAACTGGCATTCTCGTCTGCCGACCATCCTCAGACAAACAGCCAGACAGAGAGGACTAACCAAACCCTGGAACAGTACCCCCGCTGTTACTCCTCTTTCTTCCAGGATGATTGGGTCTCACTGTTGCCGGTAGCTGAATTTGCCTACAACAACACGGTGCATTCAGCCACTAAACAATCTCCGTTTTGGGTGAATCTCGGCTACCACCCTATGTTCCTACCCAGTTTGATTCCGGAAAGTATGGTACCTGTAGCACAAGACATCACAGAATTCTTAGAGAAGAATAACAGACTCCTACAGGAGACACTATCCCGGACTCAGGAGCACAATAAAAGGGCTTTTGACAAACGGAGACAGGGGAATTGGACCTGCAACCAGGTGACCGAGTTTGGCTGGCAACCAAAAACCTGAAACTTTCTTGCCCCTCCAAAAAACTGGGACCAAGGTTCATCAGACCTTTTCCTGTGAAAAGGAGAATCAATAAGGTGGCGTACGAGCTGACCCTTCCTCCATCCATGTGTGTTCACCCGGTGTTCCATGTCAGGCTACTGAAGCCTGTGACCCAGTATCCCTTCCTGGGACGGAGGATGGCTCCACCAGGGCCAGTTCTTGTGGACGGAGAGGAGGAGTTTGAGTTAGAAGCTATTCTTGCTTGCAGGAAGAGGGGAGGCTCAACCCAATTCCTGGACAAATGGAAGGGGTACGGCCCCAAAGAAAACTTGTGTGAACCCGAGGACAATATCCACGCCAAGGTACTTGTTGAAGCATTTTGGATGAGACACCCAGAACTGAGGGCCGTTTGGGCATCTGGAGGCTGCCCCTTGAGGGGGTAATATCAGGAAACAACCGCTGCCCCTGGAATTCGGGTCTGAAAGGCTGTGCACGCACGCACGTAGCATGTGCATGCGCCTGTGCGTGTTTGCGCACGCATATGCGCCGGCATTGTCGCCAAAATGGCCCATTTAAGCAGATTGCACCCTGCAACCAGTGCTGTCCATTCTACAGTGTTCCTGTATCCTGTGACCCCAGCGTTTACTCTTGTGAGACTTCCTGTATCCTGTCCTTGGACTTTGTTTGATATCTGCCTGCACTGACCCCGGCCTGCCTACGACTACTCTTCTGCCTGCTCCCTTGTACCTCTGCTGCCGCATGTTGCCGAACCTGCTTGTACCCGACTATCCGCCTGCCTGACCCATCTGTACCACATCGCCAGCCTGTTGCTGACCCGGCCTGCACCACCATTCTTCTGCCTTGCACGAGTCTTCAGTGGACCTTCACCGACCACCAGTGACCAAGTCCAGCCCTCGTGCCCCCCTGTGCTCCAGAGCTCCCTGTCTACACTACCAGGGGTTCTCGAACCAGGGCCGTAAGAGAGGTTGTCCCCCGCATAAGTCAGACTCGATCACCAGGTACGTGAGAATCAGGTATTCAGCCCAGCATATGGAAAAAAGGGGTCCTTTATCTCGGTGCCCAGCTCTCCCAGACCTCATCTCTCTGTATCTGGGTCTCAGTGGTGCTGTAACTGGCCTATTGGTGAGCTGTACTTCTCTGGCCCGGAATTAATACCTGGATACCGAGAGATGAGGTCTGGGAGAGCTCTGTGCGTCTCAGAAGGAATAGGTTATCATCCACGAAGGGTTCAGCCTTATGCTCATCCAAACAAAGATTGGGTATTCAGCCCAGCATATGGAAAAAAGGGGTCCTCTATCTCGGTGCCCAGCTCTCCCAGACCTCGTCTCTCAGTATCTGGGTGTAAATTCTACTTCAGAGAAGTACCATCAATGGTGGTGTAGCCGGCCTATTGCTGAGCTGCACTTCTCTGGCCCGGAATTTATACCTGGATACTGAGAGACAAGGTCTGGGAGAGCCGGGCACCGAGAGAGAGGACTCCCTTTTTCCATATGCTGGGCTGAATACCCGATTTTTGTTTGGATAAGCATAAGGCTGAACCCTCCACAGATGATAACCTTTTCCTTCTGGAAACCAAAAGCGGGTTTGATCTCTACAATCTGAGATCCAAAGTCTCTGGTAAGAGGCGTGAGTTTGGTAACAGATTTGCAGGAGCACCCTGCCTTTGTTTGCTGTAGTGGTTTTATGCACCTCCAAATCACTGGGACATTTTTTCTTTTAAACAGACTGTTTTTTTATTTTGGATGACATATTTATTTTTCACACTGATGGATTCCTTTGAAAATTGTAATAATATTTAAAGTTTATATCCTATGCTTTTGTTGATTATTTGTTTGGGAAGCGCACCTGGTCACTTTTTTAAATTTACTTTGAGTCCTATATTCAGATTCACTGGGTAGCAGCTCTCTTAATCCATTTTTTAAATAGGTTTTGAATATACCTTTACATTAGGTTGTGTTTTTTTCATTCTGTAATCGTTATTCACCTTTTTTCTGAGGTTTTTACAGTTTCACAGTTTATTTTCTTTGGATTAGCGCAGGATTTTGTCTGTTTATCAACTTCTAGAAAGGGGCTATAGGGAAAGGATGAACCAGAAAAGATGAAATACGGATCCAAATCAGAGGGAGCCAATACCTATATTCTATGTGTTACAGTAGCTGTTGGGTAATGAAATATTGGATGTCTATTACAGCCTGTAACAGACTTTTGTTTGCACTGAAACTGCCTCCCCTGCAGTAGCAATAGCAATGCAAAAGCAGCATGAAGCAGGTTAATGCAGTATAGAAGGAAGTCAAATACAGGTCAAAAGGAGATCAACGACAGGTCAAATGCACCTGTCAAGGAATTATGAATGATCTCAAAAGCAACTTAAACTGATATCAAATGCAACCGTAACAAATTTGAAAGGAAGCTGCATTTTTCCAGATACAAGCCCAAAGCCTATCTGCAGAGGTCCTATGAGGGGTTTTGAAATGTCATTTTACAGCTGTATCTATATGAAGAGCTCCACCTATTTTGTCAATAATCCTATAGAATCATTTGAAAAATGAAAATCAAAATGACATAAATGGCTAAAGGCATCACACAGATGGTTTCATATGTATCCACCAAATAATAGGTTGCAAAAAAAGATGGAAAGTTACATGTCACATGATCTTTTGTTGATCTAGTCTCTCTTTTCTCTGCTCCCCCATTCAGTTCTTGCTTTAAACTTAAACAGAGCTACACCTCATTCTATGAAAATATTGGGGGAAATTCCTTTGCAAAACAGGATTTCCTTTTTGAAGTGAACTATGTGCCTTAAGTAAATCAAACCCCAGAATGCATGTACAATGGTCATTTACTGTTTTGGATAGGTGACAGATCCTTGCCTCCTTTCTAGTCATTCTTAAATTGCAACATCACTGCTAATTGCATAGGATTTAAATTAAACTTCTAATTTGTTTAATTGCATAGTATAGTAACAATGGTGTTATATAGCACACACCATACAGTGCCACTCTCCCCTGTTTTTCACACTGTAATACTCAGTTCCTGAATGACCTATGGTCAAGCCTGTAAATATCAAGTAGGAAAATGTCATCATACCAATTGCCGGTCTATTGATGCTGGGGCGGTATTATGATACTGGGGGTCAATTGTTTCTGGGAGGGATCTATTGTTAAGGAAGGGATCTGTTGCTGCTGGCTGCTGGAGGGCCTCCTAATTCTTGGTAATTCCATATGACACCTGGTGAATTATGTTTTAACAACTTTTTCCCACTCACACTAAGAGAGACATCACTGGTCCAACCCTTTCTTATATACTTTTAATTAAAAACATTTTTATATATGTTTGAGAATATGGAAAGATTATAAAAGAATCTATTGAATGTCTAACATTTGCTGACGTACTTGTGTATTTCTAATAACGTTTTTATATCTAACACACAGATAGGTAATTTATAGTCTACTACAAAGGGCTTCACTAGTAGGGCACTAAAATAATTTCTTCCCCCGGTTTTATCTAATTTGCCTGGTTTATGATATACATATTTTTATACATTGATTGTTATATACATATTTTTACACACATTTTTACACATAATATTTTTTATAAACATATATATTTTATATACGTATGATTATGTTTTAGGTCTATATGTGGGGTTTTTAATCTTAATTTGTTAACATAATTAATAAAATGTCAATAGTTGTTTACATATTTAATAAAATGTCAATAGCTGATGTACATTGAGAAGAATGATGACCCGGGTTGTGGCTTCAGTACTGGAGCACCAAGATGGCCGCTGGGGTCAGGTGACCAATGATGACTGGAATAGCTTGGACATATAAGACTGAAGCGTGCGTCTGGTTGGCACCACCTCCGATGACGTCTTAGTGACGAAACGCATCAAGCTGAGCCTAGCCAACGTCGCACGCACTTCCGGTCGCAACCTCGGTGGAACGCAAGGAAGTTCCGGCCGCCCACGTCTGACTTCTCCTACTAAACAGTGAGTGGATGCTTATTTCCAGCTAATTGTATACTGCCTGCACCTTATTTTTGTCGTGCTATATATCCCTTACACGTACAAACAACACCCGGATTGGGTGAGGGGAGACCCGCTGACAAGGAGTCGGAGGGACTACAGCGTGAGGGGTAATATCCCCAGGACTGCTTATATAATCCACTAAAGACTGAGATATGTGGTGAGTGGGGTGTTTGTCGGAGGGGAGCACTAACAAACCCTTGCTCCATTTTTCCACCACCCCGCACCATACCGCTGGTCGTTTACTATTGCATGAAGCACTTTAGTAGTATTAATTTTCCTGTATATGTATATCTGATGTGTTTGTTGACAGTTTGATTTGCACTTTTGCACTTTATCCAACACGATCACATTTGTAGGACGGTTTTACAAACGTTCCTTTCAAACTTTTACGCTTACCTTTGTACACAGCACATTTTCTTTTTTCACTAAGATCAATTTATATTATACAATAATTTGTTAAATTACATATTTATTCATGTATTTTTCACCTACTGGATAGGGTACCTGAGCACTTGGTTCACTACACGCAGTGATCAATTATATGATTTTGGAACTTTTTACCAATTAATTTGTATTTAAACATATAAAGTTTTTTGGATGGTCTCTTTTCTGGCAGCGCCGAGCCCACTAATCATAACTTTAACATTTTGAATCTAGGGTTCTAGATTGTTGTGGGGGCAGCAGCCTGACATATTAATCAATACAAATTGCTTGTTTGATATTGGGAACAGCGCCACACCACACATTTCTACAATTTCTTCTGATGTTGCCTGCTGGGAGATCTGTTGTTGCTGGATGGTGTTCATTGTTGCTGGGGTGGATCTATTGTTGCTGGGGCGTATTTTGTTGTTGGAAGGCTTGTTGTTGTTAGGAGGATCTATTGTGTTTGGGGGATATATTTTACTAGTGTTGTTGGCTGCAGGGGTTCTATTTTACTTGTTATCATTAACAAATGCCATAAAAATTACTTGCCATTACAAAATGATACTTGGTTCTGTATTCTCTAAAAAGGGTGGTACTGAGAGTTGGGTAGGAGTGGAACCAAGGAATGGTGCTTGGAGGTGGGTAGGGACAGAGACAAAGGGTGACTCAGAAGAGAGGAGTACCTGCACCTAATCTCTGATTTAAAAAAAAAAACCCTGAACAACTGCAATCCTATATACAACCTATTGAAAATAAGTGTGTGAGTTGATACTACTAAGCTAACTATATAAAAAATATCAGCTAGAGGGGTAAAGTAAATGGGACCTTTAGGATCAGGCTAATAAACAGCACATGCAGGCACAGAGGCAAAATGCAGAGGCAAAGTGAGTGGGGTAAGTTTGCCTTTGATCATATGCAAACAGAAAAATTTCATCTATGGTATATTACCATAGCATTATTAGATTACACAACTGTTTTTAATGATTTAATTATGATTATCAATATGGTCTATATAACTGGGTGCTTGGGCCTCATAGTTGCTTGTTCATAATATACATGTTTTACATGTAAATTTTTAATTTTATATTCTTAATGGTTTTTGAGTGTGATATAAGTTCCATGCATGTAACAGACTGGAATGTGCAGTAATACCACAGAGACTTCTGACTGAAGTATCTTCCTGTTTTCTAGGTTATAATTGTCCTGTTTTTCCAAGGCATTTCATCATAAATAGTCTTGCCAAGCAATACGTGTTGAATATATAGAAATCATTGATTTTTTTTGAACAGCAGGCAATCATTCTTAATTCAAAGAAAATAAACAAACATTTAATTTGCAGTGGATTTATACAAGATTACAGGGAACAAACAATGAAAATATTGTGAGTACACAGATTAATGAAATAGCTTGAGCAGAAAAGCTCATAAGTAAATAATAATAATAAAAAAATCTACAGCACACAAATAAAATATATGTGTGTATATACATATATATTTACACACAGTATCTCACAAAAGTGAGTACACCCCTCACGTTTTTTTAAATACTTTATTATATCTTTTCATGTGATAACACTGAAGAAATGAAACTTTGCTACAATGTAAAGTAGTGAGTGTACAGCTTGTATAACAGTGCAAGTTTTCTGTCCCCTCAAAATAACTCAACACACAGCCATTAATGTCTAAACCGCTGGCAACAAAAGTGAGTACACCCCTATGTGAAAATGTCCAAAATGGGCCCAATAAGCCATTTGTCAAGTGACTCGTTAGTGTTACAAGGTGTGAATGGGGAACAGGTGTGTTAAACTTGGTGTTCACGTTCTCACTCTCTCATGCTGGTCACTGGAAGTTCAACATGGCACCTCATAGCATAGAACTCTCTGAGGATCTGAAAAAAAGAATTGTTGCTCTACATAAAGATGGCCTAGGCTATAAGAAGATTGCCAAGACCCTGCAACTGAGCTGCAGCACGGTGGCCAAGACCATACTGCGGTTTAACAGGACAGGTTCCACTCAGAACATGCCTCGCCATGGTTGACTAAGAGTACTTTCGCACGAACGGAGCCCGTTTTGATGGGCTCTGCTGCTCACCGGGGATCCATCCGTTGATCCCCGCTGAGCTGGCGGATGACAGGTCCATCTCTGCACTCCGTGTAGAAACGGACCTGTCAGAGTTCCGCTCTCCTCTATGGGGGATCGGATGAACACGGACCGTCTGTTCGTGTTCATCCGATCCGCCAGACGGATGGAAAATAGGGTTTCCACCCATC
>BLSH010003274.1:14465-40785 GCA_018402905.1 Glandirana rugosa
CAGACGACTGGACGCTCTCCCTGTTCTGACGGCCACACATGTCACGGACCTCACGTGATTTTCGAATTCCCGAACACGTACTCTTACGGTTCGTAGCCTACTACCACTTTCAGGTTAACACCCACTACCCTCTGTGACACAAGGACACGTGCTCCACGATATACACTATAGAGACCCTTAATGTCTGATGACAGTTGCATAAAAGTAGTGACTATTAACACCTGGATAGCGGAAGAAAGTGACGGTGACCCTGAAACCATCATCCGATGCTTGGCATTCTCATGCACAAGCCCTTAAGCTTTTAGTGCACTCCAGGCACTGTACACACCGGCAGTCTTGTCCCTCTCGCAGGTCAGCAGACAGAGCGGGTACATACAAAGTGAAAATATCCAAATTGGGTCCAATTAGCCATTTTCCCTCCCTGGTGTCATGTGACTCATTAGTGTTACGAGGTCTCAGTTGTGAATGGGGAGCAGGTGTGTTAAATTAGGTGTTATCGCTCTCACTCTCTTATACTGGTCATTGGAAGTTCAACATAGCACCTCATGGCAAAGAATTCTCTGAGGATCTGAAAAAAAGAATTGTTGCTCTACATAAAGATGGCCTAGGCTATAAGAAGATTGCCAAGACCCTGCAACTGAGCTGCAGCACGGTGGCCAAGACCATACTGCGGTTTAACAGGACAGGTTCCACTCAGAACATGCCTCGCCATGGTTGACTAAGAGTACTTTCGCACGAACGGAGCCCGTTTTGATGGGCTCTGCTGCTCACCGGGGATCCATCCGTTGATCCCCGCTGAGCTGGCGGATGACAGGTCCATCTCTGCACTCCGTGTAGAAACGGACCTGTCAGAGTTCCGCTCTCCTCTATGGGGGATCGGATGAACACGGACCGTCTGTTCGTGTTCATCCGATCCGCCAGACGGATGGAAAATAGGGTTTCCACCCATCTGTATTTAGCGGAGCGGATTGGATGTCAGCGAACATGTCACCGCTGACATCCGTCGCTCCATAGGAGTACATGAAGTGTCCATTCAGGTCCGCCTGAAAAACTGGCAGGCGGACCTGAACATTCCGTACGTGTGAAAGGACCCTAAAAGGATTGAGTGCATGTGCTCAGCATCATATGCAGAGGTTTTCATTGGCAAATAGACGTATGAGTGCTGCCAGCATTGCTGCAGAGGTTAAAGGAGTGGGGGGGGTCAGCCTGTCAGTGCTCAGACCATACGCCGCACACTGCATCAAATTGGTCTGCATGGCTGTCATCCCAGAAGGAAGCCTCTTCTAAAGATGATGCACAAGAAAGCCTGCAGTTTGCTGAAGACAAGCAGACTAAGGACATGGATTACGGGAACCATGTCATGTGGTCTGATGAGACCAAGATAAACTTGTTTGGTTCAGATGGTGCCAAGAGTGTGTGGCGGCAACCAGGTGAGTACAAAGATAAGTGTGTCTTGCCTACAGTCAAGCATGGTGGTGGGAGTGTCATGGTCTGGGGCTGTATGAGTGCTGCCGGCACTGGGGAGCTACAGTTCATTGAGGGAACCATGAATGCCAACATGTACTGTGGCATGGCACCTCATGGCTAAGAACTCTCTGAAGATCTGAAGCGGCTGAGCGGCTGAAGAGTGCGCACTGGCCAGAAAGCCAAACTGTTAGGGGGCGTCCCTATCTGCTAAAGTCCGGTGCGTGTGTCCTGTCCTGGGAAAAACAAGCCCAGTGTGATAAACCCACCTGATCGTGGAAGCAGGACTGAAGTTGCAGTGTGCAGAGATGTATACTTTTATAATACATATTCCATGGCAGCAGTTTGTGTGTATTTTCTGTTTGTCTTCCAGCCTATGGCAGCTGTAGCGCATTGGCATTCCAAGCCACTGCTCTCTCCAGGCCTTGTGTTCTTGAGTCACTTCTGCCCAGGGACGCAGTGCATGTGGGTGGCAGTGGCGACATTATCGTGGAGAAATTCATTTTGCGGTTATTACCATTGATATAGGGATTTCTCTGTATGCAGCTTGCAGCAGTTTCCCAAAGTGCTGTGTACAATCATCACAGGGTATGCTCTGCATTAACATCCCTGTATGCTGTCTCTGTGTGTGTTTCTGTTATGATTGATCACCTGGGCAGCTTGTCTGTATTTCTGTGCAGTTTCACACTAGGGAAGTACCACTGCCTTGCCCCCCCCCAATCTTTGAGACAAGCATATGCTACTGGAGGAATCAACCAGGTAGCCCAGGAGCTGATGGACCCCCCCAATGGAGGGGGCCGTTGCCAGGCGGTTTGGTGCCGCCCGCCCCTGGGGAGCGGGCGGGGCCAGCAGCGACACATCTGAGGGTGAGCCAGAGTCACCTCTGGCCAAATTGGTGCCGGTTTGGCTTTTTCCACCCGTCCTGCCCAAAGTCCCTTCCGGCCAGCTTGCCCCAGCAGGCTGCCGCGAGCCACCCAATGCAGTCATGTCCAGCCAGCTTGGTGCCGGGCTTCTTTTCACCCATGTTGCCCAAAGTCCCTTCCAGCCAGCTTGCCCCGGCAGGCTGCCGTGAGCTGCCTGATGCAGTCATGTCCGGCCAGCTGGTGCCGGGTTGTTTTTTTTTCACCTGTCCTGCCAAAGTCCCTTCCGGCCAGCTTGCCCCGGTAGGCTGCCGATAGCCAGTCCCATCCGTGTTGCTGGGTTTTTTTTTATCTCACCTGCCCAAAGTCCCCTTTGATCCTGAGACTGCAAGTTGGATCAGTGCTACACTTAGAGTCAGATTGAGGTCGCACTCTAAATCGTGCGACTTGGGGGTGCAATAGTGGAAACGTAGCCATAGAGAGAGTGTTCTAAATTTCCATTCCTAACAGAACTAGGGGACATCATTGGATAAATGGAGCAAGGTTGCAAGACATCCCTCCCTTCTGTGCAAAATGGCCAAGCTCTATCCATTCATAGATAAGGATGTGAAGCATTTAAGACTTCCTCTCAAAATTGCTGAGGTCTTGATGAGGCAAACAAGCATGTCGCTCTTTCTTGGAAGATGCAGTAAATAGCCCGGATGTCTGCCTGGGCTCGTGTGGCCACATCGAAAAGGATAGAAATGTGAATGGAGAATGTGGATGCAGTATTCAGGAGCGCTTTCTGAAACTCTGTAGTTAAGAAGCCGGAGCTTGTGTCGGTTTCCATAATGAGGCTCCAAATGACATTAGCCGCATAGTGGCGTGGTTTATGCTCTCGTTAGCTATTGCAAAGTGAGTGCTATGGCTGGGGCCTGGGCTTGCTAATCCCGCCTCTAATAGGTGTGGTGTAACATTCCTGTTAGGGAGCTTCATTCTTTGGCAAGCTGGATAGCACCGTAACTCGTGCCACAGTGGGCAAGTTGAGGTCCTACATCAGGACCAGCACTGGCTAGGCCAGAAGGGGACAGTCTAGAGAACAAAGTTCAGAGCATACGAGTGTCACATGTTTTTACAGTCCAGGATGGGATTTTAGGAAGAACAGGTGAGAAACCCAGATATCCCCATTAGAAGTATGCTAAAAGCTTGAACTCAGGATTCCAAGAAGCTACTGATTCGGGCCTCAGACTATTGGGACGTCAAATTGGTTCTTTCGGGACACACATGGTCCATCAGAAGTGCTCCATTTTCTTGGAGTCATTTCTAGGGATTTTTCCTCATGCTGAGGTCAAGAAAGCATATACTCATGCCTTATGCAAGTTACTGGTGTCACAAATGCTGCTGTGCCAGTCTCTGAGTTTTCAGGGCAGGTACTCGCCCCTCTTATGGTCATGAAGAGGAACAGCTTGCGGAGGCTGGTTTTAGACCTTGCACACCTGAGACAATTTTCAGCTAAGGAGAAGTAAAAGGTGGAAACATTGTCCCTGATAGGGGGTCCAGCCAGGTGACTGGCTTGTTTCCAATGAGAAAGGGTTTTGGGACTTTAAATCAGAGTTGTATACCAACCAGCAGTCATTTCAAAAAACATTTTTATTGGTCTGAGATCATATACAGCATATCAATTATAAAAGATGCATACCCAAAATCGCATACAGTGCAAGGCATGCTGAAAACCACATATGCATTTTAGCGCCATAGTACTTTGTATATCATGGGATGAGGACAAGTCCTACACAGCATAAAACCAATGAAAGTATTGGATAGAAATACCAGCCTTAGGTAGACCACTGTAAAAACATATAAAATTATCTGTATGAACATCATGCATCTATGTAGGCCCGACGCATTTTGTTGGGGTGTACCAACTCTTCAGATGCGAATGCAGCAGTAATCTATAAAAAGACATAACCAAATGGCATGGTATAGTGGCTAAATGATAATTGTAGGTATTAGGTATAGGGGACAAAATGAACATCCCTATGGATACTCACGTCAGCTATGTAGATATGAACAGAGGATCAGGATTGCCTGAGATGCCTTGCATGGGAGCTGAGATAGAGACACGTGGACAAGCCGGGAGCACTATGGATTCCCCAGTGATGGTCTGCAAGTATTGCCTTGGCAATGCCTTGGCTCTGGATCCCGATGTTCTGCATCTGAATACTCCTGGCCCTGTCTTCTTCCCACCTGTGCACCTTTCAGTGTCTAAAATAATTGGCACTATGGGGTCTATAGATCCGAGGATCAAGTGGAAGCTGGAGAAAACAGCCTTCTGCAAGGGGTTTCTCCAGTAGTGGGAGCCAGGAAGCAGATTTCAGGTCTTTCACCATATAACGTAGGGAGTGTCAGTGCTCTTAGGTTAGTCCACTATGGGGGTCTCCTATGTTAAAAGACAGCCTGGGGACTCACAGAAAAATTGAGCCTACAGCTCAGTGGTGTATGCTCCCAGAGTCCAAAATGTTCAAAAATTGATTTTTCTTTGCAAAGTCCACAACGAATGGTCTCTACATGTGGAGGTTTTCAGGTGCAGGTGCCCTGATGGATCATTGGGAATGCAGTAGGACCTATGCATTTCTTACAGTCCTGGTCAACCTCAGATTTTCTATGAAGACTCCGAACAGAGGTTGTGGTGTTAGTAGCAGTAAGGCCTTATCAGCCAATTAGGTCATGGTTCCCCTTGCTAGCACAGTTCAGCTTCCAGAACCCAGTGCGCCTTCTCCTCAGGCCAGGCCATCTGTCACTGAGTACAATTCTACATCCATGTCCAGCATGGTTGCGTCTGATGGGCTGGTTCACGAGATTGGAGGTCCTTGTCTGCTCTTCCAGAGCCATCGTCGCTCTATTGAATACTAGAAGAATGAACGCAGACAGAGTTGAAAAGGGAATCTGGTCAAAATTGTTCAATATATGTCTGCTGCTGACAGATCATGTAGTGATCTAGCAGTTCTAAATATTCTAGACTTCCTCCAGTCGGATTTAGTTCTGGCTCCATCGGTCAGCTCCCTCAGAATTCAAGTGTCAGCCTTATTGGCCTTCACAGGTTTTCTGGTCTGGGCATCTTCCTGTCCAACATATCTTTAAGGAAACAGCTAGGCTCAGACCTTTGAGTAAGCAGAGGTTTTTCAATGGAGTCTCCCTCTTGTTCTCAACCCCCCCCCCCTTGGGAATTGGAGCAGAGTATTCTAGGGCTGTCTCTGTTAGAGGCCTCTTGGACAAGTTCACTTTCTTGGCTATCAAGTTGGCATAAAAGGCCTCAGAGATTGGTTTACTGGTCATGAAGAACTTTCTTATGTTCTTTCCAGTCGAATGGTACTGTTACCTATGCTTGACTTAATTCCATAGGGTGCATGAGTCTTTATGGGAGCCAAGAAATTGTTTCTGATTTGACTTCCAGCAGTGCCTTCCTTTAATTTTAGGAATCCCTCAGATATTGTGAAGTAATATCTACAAGCTACTGCTTCCTTCAGGTTTCAGAATGCCTGTTCATTCTCTTGCCAGAAAGGACAGAGGAACATGTCTCATCTAGGGCGATTGTGGCACAGATTGTTATGGATGTTATGTTATTTTAAATGCAACTCTATGGTGCATCTCTGTTGTTCTTATTTCCTGTGTGGTGTTTCCTGTTCCTGCTGGTTATTATTCAATGAACACGGCTTATGTACAGTAATGGCTTGTGCGGTCTTTACTTACATCACATCAAACACAAATTGCTTAGGTCTTCCAACAGGCTCACAGAACCAAGGGCTTGGCTCCTTTGGAGGTAGTGTCTGCTCACCCGACCAGGAGTGGGTCTACATCTTGGGCAGCTTTGCGTCATGTAGCTCCCAAAGTAATTGCAGGGTAGCTTCCTAGTCTTCTATCAACGTCCCATTACTGTGCTGAACCAGCTGCCCTATCTTCAAGTTAATTTTGGTTTACAAGTACTGTCGGTTGACGGTGTTAATTCAATTTTCTTTAGTTAGTATTTCCCACCCGTGTGTGTAGCAAGTTATTTCCCACATGTATGCTGCCATGGAGTCTGTCAGGAAATCTGAAAATTTTCTATCAAATACTTACCGTAATTTTCCTTTCCTGATAGACTCCATGGCAGCAGGAGTTCCCTCCCAATGCCTGGAGTAGGCTAGTCATGGAACACGGCCGCTGGCGTGGAGCAAAGATTTATGGGAGAGGGGTCCTATAGGGTAGATATGGAGGTGGGGCTAACCCACATGTATGCTGCCATGGAGTCTATCAGGAAAGGAAAATTACGGTAAGTATTTGATAGGAAGTTTTCAATTTTTTTCTCTCTGTAAGGAGAGAGAGATACGATGCACCTCTCCTCCATTCATGGTGAGAGAAAACATGGGGACAGGCTTCACAGTGATTAATCACTGTGGTAGTCAATCAGCGACTATCACAGTGTCAAGGGGTTTATTTGACAGCTTTGGTTCCAATTGTCAGTAAAAGCACACTATGGTTAATTTAAGGGCACATAAACAAAGTAAATTACCCAGTTTTGTAAAATAGAAAAGATGGTGTTGCACCGGGTAAATAGCTACTTAATTTAAAGCGGAGTTCCACCCAAAAGTGGAACTTCTGCTTTAAGCACCCCTCGTCCCCTTACATGCCACATTTGGCATGTCATTTTTTTTGGGGGGGAGTGGGTACTTGGTTTAGACAGGTACTTCCTGTCCCACTTCCTCCTTACGCCATCTAGCCACCGAGGCGACTCCTTCTCTCCCCCTAGGCAGCCCCTCCCTCCTGGCAATCTTCTGGGATACGTCACAGGTCCCAGAAGATTGCCTGGCCACTAGGAGAGCACAGCGTGACTCGCGCATGCGCAGTTCACGCCTGGCCAAGAAGCTGCAAGCTGTCATGGCCAGGTGCCCACAGTTGCTATGATGGCACTGTGGAGAGGAGGGGGAGAGGAGTGAGGCTTCAGGCTGACTTTTGATGAACTAAAAAATGAGTGGAACTCCACTTTAAGCATTAAAATACCATGAAACACCAACAAACGTCAGTACTCTATATTTTCAGTTTAGATTTAAAAGTGTCATTAAACCCAATTCATTAAAACTCAATTCACCCAAAAACTGTCAGTGAATGCTATACTATATTGTGTTCATGCTCACTCATCCACTAAAGCATTTGTGTCTGTAGACTGTCACTTCTGTAGAGGGAAGGACTTCACTGTCCTTTCCTCCATCTCTGTTTCCCTACTGCAGCCTGAGATTGTGTAGACCACTATTGACATCTACTGAGCATGTTCCAGTTACAGTTCCCTTCTAAACTGCTCATTTCCTCCTTTTTCTTATATGTGCAGCCCATGTGGCTATAGAGGCAGACATTTGGGTGCATACACAGTGATAAATGACACTCCCCCTCTCTCCTCCTCCATGTCCATATTGCTAAACACTACGGGGTGTGATATAAAATGTTGATTGATGGAGGATTCACCTCCCTGTTAGTCCCAGCACATATACACCATAGACACAGGGTGCAGGAGCGTGATACAGCCTGTGATTGGCAGAACCTCCTCCAGATCTCTTTACAGTGTGAACAAACTGAAATCTTTGTCAGCCAACTTAAACAACATCTACACCATGTTACTTCCAAAAAAAAATAATCAATAAAAATAAATTAATTATCAATTCTGAAAGCCTTTTTTTTTTTTAGTCCATGTGACTGGCACAGCACCAATCAGTGCTGTGCAGACACAGATTCATACATTAGCAGAGTACTAGAAACTACTCCCTTAGAAGTTTCCCTGAGGACAGGAAAGACCTGGGAATGTCATGTGTAAGACTCAGAGAACAGTAGCTATAGCAGTAGAGAGACTCCCATCAACCAACAGGATGAGTACACAAGCAGGTCACCCTGGCGGATGTTGCAAGCCCCCCAAGGTGCGGGATCGCAGCACTAACCTGTATTCCCCAGAGCTCCTAATGGTGGAAATAGGTTTTGCAGCAATGTTAGTACCAGGCCGTGATCCTCAGCATTGCCCCATCAGTGTGCATAGTGATAAGTAACAGTTGTAGCACCAGGGTCCAATAGCTGATATAGCAGGTAGGGATCCAGCAGAAGCATAGTCAGTAAACAAGTCAAAGATCGGTAACAAGTGGTTGCAGGTTGGGATCAAGTGGAAGTGTAGTTGAGGAACAAGCCAAAGGTCGATAACAAATGGTAGTGGAGATAAAGACAGCTCCATGTATGCAAAGCAGCAGGCTATTGACTGGAAAGAGCACAATAATCTGACAAACAGGGAGTGCAGAGACATGGCTTAAATCAGGAAGATCATGGGAGCAGCAAAGAGTTCAAGGTTCACCAGAAACAAGAGACAAGGCAGGGAGCTGTCCAGCATCTTAGGTGGCACAGCGAGAAGAGCCACAGGCAGACACCACAGAGATCGCAGATTCAGATCTGGACCCTTTAACTGTGAATAATGGGCCTAGAATTCTTGTTCTCACTCCAGTGTGCACAGCGATAAGTAACAGGTGTTGCACAATCAATGTTTTCATGTGTAGGTGCCTTCGACGTGTGCATTTACTTTTGTACACAAATATATGTGGGGGTGGGGGAGCTAAAAAAATATGGGAGGGGGGATTTAAGTGTTTGGATGTAACAATTTTTTAACACTTTTTAATTTTTTTTACTGAATTTTTTTATCACGTAGGGGACAAAAATTGATGCTGTTTTGGTGACAGATTCTCTTTAATGAGACATCAAGTGTCTATAAGAAGCCCGATGTTTAACCTGTCCTCTTATGAAGCTAATGGAGTCATGACATTGAAAGGATTGGTGTTCTTTCCATGTTACCCTTGAAATTGCACCAAAAGGACCCTCTCTTATTTTTAAGGCCTCATGTACACTGCTGCTTCTAAACAGACATTTAGAGGCATTTGGGCATTATTTTAAGCTGCCCCTGAACTCATGTAATGTTATCTTATCAGTCCATGTACACGAGGTTGTTTAAGGTAATTTCCAGGCAGTTGAATTTAGAATCATTTCTTGGAAAGCAAAAAAATGCATTCAGACGGAAGTTCAGAGGCATTTGAAATGGCAAATGCCTGTAACAGCTTGTAAACGTGCCTAAACATGGTAACTCGCATCTAGGAGCATTTAATTTACAGGCGTTTCCATTTAAAAAAATAAAATTGCTCCTAGACGCGAACGCGGCAAAACGCCGCTAAACGCGGCATGCAAACGCGGCAAAACGGACAGTTTAGACGCCGGTTTCTAGCTGTCAAAAAAATCATTCAGGGGAGGTTGAAAAAGCATCCCGTGTACATGAAGCCTAAAGAAAATGTTGCTTTGTTAAATGTACCCCATAGCAGTTCCCAGCTCCCCATGCTCTTTTTTTACATTAGATTGCCTAGCTATTAGCCTCGAAAATGTTCAGAATTTACTGTCAAGATATGCCGCCCCTACCAACTTCATCTTCAACAAAAAGGATTCATTGCTAATTTGGGATATCACAAATTTCAAGCAGGATTTGAGGAACCCCCTCAAAAATTGCACCCAGACATATTTGTCTATCCCTATTTATAGGTCTCTCGGTAACCCTCCTTCTTGCATAGTCACTCATCTTTGGTGAATGATCTGCTCTTGTCAGACTTACAGCTGTGTTTTTCCATGTCTCAATGATTAATTTATAAATGTATTGACTTGTGGCTTCAAATCCATTTTAATGGAGTTGCTTGAAGCGTTCTTTAGTTTTCACCATAAAAGTTAAAATACAATAATAACACTCTCAGCTACTTCAGACCAGAGAATCCACATTTCCTCCAAATCTTGGGCAGCACCACAGATAATAGCAAATCTGTTTCTGAAACAATAAAAAGAAACCATTCTATCTTTTCCTTATGAATTTGAATACCTACAAAGCTAAGTCTATCCAGAATAAATTACTTGGCACTTGTTTGTCTAGAAAGACTGCTCACTGTAGTACTTTTTTACACCCAAACACTTGCACTTGTAAGGGGGATACCCTAAGCAGGATTACCCCATGACTGTCTGAGTCTGTTGACTGTCTAGCTACAGAATATTCAGTGGCTTGAAATATGAGACTACTCTCCCACTGATTTGTATTATCTACAGTGGGCTGTATATCATTGCATGATTTTAATGACATTGTTGGACACTTTAAAGACTTTAATTCATGAAAATCCCAGGAGGTCATCAGTTTCTGTGATGATGCAGTCACTCTATCTATTATCTACTATCATTGTGTGGTTCAAGTTTAGTTTATCATGCATTTGCCCCAATTTGATCAAACAACAGCTGAGCTTTTTGACCGTGTCTGCATGCCTTTTATAATGAGTTACAGTCTTAAGATGAACATAGGATGGATCAAAATTTGGCTGGTATTTGGGGATCACCTATGGCCATTCCTTTTTAAGAGAAGTCAATCTAATGATCAACTCCTCTCAAACAGTGCTGTTGGTGTATTTTTGTTCCATCAGCACTACAGCCAATCAGCTGCAATGTGGAGCAGTGTATTCTGACAGAAGAAGAATGCCTGCTGTCAGAATACAATGGCACAGCGGGAAGGATCCCCCATCCACCTTGCTTGTGTGTAGAGATGGGCCGAAAACCCCTCTGTTTGGTTCTCAGCAGAACTCCCGAACAGGAGAAAAGTTCTAAATGGTGAACCCCATTGAAGTCTAAGGGAGCCAAACAGGAAAAATCAAAAGTGCCCATTTTGATGGCTTATATGCAAGTAATTGGCCATAAAAGGGGTATGGGGGTCCGGGTACTGCACTGTATCAATGCAAAAAAAATGTTTTAAATTATTGTTTTTTTCCAGAGAAAAGCAGAACCCCACGCCAAAATAGAAAAAAATAAAACGGCATGGGGTCCCCCCCAAAATCCATACCAGCCCTTATCTGAGAAAGCAGCCTGGCAGGTCAGGAAAGGGGGTGGGGACAAGGGTCTCTTCCCTACAACCCTGGCCAGTAGTTGTGTGGGTATGCGGGCAGGGGGCTTATCAGAATTCGGAAGCCCCCATTTAACAAGGGGGTCCCTAGATCCCAGCCCCCCTATGTGAATGAGTATGGGGTACATAGTAGCCCTACCTATTCACCAAAAAGTGTCAAAAAGTAATAAAAAGGGAGAGACAGTTTTTGACAATTCCTTATTAAGAAATACAAAATAAAAAAACAGTGTCCCCCGCTGTCCATGAAGGCTGGCCACCTACTGCAGGCTCCACCATTTGACAGTTCTTATATAGGTAAGGGGCAGGGCCACCTGGCTAGTTCACCTGGTGGCACCGGCCCCTTCTAACATTATGGACCAGTGGGTCAGTGATGTCACAAGGGGGCGGTGCCACCAGGTGACATAGCCAGGTGGCCCCACCCCTTACCCATATAAGAACTGTCAAACAGCAGAGCCTGCAGTAAGCAGGCCAGCCTTCATCGTCGGTGGGAGCGTTTTTTGTTTTTTTTGGGTGTGGCGGGTAGCGTGATTGACAATGGACTTACATCGGGGGACATTTTTTTTTATTTTTTAAGGAATTGTCAAAAATTGTTTCTGTTTTTTTATTACTTTTTGACACTTTTTTGGAGAATGGGTTGGGGTAGATCTAGGGTCCCCTTGTTTAAGGGGGCTTCCAGATTATGATATGCCCCCCTGCCCGCACACCCCCACAACCACCGGCCATGGTTGTGGGGATGAGGCCCTCATCCCCATGAACATGGGGACAAGGTGAAGCACACACACACCCTATGTTGAGGGCATGTGGCCTGGTATGGTTCAGGAGGGGGGTGCTTGCTCATCACCCCCCCTTTCCTGACCTGCCAGGCTGCATGCTCGGATAAAGGTCTGGTATGGATTTTGGGGGGGACACAACGCCATTTTTTTTTTTAAAAATGGTGGGGGATTTTCCTTAAAATCAATACCAGACCTGCAGTAGGCATTCTATGCCATACCTATTTTTACGTGCAATTTTTTTTTATACTGTCAGAGGGGAACCCATTAACAGCTGATGACTCATCGGTTGTTAAGGATGGTGCGGCCGGCTTTCTGGCCTTGCTCCTTGACAACCAGCTTTTACCTCGCCCTGAGGGCATGCAGATTTTACTGTGCCATGTTGAGGGCATGAGGCCTGGTATGGTTCAGGAGGGGGGGCATTAGCTCACCCCCCCTTTCCTAACCTGTCAGGCTGCATGCTCAGATAAAAGTCTGGTATGCATTTTTGGGGGTACCCAACGACAATTTTTTTTTAAATTTTGGCATGCTTCCCCTTAAAATCCATACCAGACCTGAAGGGGGGACTGTCAGCAGGGAAGCCCATTGACAACTGACGACTCATGCATTCTATGCATTAAGATAAAAAGCCTTCTGTGTATAGGAGCCGCCCCAGTACCCCCTAATACTTCTGATTGGCTGAGACACATCAGTGACGCCATTGGCTCCCCAGCTGCTGTCAATCAAAGTCAGTTAGCCAATCAGAAGCGAGAGAGGCGGGGCTGAATGGCAGCTCCGTAGCTGAATGATGTTTGCTCTGGGTGCACTTGACAGGAGGGAGGGGCCAGGAGCAGCGAAGAGGCACTCGAGTAGAGGAGGATCCACGCTTCCCTGTGCAAAACCACTGCACAGAGGAGGTGAGTATAACATGTTTGTTATTAAAAAAAACCATAAGACTTTACAATCACTTTAACGACGCCACGGTCGGCTTCCGGCCCCGCTCTTTAACAACCAGTCTTTATTGCGCCTTGATTTGGCAAAGCTTTGCCCAATCAGGGCACAGAATGCCGAACACCCTGAAAATCCGGGTGTTCGGGCTGAACCGTTCACCCAACTCTACTTGTGTGGATAGGGGATTGCATTCAGTTTTCTTCAATCAGCCCACTGGCTAATTGAAAAAAACTGAGTAATATATTGCCAGCTTTATAATTTACTGTTTGTGTTAAAGAGGTGTGTGTGTACCCGAGTATAGTATTGCTGCAGGAGACCCACTTGGAAGGAGGCGTTAAAACATTTTTTCACAAAGTCAAATTTCCATTTCAATACCATGAGACTTACTCCACATACGTGAGGTGAGCATTCTGGTTGCTCCATTGGTTGGGTTCTCCTGTATGCAATGCATCCTTGATAAAGGTGGATGATATATTATGATATTATGTACACTGATGGATAAAAATGTTTTTTGATAAATGTTTATATACCGCCAGGGCCGCCACCATACGATGATGAAGTACTTAAGCAAATTGCTAAGACTATGACCCAACGGCAAGCAATACCGGTTATAATAATGGGCGATTTTGATAATATAATTAATGAGGAAAAGGACAGCTTTAATAAATTAAGTAAGGCAGTGAAAAAAGGTGATACAAGATTTCCTGAACAATTAGCTGAAATAGGTTGGACAGATGTTTGGAGACTTAGACATCCAAGTGCCAAGGAATACTCATGTTGCTCAAGCACTTACCAGTCCTTATCTAGGATAGATCTTGTCTTGGGGATTGATAATCTTCTTCCATGGCTTGATACTGTAAAATATAGTGTCAGGGGCATCTCGGATCACTCCCCTTTAATAGCAACACTGGTCTCTGGCAGAAGATTAAATTTACCGATGTGGAAAGTTAATCTACAGTACATTGCCTGTCATTGAAGCCAAAAGAGACTAATGTTAAAATGAGACTGATAGAATTATTTTTGAATAATAAAGATACTGTACCACCTATGGTTGTATGGGATGCTATGAAAGCATACCTAAGAGGAGATTTGATCACAGAATTATCTAAGATTAAAAAATCCTCTGGACAATGGGAAAAAGAAATAATGCAGATAGTGAAATAGACGGAAGAGAATTTCATTAGAGATCTGATGGAAGAGGGCAGACTTGCTTGGCAGGAGGCTCAGAAATTATATAGCAAATTATCTCTAACTAAAGCAGAAAATAAAAGATTCTTTCAGGACCAGAAATATTATGAGGCCAGGGAACAGACAGGACATATGCTCACGGCAATCGCTAGGGCTCAACAAGAACACTCGACGATAACATTAATAAAAGATAAAAATGGGGAAGTAGTGCAAGATGTGAATAATATTCTGGAGGCATTTGTTCTGTTTTATTCCTCACTCTATCATTCCCAAGTAGGTGAAACAATGGATCAAATTAAGATATTCTTGGATAATCTTGATATTCCCAAATTGAAACAGTCAGAAAGAGAACAACTAGACCAGTGGTTCTCAACTCCTGTCCTCAGGACCCACTAAAAGGCCAGGTTTCCAAGATAACTGAAATACATCACAGGTGATATAATTTGCTGCTCAGTGATTGCAGTATTCTAGTCTGCATCATCCCAAGGTAATCCTGAAGATCTGGCCTGTTAGTGGGTCCTGAGGACAGGAGTTGAGAACCACTGATCTAGACTCTCCTTTGACTCTGGATGAAATAAAAGAGGCAGATTCAAAGATGCATAATAATAAATCCCCTGGCCCAGACGGTTTGCCAACCAAAATTTATAAAAAAATATGGTAAGGTGTTACTACCGGAATTACTAGAAGTACTATTAAAAGCTTTTGAATCTCAAAAATTTCCAGACTCCATGAGAGAGACTACAATAATAGTAATCCCAAAACAGGATAAAGATCCATTACTTCCAGAGTCTTATTGTCCTATCTCTCTTCTTACAACTGATGTCAAGATCTTAGCTAAGGCCCTAGCAAATAGATTCTCTAGATATATAACCTTATTGGTCCATAAAGACCAATCCGGCTTCATTCCAACCAGGTCAACAGCTACAAACATTCGACGGCTATTTTTGAATTTACTACCTACGGATAATATGGGAGATATGGCAATATTCTCCTTAGACGCCCATAAAGTGTTTGATAGCATTGAATGGGAATATTTATGGGTAGCACTCTCAGCCTTTTGAATAGGACCTAGATATATAGCATGGATACGTTTGCCGTATGACAAACCTACGGCCAAGCTAAGAATTAATAACACTCTCTCCTCTTCATTCCCATTGTCCAGAGGAATAAGACAGGGCTGTCCCTTGTCACCTCTTTTGTTTGCTTTAGCAATAGAACCATTGGCCATAGCTATTCAACAGGAATCAGGGATTGTTGGCTTCCGAAGACAGGAGTGCGAGACAGGAAAAAAATCGCACTATATGCGGATGATGCTCTCATATTCCCACAGGATACATCCGAGTCATTGGGGAGCCTTATGCACCTTATTTTAAGATTTGGAAAATTCTCAGGATTCCAGATTAACTGGAGTAAATCTATATTGCTACCATTGGATAATACACAGATTTCTCAATCAGTCATAACTTTCGAAATTCAAATTAGACATAACATTAAATATCTAGGTATAACAATCTCTAAACAAGTAAAGGAGTATATCCCTCTTAAGGTTAAAACACTTTTGGAAAGACTCTCGGACAAGGGCAAAAGTTGGTGCAAACTCCCGCTTTTGGTAAAGGGAAGAGCAAGTTTTATAAAGATGATATGGACACCTCAACTGCTCTATATATTACATAACTCTCCCATCTGGATTACATCCATATGGTTTAAAAAGATAGAATCCTTGATCCGAGAGCTTATCTAGAGAAAAAAACACCCACGTATCAAACTAGACTCCCTGATGTTATCTACAAAAGCAGGTGGTCTGGCAATCCCACACCCAAAAAATTATTTCTTAGCCTCCCAAATGCAGCACTGGTTAGGTTGGACCGAAAGGGTTAACTCTGATCCAATATAGGGTCTATTATTATCCAGCTATGAGGACTATCCCCTGATATCACTACTAGAAACAAGTAACCTATCCCGTGACTGAAAGATACCCTCGGGGAGGCTGCTTGAAAAAGTTTTGCGATGAAATTATTAATAGGGATTAGTGGCTTTAACATAATTACTCTAATATGGAACAACTCTAAATATGGGGAAGTGAAAAAGCTCAAGGTCTTTGATCTATGGAAGCCTAAAGGGATACTGTACACACATCAGTTATATGAACATGATAATCTAAAAACATTTGAACAATTAAGTAGAGAATTTGAAATTCCTAACCATAGGTTCTTCCAATACCTACAATTATGCCACACTATACAAACACAGATCCGAACTCCACTATTAAAGTATAATAACATGACTCCTATCATAAAACTGTTTAATAGTAAAGTTAAAAAGGGTCTCATATCTAAAATATATAGTATTCTACAGGGTAAACGTCAAGATGGTTATATTATACCATCAAGAATGCAATGGGAGAGGGATTTAGGTCACATATCAGACAACCAATAAAATATGGCACTAGAGGCCATTCCCTTGGTCTCTTTGTCCCCAGAACCAAGACTTCTCATTATTCATTTTACATAGAGCATGTCATACCCCAGAAAAACTGTTTAAATGGAGCCGCAGGGAGTCTCCTAAAGGCCATAACTGTAAAGAGGGTCTGGCCAACCTGATCCACATGCTCTGGAGATGCCTTAAATTACGCTGTTACTGGTCTGGTATTATTGAAACGGTTAAAGTCGCCTTTAGGGTAGATTTATCAGATGATCCGGGCATGTGTCTTATGGCGGAAGACTCCTTGCGTCGATCCGAAGATTATATTTTAATTTGCGGGGCCTTATATCAGGCACGTAAACTTATAGCCCAAAAATGGATGTCTTCATACCCACCTACAACTGCTGAATGGAAACAGCAAATGGATATTATTCTAATTAGAGAGAAATGCACATATTTACATAGAGACTGCCCAGAAAGCTTTGAAAAGATTTGGGAAAAATGGCTGGCAACACCGGAGATCTGAGCATAGCTAATGGTAATATCTATATGGATAATGAAATACAATATTCTTTTTTTTTGCGATTGGTTTTGGGGGCACAGGGGATCTGTGTGTCGGTACCTATAATGTATGTTATGTATGTAAATTTAATAACAATAAAAAGACAATTTGATTGGAAAAAAAAGAGGTGTGTGTGTGAGTGAGAGAGAGAGAGAAATGACTCAACGCTAACCCAATAAAGTGCAAGCAGAGTAAAAATTGAAAATGATCTTTTATTCATATAGCACCATGAGATTTTGTAGTACTTTGCACTTGTAATGTTGATCCTATGTACTGATGCACTGTAAGTAAACACTTAAACCATTTTGATTTAATTGATTTGTTTGAAATATGCTTCCCAAAAAAGGTAATTACATTTGATAACCTTATTGAAATAAATACATGTATCAGGAAACTAATCAGAAGAAGTATTTTATTTCTAATCCCATTATTAGAAGTAAGCAGAAGGAGAATTTTGTAAATACTAGATTGTTAAATTCCTCTTGAAAGAATCTTGTAAATGATGGTAAAACATATTTTAACACCTTTAAAGAATAATTATTAGATGAGATTAAAAAAATACCTCCTAAAAATGTATAGAGGATCTCAGGATAGTTAACCACATAAGCACCGATTTCACCCCCTTTATGACCAGACCATTATTTGTGATTCAGCACTGCACTACTTTAACTGGCAATTGCTCAGTCATGCAACACTGTACCCAAATTGAATTTTTGTAATTGTTTTCACACAAAGAGAGCTATTTAGAAAAAAAAAAAAAAAACAATACTTTCTACTTTCTGTTATAACAAATCTCCAATAAAAAAAATATTGTCATAAATTTAGGCCATAAAGGATTTTGCTTCGTGTCTTTGGTAAAAAAAATCCCAATAGGTGTATATTAATTGGTTAGTTTGACAGTTATATCATCTACATACTATGATATATACTGTATACTGAAATTTACACAGCTGTTACTTTCTGACTGTCTATCACATTTCTTTAGGTGTTAAAATGACGTGGCAGTACAAATATCCCTAAATGACCACTTTTTGGAAAGTAGACACCCCATGGTATTTGCTGGGTGGCATGTCGAGTGCATGGAAGATTTTATTTTTTGCCACAAGTTTTTGGAAAATGAAAAAAAAAAAAAAAGTTCTTTATTTTTTTTACACAAGGTTGTCACTTTAATGATACATTTCTCACACATGCCATGGGTATATATGGAATTAAACCCCAAATACATTCTGCTACTTCACCCGAGTATAGGGATACCACAGGTTTGAAACTTTTTGGCAGCCTAGTTGAGAACGGGGCCTGAAAACCAATGACCACCTTCAGGCTTTCACGGGGCATTATTCACTCATGTTGTTTCCTCACTGCCTATCAGAATTTTGGAGGCCCTGAAACATAAGGATATTACAAACACTTCCCAAATTACCCGTTTTTGGAAAGTAGACACCCCAAGGAATTTGATAATAAGAGGCATGGTATTTTGCAGATCATATTTTTTTGTCACAAGGTTTTGAAAAATTAAAAAAGAAAATAAAAAATACATTTTTGTTTTCTTTCTTCATTTTCCAAAAACTTGTGGCAACAAATACTTTGGAGTATCTACTTTCCAAAAAGGGGTCATGTGGGGGGTGTTTTGTACTATCCTGGCATTTCAAGGCCTCCGAAGCGGTGATAGGTAGTAGGAAGTGAAATGAGGAAATTATGCCCTTTGAAAGTTTGAAGGTGATCATTGGATTTTGGGCTCCTGTATGTGGCTAGACTGCCAAAAAGTATCTCACATGCTGTATCCCCATACTCAGGAGAAGTAGCAGAATGCGTTATGGGGTGCAATTCCACATATACCCATGGCATGGGTGAGAAATATTTATTAAAGTGACAACTTTCCAAAAATGGGTCATGGGTGGGGGGTATTTGAACTGTCTTCTCATGTTGGACATGTAATGTTCTTTTTTCATGCAACCTGTGGGATCGATGTGGATGAAAAAAGTATTTGTCGAAGCATAGGTACTACCCACTGACTGCTCCTAATGCTTGGGCATACAAATTGATGTGGATGAAGAAATCGCTGCCAGGTAAAAAAGTGTGTAATTTGCCCACCAGCTGAACCAACCACCCTGCATCCACCTGCTTCTAATGATGGGCATACATGTAATGCCCTTATTTTCGTTCTGCCCATGGGGTGGATTGATCAATGTGGATAAGGAAATCTCTGCCAGAAATTTTTTTAAAAATTATACGCCGAAGCATAGAAGTGATGTGTCCACTGACCACCCCAAGCCCCTCATGCTTGGGCATGCACATTTTTTTTTTAACTGCGGATGAGAGTTCTCCTCCTGCAGCACTGCAATACACTATATTGCCAAAAGTATTGGGACACCTGCCTTTACACACGCATGAACTTTAATGCCATCCCAGTCTTAGTCTGTAGGGTTTAATATTGAGTTGTCCCATCCTTTGTAGCTATAACAGCTTCAACTTTTCCAGGAAGGCTGTCCACAAGGTTTAGGAGTGTGTCTATGGGAATGTCTGACTATTCTTCCAGAAGCACATTTGTGAGGTCAGGCACTGATGTTGGATGAGAAGGCCTTGCTCACAGTCTCTGCTCTAATTCATCCCAAAGGTGTTCTATTGGGTTGAGGTCAGGACTTAAATGGCATCCCAGTCTTAGTCCGTAGGGTTCAATATTGAGTTGGCCCACCCTTTGCAGCTATAACAGCTTCAACTCTTATGGTAAGGCTATCTGCAAGGTTTAGGAGTGTGTCATCTATGGGAATGTTTGACCATTCTTCCAGAAGCACATTTGTGAGGTTAGGCACTGTGAATGTTGGAAGAGAAGGCCTGCCTCTCAGTCTCCACTTTAATTCATCCGAAAGGTGTTCTATTGGGTTGAGGTCAGGACTCTTCAGGTCATTCAAGTTCCTCCACCCCAAACTTGCTCACCCATGTCTTTATTGACCTTGATTTGTGCAATGGTCCAAATCATTTGGTGGAGGGGGGATTATGGTGTGGCGTTGCTTTTCAGGGGTTGGGTTTGGCCCCTTAGTTCCAGTGAAGGGAACTCTTAAGGCATCAGTATACCAAGACATTTTGGATAACTTCATGCTCCTAACTTTGTGGGAACAGTTTGAGGATGGCCCCTTCCTGTTCCAACATGACTGCGCACCAGTGCACAAAGCAAGGTCCGTAAAGACATGGATGAGCGAGTTTGGGGTGGAGGAGCTTGACTAGCCTGCAGAGAGTCCTGACCTCAACCTGATAGAACACCTTTGGCATGAATAGGAGCAGAGACTGCGAGCCAGGCCTTCTTGTGCCTGATCTCACAAATGTGCTTCTGGAAGAGTGGTCAAACATTCCCATAGACACACTCCTAAACCTTGCGGACACCCTTCCCAGAAAATTTGAAGCTGTTATAGCTGAAAAGGGTGGGCCAACTCAATATTGTACCCTATGGACTAAGACTGGGATGCCATTAAAGTTCATGTGCGTGTAAAGGCAGGCGTTCCTATACTTTTGGCAATATAGTGCATGTATTCTGACATAAGTATTACTTTTGTGTTTCTGTATTTTTTGTTCTACTTTTTTTTGCAATTTCTTTATTTAACCTCCCTGGCGGTATGACTGAGTCTGGAATTTATTGCTGAAAGCGGTAATGGTTTTCTGCATGGAGACAATTATTTTGCATGAAAATTTGGCGTTTTATATTGTAGGCCTGTAATTCTTAGCAATAACTCCCTTAAATCTGTCCAAACAAGAGTCTAGTAGACATCCTGGGTATGAAAAAGTTTGAAAAATGAAATCATAAATTATAATATAATAAATAACTAAAAATAATTATCACAAATAATAATATAATAGTGATAAAATGTATTCAATAATGTAATCAAACCAAAAACGCAGAAATTTGCTCATTTGCAGAATTGTCGCTGTCGTCACTTTCAGTGTCTGATGATAAATTTCCCCAAAAATCAGTATCACTCAATTCTGCAAATGATTCTTATTTACTATCGGTGTTTTCTAGCTGGTCAAAAACCACTTTTGACGCAAAGGGACACTTTTTGGTTGCTATGGACATTTTCATGTTTCCAGGCAGAAAGAATGACATTTATTATATAAAAGTGCATGCAGGGCTCTGGGCAAACCACTAGGGACAAAGGGGATGTGAAATGACTTCATACAGTAATGTTATCTATAAGATTACAGTGTACTGTATGTATAGTGTGTGTTTCACTTTTTGAATTTCCCGCCGGTCTCCGTCCCCATGCGACGCGACGCTCACAGGGAACGGAGCCCGGCACACAGGAGTCATCTGGCGGCGGACAGACACGCTGACACCGCGGGAGGATATCGCTGGATCCAGGGGACAAGGTAAGTAACATTGCCTGAATCCAGAGATGCAATCCCGAGTGTGGCTCGGGGTTACCGCTCTTGGTACTGAAAATCCACCCCGAGCCACACTCGGGAATACCGCCAGGGAGGTTAAAAGGACAAAATAAACAAAGTAGAACATCCATCAAATCAGAGGTATACATGTTAGAGGATAGCATCTCAGTTAACCTAATGGCATTTCACACATAACCTAGAGATCTGAAGTAAGTCATACAAGGATCATAAATGCAGAAGATAAAAGTTCTTATCCGCTGACCTCTAACGACTGCGGGAGAAGCAAAAGTGCTTGCACTTATGAATGTCCCAATTTACAAAGCAGAGAGAGGAAAAGAGATCTAGGGAAGACAGAAAAACAGGAGAGGGGAGAGAGAGAAAAAAAAGGGGGGAGAGCAATCCAGAGCACAGAAGCGTGTACATATATGCAAGAAGTATGTAGGGAGACTTCAGCCATCAGATTCAGAATATCCCTCCAATAGTGCCTTACCTGCGTCCAAGTATGCAAACATGTTCCAATAAGACCACATTTTAGTATACTGTTCCTTCCTGTCTTGAGCGGTAAGAACTAGGTGTTCTAAGGCATTGATGTGCCCAACCTTATTAAGCCACACCGCAATGGTAGGGGGATTATAATTTCTCCAGCATAATGTAACACAGGCTTTGGCAGCATTAAGCAGGTGATGAAGAACTGAATTTTTGTATGTCTTAAGTGGTATTTGCGAGCAGTGGAGTAGGAAGAAGGCAGGATCCTCTGAAATGAGAAAAGTCAGTGAATTGTTGGGAAATTCTCTGTACCTCTAACCAATAATTAAAAAAAAAATCAAATAAACCTGATTTTCGGGCAGGTCCAGAAGATGTGGAGCAACGTCCCTTGCTCCCACTGGCATCTCCAGTGAAATACCAGCAAGTCAGTATTTTATAATTATTTTCCTGGGTACGGGTACAAATGGAGGACTTCAAGGCCAAATATATAATATTCTGTCTTTGAGCAGGCGTAAAGGTTTTGTTAAGGTCCCTCTCCCATTTACCCAGGCTCGACAGGGTGAAATTTTCAGGAGGGGAGATCAATAGCGCATAAATCTTTGAAAGTGAATGGGGGAGGGGGTCTTCTTCATCGCAGTAAGCTTTGAACATCGTTACTCAACGGCAGAAATTTTCCACGGGTCCTAAGGAGCAAAGAGTGTGGAGCAATAGCAACGCTTGCCAAAGAGTTAATCTAAATTTCCCATCTGGCTGCCTCAATGCCGAGATCGAGGGCCAGGTATTCGAGTTCAAAAAGCGGGATGCTTGAAAACAGCCACGTTCAATGAGACAGTAGAACGGACCAGGCTCTGTGCCAGGAGCAAAACCAGGATTGCCTAGAATGGGATATAGGGGTGAATGGGCAGAGAAAAGTTCCGAGTTCTGACAGGTCAAGGAGCAGACATGAAGCATAGTGTTTATGGTGGGATGTAGTTTAAGAGCGGTTGGTAAATCCTGGTAACACGATGGCGCTTGCTTCAAAGGTACAGGATTTTGTCACTGCTCAATGGTTGTCTAGAGTTTAAAAGCGCCATGTCTGCACCAATCCACTATCCGTCCCATGTGGGCCGCCTGATAATACTTCATGGCATCTAGAACCGGCATTCCTCTGTGACATTTAGGGAGCATCATAAGACGTCTATGTAGTCTAGGTCTTTTATGCACCCAAATAAATCTGACAAAAAGAGTTTTAACTTGACGAAAAAAGGCACAGGGGATGTGAACGGGCAATGTCTGAAAAAGGTAGAGAAACTTCGGCAAAATAGTAATTTTAATGATGTTGCAACGGCCAAACCAAGAATGTAGGCCCGGGTGCCACTTGTCCAAAACGGTGCAAACCTTACTGAGTAGAGGCGGAAAGTTGAGGGCGAATACGTCTGCTGGATTCGGGGGGATATAGGTGCCCAAATATTTCAGCACCACAGACACCCATTTAAAATGAAAGTTAGGGGCGCATGCGCGGCGCGATGCAGGGCGGCGGCTCCTCTTAACAGCTCCGCGGCTGCTATCTGGGGGAAAGGCGATTACAGGGCTTTACACCCTCAAAAAAAGCACAAAAACATTCCACAACCCTGCCTGAACACCTGGTGCATGCCTGGAAGCAAGAAGGGACCGAAGAAGCGCCGCTCACAGAGCCATCTCACAACTTACTTACTCCGGTCCCAGGAGAAGAACAGCAAGATGTCCCAAAATGGCCACCATGCTGTCTCAGAAAGGCTCCTCTTCTGCAAATGATGTCTCCCTAATCAATCCAAACTGTGAGTATAACTCTCCACATATACCACAGACAGGTATCACCAAGGCAGACTTAGAGGATAGCCTAGCAGCAATATACGAAAAACTGGCAGATAAGATACACAGAGAGGTCAGTAACTCCACAAACGCCCTAACACAAGAGATATCTGCCCTAGGAAATTGCACAGATATTCTTGAGACTAAACATGATGAACTGACTCTCGCACATAATGATTTAAGAAAAGACTATGAAACATTAGCGGAAAACTTTGCGTATGTGCAAACGCAAGTCGAAGATCTCGATAACAGAAACAGAAGGAATAACTTGCGCATTCGCCGTGTTCCAGAATCAATAACGGACATGCACACCGCCATGCTTAAGCTGTTTCACTCCCTTGTTCCTGAAAAATCTGATGATGCATTTTTATGCGACAGGATGCACAGAGCACTAAGGCCAAAACCACCAGCAGATAAACCACCCAGAGACATAATTCTTTGTCTAAAAGATTTCCTTATAAAAGAAGATATCCTGAGGGCCTCCAGAAACACCACTAATATCAACATTGAAGGGACAAAAATCCAAATATATCCAGACATCTCCCCTGCGACACTTGAAAGGAGACGCAACATGAGGGAAGTCACAAGTGTTTTGCAAAGTGCCAGAATCCGTTATAGATGGGGATTCCCCTTCAAATTATCGGTCCCTCACAATGGCACAGTATACACAGTATACAATCTAACAGAAGGAAAGGATCTTCTAATCAAGCTAGGCCTTTTAGACCCTGAACCTGCCCTGCGTCTTCCATCTACTCCCCGACCTTCTCCCATCTGGTCCACCCCGGCATCAAGACGTGATCAAAGAAATTTGCGACAGTCTCCTAGGAATCTCTCAGCCTGACTCATACCATTAGATCAGTAATATCTTACTTTGCCTGCATAATTTTGTCCGGATATTTTATTTTGCTCTATTTTCCGTTTTTTTCTTTCTTTTTTTTTTTTTTTTTGCTTCTTCAATTTCGCACATTGTGAATGATACCATCTTTGCCCTGCTGATGCCAATGTTTCATATGTTTTCAACAGACATGATTCAATTTTACTCAGGGATGATATCCTTCTCTAACAGTTTTTTCTCTGAGCCCAGAATAATACTTTGTTGAGCTCATTCTCACACATTGGAAGCATTACCACTTTTGCCCTGTGGATGTCACTATTACACAAGTTTTCAACAAACATGATTTAGTCCAGCTTCAGGATGGCATCCCCTCCCTCTAACCTCAACATCACACAAGAGGTTTATCTCCCTGACATATGTGGACATCACAAGGTTTCTATCCATGTAAGAACCAGGCTAAAACTTGACTTTAATGACATTGCTTCTCACTTATTATAATGATTATTTCTGTTCTTACAGGAAAGAGTACATAGAACAAATGCACTCATGGCAATATGGTCTAATCAATAATTTTTCCAGTGTTATATTCTCACACTATCTAATTATATGCTGATTCTTATATAGCAATTTATGCATACACTTAATTTCTTGCTATATTTGCTTCTCTCGTTGTTAACAGTATTTGTTGCCTTCAGGTATGTACTACCTTATATCCTTTATTTTTCAACATTTTAGCATCGCCTATTCCCCCAGGCGCCGTTGCTGGATTGTCCCCCACCTGTCAATGTTTTTGAGGCATTGCAGTTTATGCCCGGTCCCCAGACCTTCCTCGCTCAATGCATTGTCAGGATGTGGACGGTTTAGTCCATTTGTGAAAGTTTTGTTGTCGTCAGATATATTCTCTTTCGACCCCAATATTGCTGTTACGCAATCTTTATTGTTGTTTTTTCTACTAAATATATCTTTACTTTTACATTTTTGTAATGATTATGGAAGGAATATATTGTTCACTAAACTATTTGTAACTTTTACATGCACCAAATATCTTCTCAGTGCCTGTTACCCTCATCAATCTTGTGCCACAGGGTGTGGGGCGGTCGAGTGTGCAGTCTTCTGTGGAGTTCCGTTCAGATCCCACGTATGGAGATACGGTAAAACCATCTCTGATTCTCACTTTCAACATAAAACACACAGTTTTTATAGTCTCCTTTTCTTAACACAATAATGGATCTTAAGATTATTACTAGAGTTGAGCGAACACCTGGACGTTCGGGTTCTGCTGGTCCGTCCGAACTTCGGGACAAAGTCCGGGTCCGGGTCCGGACGGAACCCGAACGATCGCACGGACAACGAACCCCATTGAAATCAATGGGGACCCGAACTTTTAGGCACAAAAAATGGCTGTAGCAAAGTCCTGGAAAGCCCCAGAGGGCTGCAAAAGGAAGTAAAATGGGGGTAAGGGTAGGGCAAGTGCCCTACAAAAAAAATGGGGACAGGGAAATAACTTTAAATATTTAAAAAAAAATAAAAACAAAAAAAAGCAAAAATGGAGGTGAATGTGGATCATCGTCAAACTGTGTCTGAAAAGTATTAATTAATGGTAGAAACCATATAACTGTTCTAAAATCATCTTCAAACTAGGGCAAG
>BLSH010003274.1:47752-66760 GCA_018402905.1 Glandirana rugosa
ATCCGGCTTCGGGGGACTAAACCTCCCAGATATTTCACATCACTCCAATGTAGACCCAAAAAAAGGTCTGGTCTATTTACTCAACTACAGAAAGACATCACATAGGTTAAACATAAACACTTATAATTAACCCTCACTCGCCTTTATTTTATCTTCAAACCCTTCTTAACAGTAGAATTAACGTGTATTAAAAGGTTCTTTTCTTTATAATTTTCACCAGGTCTTAAAATCGTTGAAAGACTATACTTGTTTTTCCCCTCCCATCAATACAACTATTTCACATAACTTCAAACCCCACTAAACCTGTGGATTTATAGACTTACTAAAGTCAATCTCTCAAAATGCTCAATCCTACCTATAAACATACCCACTGACATCTCACATCATATCCAAAACAACTTCTCTTTTACTTGGTGCCCCCACTCATTCAGATATTTAGGTGTCCAAATCACCCCAAACTTCAATACACTTTATCAACATAACTACCCTCCCCTTTTTGTTCATATCAGAAAGTTGCTAAAATTCTGGACCACTTTTAATATTTCTTTTCTTGGAAAATTATGTGCAATTAAGATGACAATTCTTCCCAAACTTCTATTTTATTTCCGCTCACTCCCAATTAATATTCACAAATACAAATTGGATACACTACAGAAAGACATCAACTCATTTATCTGGTCTGGAAAAAAACCCAGATGTAACCTCACTACACTTTATAGACCCTCCAAATCAGGGGGCTTCGGCCTACCCAACATTTGGCAATATTACATTTCGGCTAGATTAACACATCTCACACAATGGTCGGCAGACCCTAAGGATATTCCTTGGTTAACCTTTGAATCATCTTCTATCTCTCCCTTTTTCATTAATGGAATCCTATGGTCTAATACAATTAAATATAAACAACTACAAAAGCGCAATAGTATTGTTGCCCAGCTATATAAATTCTGGTCCAGACACAAAGACACCCTTAACCTAGTCTCTCAACCCCCCCCCTCTTGCATCATACATTGGTGAAATAACTGAACCCCACGATATTTCTGCTCTTTCCATCTAGAAGAATCACAAGCTCACTAACTTACTCTCCCTTACGGAAGATGGTATTTTCCTCCCTTTAGAAAGAATTAAAACCAAGTTCAATTTCCCAGATGCCACCTCCCAACACTACTCGATCATCAAAAATTTTTATAACAAACTTTTCCCATCCAAATTAAAAACACCCTTTACTCCAATGGAGAACATATGTATAAAATCCCCAAGGGGAAAAGGTCTCATCTCAATCCTCTACAAACACATTACAGATATTACTCAACCTCATAAAACACAAGCCATGATAAAATGGGAAACAAACCTTGATCTCACTATATCTATCAAAGACTGGTATACTATGATAGACAACTCACATAAATGCAACCTAGCAACTGCTTTTAGAGAAACACCCACTAAACTCCTTACCAGATGGTATCTTACTCCCGCCAAGATCAATTTAATGTACCCATCCTCCCCTCAAACATGTTTCCGAGGTTGTAATGCACTGGGTACTCTACTGCACATATTCTGGGATTGTGTTCATGTTAAAGATATCTGGATCTTAGCTCATATTAGAATTTCCAAATTTTTGAATAGACAGATCCCTATATCTCCACAAATATGTCTACTTTTTCAATCCATACCCGACACCCCAATTCAATGCCTAAGATTGATACACACTCTATTCAGTGCGATTCAGTGGATGATAGCTTGTAACTGGCGCTCCAAAAATCTCTCTTGGTCACAAGTACTACATAGAATGGATCAAGCTAGACTCACAGAATATATCCTTCATACCCTGTATGATTCAAGACATATTCTAAAGGAAAAATGGTCCTATTGGGATATTCCATGACATACTCTATGAGCTACTCTCAGTGTTTCTAACACTTCTACTTTCTATCTTCAAATCCTCACCCCATAACTCTGATGTACACAATTGTATGGTGCTTACCTCATCTATTGTAATTATATCTATGTAGATACCCCTCAGGGTTGTTAAGTTTCTGTATTATAATGTATAATATAAGGTACTGATTCATGTATGTATTTTTTACCATTTCCTTCCAATAAAAAATTCGTAAACAAAAAAATAAAATGAAAGTTAAGTTGCAAAGTTTGGAGCAAAGGAGAGGGTATGGCTACTCCCATAGCTTCCGATTTGGTGAGGTTTAACTTTAAATTTGACAGGGCCCCATAGTGATCAAATTCTTGCATTAGATTGGGTAGGATAATATGTGGGTTGTAAAAGGAGAAGAACAGCTCGTCTAGGTAGGCGGAAACCTTAATATTTAAATCACCCAGCTGAAGTCCCGAAATGTCAGGGTTAAGCATAATTTTATTTACGAAGGGTTCCAGAGAGAGGACAAATAGTAACGGTGAAAGAGGGCAACCCTGACGGGTGCCATTAGATATCAGGAGTGGTGTCGAAAACACCCCATTCGCTTTTACCGAGACCTGTGGGCTAGAGTATACGCTGGAAATCCATCGCTGCATTTGGTCTCCAAGGCCAAAATGTCATATGGTTGCAAACATGAAATCCCAATTTATCATGTCAAAAGCTTTCTCAGCGTCAGTACTGAGAAAGACACAGGGGGAGCTACCCTGACAGGCCAGATGTACCAGGTTAAGCAGTTTAATGGTATTAACTCTTGCTTCCCGTTTGGGGATAAAATCCACCTGGTCCAAGTGGAACAACTGAGGCAGGTAGGATTGGAGTCGGGTGGCAAGAAGTTTGGTGAGAAGCTTCAGATCCACGTTCAACAACGAGATTGGCTGATAGCTGCTACAGACAGTTGGGTCCTTACTTTCTTTCGGTATGACCGATATATGAGCCATAAGAGTTGTGGGGGGGAGGATGTGGACTGCCCTAGAGCTTTATAGACCTTAAGCATATGAGGGCCCACCAAAAGGCAAGAGCAACTTATAATATTGAATGGTAAAGCCATCGGGGCCTGGGGCTTTCCCGGGTTTGGTCACCTTCACAGCTGCCTGTAACTCTTCAATCGTGAAAGGTTTTTCCAGCTGGTTTCTAACGGGAGAAGGGAGACAAGGGAGATGCACCAAGGCGACATAGTCTTCTATGTTAGAGGGGGGAGGATGAGAGGTTGTACAAAGAAGAATAAAATTCCCCAAATTCCAGTGCAATATCTATGGGGAGGGAAATTTTCGAACCATCTGCCTTATGTATAGGGTATGTAGGATGCCATACATTGGTCTCTCAGGGCTCTGGCTAACAGCTTCCCACATTTGTCCCCTGATTCGTAAGACAGATTCCTATTAATCTGTAGAGCGGCCTTGGCTTTGTAGTGGAGGAGGTCTGACACTTGTCGACAAAGGTGGGCCAGCTCATTTCTTAGGGAAAGGGTGGGCTTCCTCTTATGCTGCAATTCGAGAGATTGTATCTCCAGAAACAATCGCCGCAGCTGCTGTTCCCGGGTGACTTTGATACGGGAGCCATGTTTGATCAAGATCCCTCTAATAACGGCTTTGTGGGCTTCCCACGCTATACCGTCATCACTATCCGAGGTAGCATTTGTTTGAAAATATGCTACAATCTCTTTGGAGATATCCGTAAAGATTTCGGGGGTCTGTAAAAGACTAATTTAGCCGGCATCGCCAGCCAGACAAAGAGGCCGAGTTAGTCAGGGCAAGGTGTATCATGATCGGGGCGTGATCTGACCACGCAATGTTCCCTATAGAGACGTCCATCACAAAGGAGAGAAGCTGGTGTGGAATAAGAAAGAGATCTATACGCGAATATGATTGATGAGGGGTGGAGAAGAAGGTATAGTCCCTTTCTGCAGCATGTAAAGTACACCAGGCATCCACCAACTGTAATTCATGTAGTGTACGCAGGATACGCTCGCTGGAGCCAAGGGGAACAGAGGAGGTACCTGAGGAGGTGTCCAATCCCGGATCAAGAGGAACATTAAAATCCCCACCAAGGATCAATTTACCTTCTGCGAACTCCACCAGCTTTGTAAGGGTTTTACAAAGAAAAGAGTCCTGATGGAGGTTTGGGGTCTATATAGTTGCCAACATCACCCTAATGCCGCCAATATGTCCCTTAAGGAAGAGGTATCGACCACCTGGGTCAAAGCATTCATCCGTAAGGGACCAGGGGATACGGTTAGAGATCAGGATAGAGACACCTTTGGATTTTGCAGCCTGGTTGGAGGCATAATATGCACATGGGAAGAAGGAAGTCTACACGCTTTAAAAGGAGTTTCCTGCACAAATGCTATATCCGTGCGGGAGCGCTTCCGCTTTTCAGGGACATTAAGCGACTTAAACCATTTAAAGAGGTAATACACATGCTGTCCGTCGCACCTGGGGGAGGGGAGGATGGGAGAAGAGAAAAAAAAAAGTTGGTAAGAAAGGGTGGAGGAGAGAGAAGAGAAGAAAAGGAGTAGAAAAGCAGAGAAGGAGGAAAAGAGCTAGGGGAGTCTTTTTAAGAAAGCTAAAGGAATAGGAAAAGCACTCACTACTGTTCCCACAGGATACCGTGAGTGGGGGCCTACGTGGGGGAGGAGATTGGGAACAACTGGAGAGCAGGACTCCTTACCAGAGCTTTCCAGTGTATATCAAAAAGAAAGCAAGCCACACAACTATAGGTAAATTAATAGAACAATATAGCCATAAACCAAAGGTGGGCAACAAAAAGTGGGCTACGTGGGGGCCCGCTGTGTTCCCAGTACGTAACAGTATCTGTTAAGCCTGGGTATGTAGGTATGAACAACATATCCCTAGAGATGTCCCTGTGTGGAGCCGGAGGGTCTGCAGTCGCACAGATTGTGGTCGCGAATTCGGCGTGGGCATTTTTTTCTACTTTAACTTTTTTTGTAATTTAACTTTTGAGAACAATAACTTTGCAGCCTTTAATTTTAGGGTCTCCCAAAATGTGATAGCCAGTTTGCTGAATACCTAACATCTTTCGAGACCCTTGTGTGTGAATTGTGTAGCCTAAACTGTGCAATGCTGTACGCTAAACTAATACTCCACTAGTACAAACACTTTTTTGTACCAGCATCTGGCTCTGTAGGACATTAAATATGGCTTCATCATCAGGTCGTTGAAGTCCAATGCCTCCCATATAAAGATTATGATTGTGGACACAGAGAGGCTTTTGATTGACCGCACACAGCGTGCAAACTTGGACTGTAGTGTCTGCATGAATGGAAGACAGGGTGAAAACATTCCATTTGTCTTTCCACTTCTTTCCACATGGGGCTGATGCTGCTAACACTGTGTTTTTTGGGAACACTATGGTATTGGGGACACTACTGTAGTATAGTTTTGAACTGATCAAAGATATTGATCCATTCAGACACTATACTAGTAATGGTGCTTATAGTGTGCCTATGATAGTGTTGCTGTCAATAAAGGGGTTAAATATGGATGGAGATAGTGTGGCAGGCAATCTGACGCTATTTGGGAGGGTCACTAACTGACGCCAACGCTATCTGATGTTTCTAGTGACATTATACAGTGATCAGTAAAAAAATGCTGTACACTGAATTAATGACACTGTGGCGGGGCACTAAAATGGTTAACTAGAGAGTGATCAAAGGGTTAAATGTGCCTAAGTGTGTGCAAGTGAAAATGTGCTGTTTTCACTTACACAGGTCTGCTCTCTTCTCTCTCTGTAACAAAAAATTGGCTTCAAGAGAGAAGAAGAAGAGCAGTTCCTGTATTTGTGTTTACAAACATTGACATAGGCTGTGCTGAGATTCGGTACAGCCGCTCAGCAGGTCCAGGTCAAAAATCATTGGTCTAGACATGATGACCGATTTGTGCTGTACCGTATGACAGCACAGATGAGGCAAGGGGGACCCGCGCCCCCCTACCCGAAAATGTCACACACATGTACAGTACATGATTCAGCGCAGAGCGGCCACTCGGCCACAGTATATGTACATGTAGCTGTCTGCAATGGAATGAAGAATATGGCTGAGAGGTGTGATCTTTTTATTAGATCTGGGACAAAGAGGGAGGAACAATGTTATTGAAACAAGTCTATTCTGTAAGGGAAATAAAAGATGATTGTTGGAGGAAGGAACATATTTAAATTTGCATCCAACCCTATGGCTAAATTAAAAAAAATAGTTTCCCTGGTTTCAAAAGATTTTATTAAATTATATTAATATTAATATATTAATATTAATTATAAAATATATTATTTATTTCTAACTAAGAAAGTAAAGGAGTACTTGTTTCCATATGGGCCTAAAGTGGTCATAATGTTGAATTTACCTAAGGTGCATAAAAATAGTACTACTCAAGATATAGCGATTGTAAGTGGGACTGATTACCTTACATCCAGAACTGGAGAGAATTTGTATTATATTTTGCAACCCATTGTGTTAAAAATTGCATTGTATCTGAGAGATACTAAGGATGTGTTTAATTGAAACAGTTAGCGTATACTAAGGATTTAATATTGGTAACTGCAGATGTACTGTTGCTTTTTTCTATTATCTCTCATGCACTGTAGATGGCCGGGTAGCTGTGCAATATTGCCTCATTAAACAGAAAGAGATAAATCTACCACAAATTACATTTTTATTACTATTTTAAAATTTGCTATGACTCACAATTACTTCTAGTTCAGGGGAACCTACATTTAGTTGATTCGTTTAACAGGAATCTTGGAGGGTCAATTTGTTAAGATTCTATCCTATTATGTGTTGAAAGATTAAAAGGAACAAGCATAAGTTTAATGAAAAAGATTATAAAGAAGAGGGAACGGATAAGTAAATTGAAATGGTGGATAAACTGAACAGAAAATCTCTCTTGCAGGAAAATATGTAAAAAAAAAAAGGCATGTACATAAATGAAAAAGAATTGAGTCTGCCTTTTTAAAATAATTTCTCTTAGAAATATGATTGTATAAAAAGTGTTATTAACAAATATCGGCCAGTGGGCTGAGACTTTACTAAATGAACTCACATTGATTTTTAGGATACATGTTGGCTCCTAATATAGTTGATGGACCAAACAATGTATTGTTTTTCAGTTCACCTTGCAGAAAAATGACAAGCCTGTAAACAAATGGATACATTCATGTTTTATCATTCTTCACATTTTATGTTGCTTCTTAAGGATCTGTGCTGACTGTAATATATTGGCCGACCAGCTAAGGGAATTACATGTGATTGTGGCTGAACACATTGATAACATTATGAAAGGATTACCTTCCCATAGCTATTTCCAGCAGTTTTAAATATCCAATTAAAAAAACCTGAGAGATTAAAGTGTGTGGGTAAAGAAAATTTAGCTGCCAACTGGAGGGTATACAACACAAAAAAAGAAAATGCAATGGATTTATTCAATGGACATGTTCAGTCTGTATTTTTTTAATATGGTCCACAATCTTAATTGTATTATCGATTCCAGTTATGTTGCTCAATAATCCAGTTAATTATGACTACATTTAATTTAGTATTATATTCAGTGATCTGTAATAACAGGTCCAACAAAACAAGTGAAAAGGAAGGCACGCACACTTAGTGCATTACCAGAGACATTTAATAATTATTTAACCAGTGGTCAAGTGGCTAAACAATGACAACTGTCATTAACCACTTCAGCCCCAGAAGGATTTCCCCCTTTAGGACCAGAGCACTTTTTGCGATTCGGCACTGCGCTGCTTTAACTGACAATTGCGCGGTCGTGCAACATTGTACCCAAACGAAATTTGTGTCCTTTTTTTCCCACAAATAGAGCTTTCTTTTGGTGGTATTTGATCCCCTCTGCGTCATTTCTGATCGCCGCTATAAACAAATGAAGAGCGACAATTTTGCAAAAAAACCCAAATTTATTACTTTTTGCTAAAATACAAATCCAAAAAAATATATAAAAAAATATGTTTTCCATCGGTTTTGGCTGATTTATAGTCTTCTTCATATTTTTGGTAAAAAAAAAAATCACAATTGGCGTTTATTGATTGGTTTGCGCAAAAGTTGCAGCGTTTACGGATGATGAGAATTCATTTCTGGGGTTTTTTATTTTTATTTTTTTTACTAGTAATGGCGACGATCTGCAATTTTTAGCGGTACTGCGATATTGGGGCGGACACGTCGGACCATTTTGACACTTCTTTGGGACCATTGGCATTTATACAGCGACCAGTGCTATAAAAATGCACTAATTACTGTGTAAATGACATTGGCAGTGAAGGGGTTAGCCTGCAGGGGGCGCTCTAAGGGTTAACTGTGTTCCCTGGGCGTGTTCTAACTGTGTGTGGGCTGCCCTGACTGGGGAAAGGGGATGATCACGGCTTCCATATACAGGAAGCCTGTGATCATTGCCCTTCCCCCTCTAACAGAACGGAGATTCGTGTTTACATACACGGACCTCCGTTCTTTCATTGCGGGGGGCCATCGCGGGTAGCCGGCGGCGATCGAGTCCACCCTACCTGCTCCCCGCCCCCCCCCCGCACACAGTGAGCGTGCGAGCACGCCTCCAGCGGCGTGCGTGTGCTCACAGCACTAGTTATCGCAGCCGCCGTCGTATGACGGCGGTTTGCGATAACGAGCCACTCTGTCGCCGTCAGACTGCGGTTGGCGGTCGGCAAGTGGTTAAAAGGTTTACAAGTAGATACTCACAAAAGTGACATCTCTCAATAAGCCATAAAAACACTGCATGGTACAATGTGGAACACAGAGAAGGGTAAAAGCTTGACTTGTTTCAGGGGGCATACCCCCTTCCTCAGAGCTAAACTGCTCTGGACGCCAACGACAAGTGCTTTATATGAGAATGGCAAAAATGAAATGAATTGATAGATTGATTGAATTAATTACAAAATTGATTGATTGAAAGGAATTAATTGAATTGGGAATGACACCCGCCCCCCCCCCCAAAAAAAAAAAAACAATTATGAAATTATGGTATATATATGCATGTAGATAAATGCACATACAGAGCTCATAGGGACATAGGAGTATTGAGTAAAACAAATATTAATATTAGTATTACAGGCTATATAAACTCACCGGAGCAATATCTCTATCCCATTACATAGAGGTATTGAACACATGGGGACACAAGAGAGGGAAGACCTGGAAGTAACAGAGTCCATGCATTGGACACCAACTCAAAGCGCCAGGTGCGGCCGCTATTAGTCTGGAGGATACAAAGTCAGTCTCCATCAGTGCTGACAGTACTCCTACTGGGGCACGCATGTCAGATACGAGCCGCCGCAAACGCCCCCAATAGAGATGATAGAAACGATAACGGGGACATTCCAGAGGAAGCGGGTGACGGCGGAAGTGACGGACTGTGTTCCCAGATGGCAGATCCGTAATTCAGAGGACACAGAGAGGATTCTCAAAAGCGCTTGGCTGGCAGTACCAGAGTGCCAGACCATACTTAAATCTAATACAAATATATACTGTAGTAAAATGTGATAAAACATGATTGTATGAATACCCTGGCAAACACTTGGATGACAAACATTAATTAAATACATGAATAAAGCAGCAAATGATAAAAAGCGATAAAACTGTGAACTAGTTGATAAGTAGTTTAAGCAATTCATAAATTGCTTAATTAATATGTAAATAAGAATATATATATATATACATACATATATGCACGTATATATACACACACACACATTGAGTACATATATATACAAAATGTTTTGTATTTTGTAATGAGAGGCTAAATAGCATTGTGGAGAGGGTCTTGCTATTGGATGACATGTGTCATTACACTAGCCCCTGATGAAGCACAATAGGGGGAAACATGTAGGCAGGAGCTTATTAATATTACATCATTCCAATTTTTATTTTGTGAGGTAAACATAGCTGTTGTCTGACTAACATTTTCCTTGTATTAGTTTTAAAGTAGAATGCATTGGACTGTCTACTTTCCAAAAAGGGGTAATTTGGGAAGTATTTGTACAGTCCTGGCATTTTAGGGCCTCAAGAAATGAGAGGCCTTCAGTGCATCACGATTGATCAAGTTTCAAATATATATACCATAGTTTGTGGACTCTATAACTTACTTTCACACAGACTAAATAATAAACATTGATTTAAAGGAGTTGTAAGCCATCATCGTTTTTCACCTTAATGCATTCTATGCATTAAGGTGAAAAACTTCTGCTCTGCAGCTGCCCCCAGAGCCCCCCCTTTCTTACCTGAGCCCAATTATTACAGCGACAGGGACGAGCTCTCATTGGATAGATTGATAGCAGCAGCAGCCATTGCCTCCCGTGGCTGTCAATCAAATCCAGTGACATGGGGGCGGGCCGAGTCCTGCTCTCTGTGTCAATGGACGCAGCAGCAGGACACGGGAGCGAGCCCACACGGGTGCTCCCAGGGAAAGCGCTTCTCTGAGGGGGCTTCTCTTGGAGGGGAGAAGAGCCGCAGGGGACCCCAGAAAAGGAGGATCGGGCCGCTCTGTGCAAAACCCTTGCACAGAGCAGGTAAGTATAACATGTTTGTTATTAAAAAAAAAAAAACTAAGCTTTACTATAACTTTAAGTTATTTTTGCCAAAGAAATGTAGCAGACTAAATTTTGCCTTAAATTTCTAAAGAACGATTATTTATTTGCAAAATTTTATTAAAGAAACTAAGAAAAACATGTTTTTTTTTTCAAAATGTTTGGCGATTTTTAGCTTATATAGCAAAAAATAAGAAAGAACGGTTGTGAATAAATACCACCAAAAGAAAGCTGTGTTTGTGTGAAAAAATGTATAAAAAACTATTGTGGACAGTGTTGCATGATCACGCAATTACCAGTTAAAGTAGCACAGTGATGAACAGCGAAAAATGGTCTGGTCATGAAGGGGGTAAAACCTTCCGGAGGTCAAGTAGTTAAATGTTTGAAAAAAAGTCAGATGATTTTGCACTATACAGTGTGGAAAATAATTATTTGATGCCCTGCAGATTTTGTAAGTTTGCCCACTTACAAAGAAATGCAGGGTCTATAATTGTTATTATAGGTGTATTTTAAATGATAGAGACAGAATATCAACCAAAAATCCATAAAAAAACACATGATACAAATGTTATAAATTGAGTTGCAGTTCAGTGAGTAAAATAAGTATTTGATCCCCAACCAACAATAATTCTGGCTCCCACAGACTGTCTACAGTATGAGCTCATGTAGTGCACAGATTAGTCCTGTCAATTTAAGAAAGTGCTCCTAATGACAACTTGTTATGAGTATAAAAGATACCTGTCACAGAATCTTTGCATTTTGCTTTTATTGTATAGATTTATGCATCTTACACTTTCCAGCTTATCAATTGACTCCTTAAAGCGGAGTTCCACCCAAAATTTTTTATTTTTTTTTTGGCATCCACTGTTTTAATACTAAATAGATGTAACCTTTTGTTTCCTTACTTTCAAACCGCCTAGTAATTACATTTTACTCACAATTTTGCTTCTCTCACTGCTGGACTTTTCCATTTTAGGTGAGGGCATCTGAAGCCCATCCGTAGTCTCCTGGCATCTCTTCCTGAAAGAAGTGCATGGTGGGTAACCATCATGCACTCCTCGATCTCGGTCAGCCTTAACCACTTGCCGACCGCCCGCCGCAGCGTGATGGCGACAAGGTGGTTCGCTATCGCGAACCGCCGTCACAGGACGGTGGCCACGATAACTAGCATTGTGAGCGCGCACGCGCGCTCACTGTGTTCGGGGGGAGCCAGCGAGCGGGTAGGGCGGACTCAATCGCCGCTGGCTACCCGCGATGGCTCCCCCGCACTGAAAGAATGGAGGTCCGTGTATGTAAACACAGACCTCCGTTCTGTTGAAGGGGGAAGGGCAATGATCACAGCCTTCCTGTAAATGGAAGCTGTGATCATCCCCTTTCCCCAGCCAGGGCAGTCCCCACACAGTTAGAACACTCCCAGGGAACATAGTTAACCCTTAGAGCGCCCCCTGCAGGTTAACCCCTTCACTGCCAATGGCATTACACAGTAATCAGTGCATTTTTATAGCACTGATCGCTGTATAAATGCCAATGGTCCCAAAAAAGTGTCAAAATGGTCCGACATGTCTGCTGAAATATCGCAGTACCGCTAAAAATCGCAGATCGCCGCCATTACTAGTAAAAAATAAAAAAAAATAAAAACCCCAGAAATTAATTCTCATCATCCGTAAACGCGGCAACTTTTGCGCAAACCAATCAATAAACACCGATTGCAATTTTTTTTACCAAAAATATGAGGAAGAATATAAATCGAACAAAACCGATAGAAAAAAATGTTTTTTTATATTTTTTTTTGGATTTGTATTTTAGCAAAAAGTAAGAAATTTGGGTTTTTTTGCAAAATAGTCGCTCTTCTTTTGTTTATAGCGGCGATCAGAAATGACACAGAGGGGATCAAATACCACCAAAAGAAAGCTCTATTTGTGGGAAAAAAAGGACGCAAATTTCGTTTGGGTACAACGTTGCACGACCGCGCAATTGTCAGTTAAAGCGACGCAGTGCTGAATCGCAAAAAGTGCTCTGGTCCTAAAGTGGGAAATCCTTCCGGGGCTGAAGTGGTTAAATTGCGTAATTTCCTGTCTCGAAATCACACGATTTTACAGTACAGGGAAACCCACTGACTCCTGGAAAATGATGAGTCACATCTCCCAGGAGGCCAGGCGAAGCAGGAAGTGAGGAGAAGAGCCGAGGACCTAAAAGGGGAAGATTACAGAGACCACGTAGCAACAAGCGACTTAGGGTGAGTATAAATATTTTTTTTTTCCTTCAAAGGTAAGTCTATATAGGCAAAGGACTTGAATGATGTAAAAAAAAATTTCTGGGTGGAACTCCGTTTTAAGAGATTTGCTTTGATATCAGAGGTCATTTAAAAAAAAAAAATCTCTCAGTATTCAGTAATTTCATATGTAATTGAACCTAGTAGTAGATCACTTGTATAATTGAAATATTTGTGAAGCAAAGGATAAGGATGTAAGGATAAGTTCTGAAATGTCTGAAAGGAACGCTGCATAATTGCCATCATAAATTACTTTGTACAATTCTAAACCACCCTTCTCTTTTTATTTGTAATATCTTTAAAGTACATTAGGAGTGCAACACTATATAAAACTAGAGAATAAGAAGAATGTTTTAAAGTACTTTGTAAAGCACTGTGTTCACTGCAGTTTTTATTCTTCATTTACATGGGTGCTGAGGCCCGTACACCATAATTGATGCACGGGCAAGATTTAACAGAATCAGCTTGCATGGTCTACTTAAAAATAACTCTATAAAATAATTTAGCTTTAAAACATGTAAGGCATTTATTTGGTAATCCGTTTTAATACTTTATGTACCAAACGCAAACAAGTGATTCCCAATTTTCCAGAAAAATCCTTAGAAACAGAACACTGATCACTGATTTTTAATACACAAAAGAAGGGACAATTTGGAGACAATGATATTCACACAAATTGTACTACTTTTATTTATGCGTGAAATTCTGATTTATCTTGGGGAATTTAGTTTAATTTTGGATCATGCAGTGAGCTCTGGTTCTGTCCCCGATGGAATTGTGATATAGTTAGTGAGAAAATATTTACTAAGTGGTTCTCAAGCCAAATCCCAAGGGATACTTTGCAAAGTTTTGGCTTGGCAAGTGTTTCCAGAGTTCACATGAGATGTGAGAAATGCTATTTTGAATAAAAAGTAAAGAACTGCCGAATTAGTGGCAAGGTTTTCGGGACAAAAAGTAGAGAAATCAGTGGATATAATTTTTTCTGAACACGTGTTTAACCACTTGCTTACTGGGCACTTAAACCCCCCTCCTGCCCAGACCAATTTTTGGCTTTCAGCGCTGTCGCATTTTGAATGACAATTGCACAGTCGTGCAACGTTGTACCCAAACAACATTTTTATCCTTTTTTCCCCACAAACAGAGCTTTCTTTTGGTGGTATTTGATCACCTCTGTGGTTTTTATTTTTTGCGCTATAAACAAACAAAGAGCAACGATTTTGAAAAAAGAGCAAGATTTTTTACTTTTTGCTATAATAAATATCCAAAATAAAAAAAATATTCATTGGGTTTGGCCGATATATATTCTTTTACATATTTTTGGTAAAAAAAAAATCGCAATCAGCGTTTATTGATTGGTTTGCGCAAAAGTTATTGCGTCTACAACCTATGGGAATTGATATATGGCGTTTTTATTATTTTTTTTTTTTTTACTAGTAATGGCGGCGTTCTGCAATTTTTATCGGGACTGCAATATTGGGGCGGACATGTTGGACATTTTTGACACTTTCGACACTTTTTTGGGACCAATGACATTTATACAGCGATCAGAAATATAAATGTCCACTGATTACTGTATAAATGTCATTGGCAGTGAAGGGGTTAACCTGCAGGGGTCAATGAAGGGGTTAACTGTGTTCCCTGCATGTGTTCTAACTGTGTGGGGGCGGGGCTGGCAGGGACATAACAGATCTAACTGATCCCAGTGACAGAGATCAGTAGATCTGCTATGTCCCCATTCACAGAATGGAGAACCGCCGTGTTTACATTGTTCCCCATTCTGCAGCTCTGACAGGCGATCACGGATCACGAGCGGACATCGAGACCGCCCAGCCCGCGGGCCTGCCCGTGCAGTGTGGAGCACGCACAAGGGCGGGACGTCCGTGGACATCCACCCGGAAATTGAGATCCGCACTGTAGCTGTCTTTCGGCTATAGCGTGGATCTGAAGGGGTTAAGCTGAAAAAAAATGGAGTCTTTAAATGGCACAGAATTTTTATAAAATGCAAAGGCAGTCAGGTATTTATGTTTTTGTAACTAGTATATCTGACTTTCACTTAATATCATGCAATCCTCTGTAAAGCAGCATTCTGGAAGACTGGAAGAGGGAGCGGCGGGACTGAAAGCAAATCAGGAGTGATACATGCAATTGTGTTGACAAGGAACTGGTAGTAGAAGGGAGGAGAGTGAGCAAACAGTTAAAGTATATGTAAACCCTCACCTTGTAAAACAACCCATTCAGTTAAAAATAGAAATTATTATTGTTGTGTGTTTGGAACCAGAACAGGGGGTCTATCCACATTCCTAATACTACAGACTATGCAAAAAACCCCAATTGGGACTTTTAAGGGGAAACCAACTCCATAAGAGTGTAACAAATATCGTAAAAATTCTAATTTTATTTGTTGAATTAAAAAGGAACCCAAACAGCAGGTTCACAGGGACAAGGAAAATACAGACAATTATAGTGGATGCATTGTGTATGCAGCCATACAATAAAACACAGATATATGAAAAATGGGTATAACTACCACACATTGTTTGTGGGAAACAGAGAAAACCCAACGTGCTTTGAATTATATAATTGAAATTCTTCATCAGGGGTAAGTGGTCATATTGTTAAAACAATGTCTAAATTGAGAAAAGATAATGTTAGATACCACATTCAAATATATCCATCATTATTGTTTATATGTTGTTCATGTTTATACATTTATACTGACCATAAAGACAATTGCATTCAGAGCTTTATCAGTCTAAAAAACTTCCACAAAAAAGTTGAGGCTACCCACCGCTCATCAAGATCCATGTGGGGGACAGGGGAGAAGTAGCACTCCCCTGCCTCCTCCACAAAGGACACCCCACCCGACCCAAGTGCGCCAATGAGGAAAGAGAGGGGGCAGGGCAGAGCCATGACTCCGTGTCTCAATGGGCACACAGAGCAGCAGCTCAGGAGTGCCCCCTGCTTGGGTTCCCCCATTGCAAGCTGTTTTCTGTGGGTACACTCAACAGGAGGGACGAGTCAGGAGTGCCGGCGGGGGACCCAAGAAGAGGAGGATCAGAGCTGCTCTGTGCAAAGCCACTGCACAGAGCAGGTAAGTATGACAAAAAAAAAAGAAAATTTCCTTTAATATCACTTTAAGCCCCTATTCCAAAACCGTCAGCACATGGGAGGTGTCTATTCATCAGGTTTATCCTCATTGTGAGCATCCCTGATGCTAAGAACATTGGGTGATCTCAAATAAACTTACTATATTTATCAATGGGTAGGAATCCCGATCTCAACCTTTCCTGCCTCCTAAATTTCACTCTTTGTCAGTGAGGCTGTCCATCACAGTGGTAGATCAATAGTAGAGTTTCAAAAAGGGGTAAAGTTAGGCATCTGACCAATTAACTATGAAGTAAAAGGACCTGACCTGCAAGCAGCTGGAGGTGTCTGTCACGTACTCACGTGTCATTACTGCATTTGATCATATCTCTGGAACTGTTCATTTTGACATGCGGTTATTACTGCATTTTATTCTTCAAATGCTTGAGGTGGCCATAGATGGCAGTGGGCTGAAAAAAAAAAAAAACTACCATTATTATTATACAGGATTTATATAGCGCCAACAGTTTACGCAGCGCTTTACAACTTGAGGGTAGACAGTACAATTACAATACACTTAAACACAGTAGGAATCAGAGGACCCTGCTTGTTAGAGCTTAGATTCTAAGAGGGAAGGTCAAGAGATACAAGAGGTAATAACTGTGGGGGATGTGCTGATGGAGAAGATAAATGTACAGTTGTTAGTTGGGAGCCAGATAGGCTTCTCTGAAGAGATGAGTTTTCAGGGATCATCTGAAGGTGGACAAAGTAGGAGAAAGTCGGACAGATTGGGGTAGAGCATTCCAGAGGTTGAGAGAGGCCAGGAGGCGGCAAGCATGGGATGAGCTGACATGGGAGCTAGAGAGCAGGAAGTCTTGGGAGGAGCGAAGAGATCGATTTGGTTGGTATCTTGAGACCAGGTTAGTGATGTGGCTGGGGGAAAGGTTGTGGATGGGTTTAAAGGTTATTGTTAATATCCTGGATTTAATTTGTTGGTTGAGTGGCAGCCAATGGAGGGATTGACATAGGGGTGTAGCAGACACCAAGCGGTTTTCAAGGTGGATGAGCCTGGCGGGAGCATTCATAATGGACTGACGTGGGGATAGCCTATTTAGCGGTAAACCAGTGAGGAGGGAGTTGCAGTAGTCAAGGCGAGAGATGACCAGGTCATTGGTTAGGAAGGGCCGTATCTTGGAGATGTTGTGGAGGTTGAGGCAGCAAATTTTTGATAGCGATCAGATGTGGGGCCGAAAGGTTAGTTCGGAGTCCAGGATTACACCTAAGACCTTGGCGTGGGGGGACGGGTTGATAGTTGAGCCGTTGATTTTGACAGAGAAATCTGGAGAAGTGGCATGTGGGGGAGGAAACAACATAAGCTTGGTTTTGTATAGGTTGAGTTTGAGTAAGTGATGTGACATCCAGGCTGATATGTCTGTTAGTAAGTTGGTGATGCGTGAGGAGACAGATGGAGAGAGCTGGGGGGTGGAGAGATGGATTTGTGTGTCATCAGTGTAGAGATGATACTGAAAGTCATGGGAGGCAATCAACTGACCCAGGGAGGTGGTGTAGATTGAGAGGAGGAGAGATCCAAGAACAGAACCTTGGGGGACACCGACAGAGAAAGGAAGAGGAGAGGAGGAAGTAGAGTTGTAAGTGACACTGAAGGAGTGGTGGGATAGGTAGGATGAGAACCAGCAAAGAGTGCAGTCACGGATACCAAAGGAGTGGAGTTTTTTAAGGAGGAGGGGGTGGTCCACTGTGTCAAAGGCAGCAGAGAGGTCCAGGAGTAGTAGTACAGAATAGTGTCCATTGATTTTAGAAGTTAGTAGGTCATTTGTGAGTTTAAGGAGAGCAGTTTCCATGGAGTGTTGAGGGGGAAACCGGACTGAAGGGGATCAAGAAGTTTGTTCATGGTCAGATGGTCACTCAGTTGGTTGTAGACCAGTCTTTTGAGGAGTTTGGAGGAGAAGGCGAGTAAGGAGATGGGGCCTAGGCTGTTTTTTTTTTTTGGCATCCACTCTTTTAATACTAAATAGATGTAACCTTTTGTTTCCTTACTTTCAAACCGCCTAGTAATTACATGTATGTTTTACTCACAATTTCGTTTCTCTCACTGCTGGACTTTTCCATTTTAGGTGAGGTCATCTGAAGCCCATCCGTAGTCTCCTGGCATCTCTTCCTGAAAGAAGTGCATGGTGGGTAACCATCATGCACTCCTCGATCTCGATCCGCCTTAAATTGCGTCATTTCCTGTCTGGAAATAACATGATTTTACAGTGCAGGGAAGCCCAATGGCTCCTGGGAAATGATGAGTCACATCTCTCAGAAGGCCAGGCAAAGCAGGAAGTGAGGAGAAGAGCTTAGGACCTAAAAGGGACAGAGACCACCTAGCAACAAGCGACTTAGTTCGAGTATTTCCATCAATGTACCTGAGTACCCGCAACATGTCCATCAAAGTACCTGAGTACCTGTCACCTGTCCATCAAAGTACCCGAGTACCTGTCACCTGTCCATCAAAGTACCCGAGTACCTGTCACAGCCCATCAAAGTATCCGAGTACCTGTCACCATCCCATCTGAGTACCCAAGTACCTGTCACCATCCCATCTGAGTACCCAAATACCTGTCACCAACCCATCTGAGTACCCAAGTACCTGTAATCAGCCCATCTGAGTACCTGTCACCAACCCATCAGAGTACCCAAATACCTGTCACCAGCCCACCTGAGTACTCGAGTACCTGTCACCAGCCTATCAGAGTACCCGAGTACTTGTCACCAGCCCATCTGAGTACTTGAGTACCTGTCACCAACCCATCAGAGTACCCCAGTACCTGTCACCAGCCCATCAGAGTAACCAAATACCTGTCACCTGCCCATCAGAGTACCCGAGTACCTGTCACCAACCCATCAAAGTAGAGTACCTGTCACCAGTCCATCAGAGTACCTGTCACCTGCCCATCACAGTACCTGAGTACCTGTCACCAGCCCATCAGAGTACCCGAGTACCTGTCACCAACGCATCAGAGTACCCGAGTACCTGTCACCAGCCCATCAGAGTACCCGAATACCTGTCACCAGCCCATCAGAGTACTACCCGTCCACTGTCCATGAGCCCATGAGACTACCCGACCACTGTCCATAAGCCCATGAGACTACCCGACCACTGTCC
>BLSH010003274.1:66770-78704 GCA_018402905.1 Glandirana rugosa
CATGAGTCCACCCGATCACTGTCCATGAACCCCTGTCACCTGCCCATCTGAGTATCCAAGTACCTGTCACTAGCCCACCTGAGTACCCGAGTACCTGTCATCAGCCCATCAGAGTACCTGAGTACCTGTCACCAGCCCATCAGGGTACCCGAGTACCTGTCACCTGCCCATCAGAGAACCTGAGTACCTGTCATCAGCCCACCAAAGTACCCGAGTGCCTGTCACCAGACCATCTGACTACCCGAGTACCTGTCACCAGCCCATCAGAGTACCCGAGTACCTGTCACCAGCCCATCAGAGTACCCAAGTACCTGTCACCTGCCCTTCAGATTACCCGAGTACCTGTCACCTGCCCATCTGAGTACCCGAGTACCTGTCACCAGCCCATCTGAGTACCTGAGTACCTGTCACATGCCCATCTGAGTACCCGAGTACCTGTCACCAGCCCATCAGAGTACCCGAGTACCTGTCACCAGCCCATCAGAATAACCGAGTACCTATCTGCAGCCCATCAGAGTACCCAAGTACCTTTTACCAGTCCATCAGATTACCCGAGTACCTATCTGCAGCTCATCAGAATACCTGAGTACCTATCTGCAGCCCATCAGAGTACCCGAGTAGCTATCTGCAGCCCATGCTTCATAGAATATACCTTGGGTGTTTGCTTTCCAAAATGGGGTCATTTTTGGGGGTAATTCCACTGTCCTGGTGCTCCAGGGCCTTCAAAAGTTTGATTGGTATGAATGAAATTTTATGTGTAATTCATGCTCCTAGAATGCCTGACGGTGCTCCTTGCATGTTCGGCCTCTGTATGTGGCCAGGGTGTGAAAAAGTCTCACACATGTGGTATCGCTATACTCGGGATGAGTAGCAGAATATATTTTGGGGGTTCATTTTTGCTATGTACATGCTATGTGTTAGAAATATCTTATAAATTAACCACTTTGTGTAAAAATAAAAGTGTTTTCATTTTCTTTCCACGTTTTTCGAAGACTTGTGGAAAAAAATGAACCATTCAAAAGACTCATAATGCCTCATAGAATATACGTTGGGGTGTTTGCTTTCCAAAATTGGGTCATTTTGTGATTAATTCCATTGTCCTGGTGCTCCGTGGCCTTCAAAAGTTTAATAGGTCGTTAGGAAATTAAATGTGAAAATTCTGCTCCTAGAATGCATGATGGTGCTCCCTCAATGTTGAACCACTCTATGTGGCCAGGCTGTGAAAAAGTCTCACACATGTGGTATCGCCATACTCGGGGCAAGTAGCAGAATGTATTTTGGGATGCAATTGCAAGTATGCATATGCTGTGTGTGAGAAATAACTTGTTGTTATGGCAATTTTGTGCAAAAAAAATGTAATAAATAATAATTTCTTAATTTTCCCAAGAATTGTGGGAAAGTACAACTTCAAAAAACTCGCCATGCCTCTTACTAAATACCTTGGAATGTCTACTTTTCAGAAAGGGGTCATTTGGGGGGGTATTTGTACTTTCCTGACATTTCAGGGCCTCAAGAAATGAGATAGCCCATCAGTGCATCAGGTGTGATCAATTTTCAATCAATTTCAATCTATAACTTTCACACAGACCAAATAATATACACTTATTTGGGTTATTTTTTTACCAGAGATAGGTAGCAGTATAGGTTTGGCCCACATTTATGAACAAAAATTACTTATTTGCAAAATTTTATCATAGAAACCATTAAAAGTGTTTTTTTTCAAAATTTTCGCACTTTTTTCACTTATGTCGCAAAAAATAAAAAACCCAGAGGTTATTAAATACCACCTAAAGAAAGCTCTATTTGTGTGAAAAAAAATGATAAAAATCTTGTTTGGGTACAGTGTAGCATGAGAGACTAATTGTCTTTCAAAGTGTGAGAGCGCTGAAAGCTGAAAATTGGTCTGGGCAGGAAGGGGGTATAAACGTTCTGTATTGAAGTGGTTAAGATTGGTGGGGTCCAGTGAGGGCTTTTTAAGGATAGGGGTGACTAGTGCAGTTTTTAGAGAGTTTGGGAAGATGCCAGAAGAGAGGGAAAGGTTGAAAATGTAAGTTAGAGAGTGTAGAATTGAGTCACAGGGTGAGCATAGCATTTTCGAGGGAGCAGGATCCAGGGAGCAGGTAGTTAGATGGGTGTTATATAAAAATAAAAGTTTAGCAACCTCACTAATACTAGCAGGGTTGAATGTGGAAAGTAGTGATTGTATCTGTGGACATGGCGTGTTGAGTGGGGGTGGCTTCTGCGCATTGGAGATCTCCTCACAAATGTTATCAATTTTAGTTTTAAAGTGATTGGCAATCTCCTGGGCAGTGTGTGAATTGGAGGGTGTCGGCAGTGGAGGACAGAGCAGCGTGTTAAAGATCGAGAAGAGTTGACGGGGACTGGATGATAATGCAGTTTGGAGGCAGGAATAGTATTTTAGGAGGGCAGATTTGTAATGTTTGAAGTCTTCTTGGAGCTTAGTCTTATGCCACCTGCACTCAAGAGAGCGCCTACGTTTTCTGAGACTTCTGGTGTTGTCTGTTTTTTCCAGGGTTGTAGCGGCCGGGGCCTGATTCTGGATGTAGTGAGGGGGCCGAGCTTGTCTACAGAGGATGACAGTGAGTTGTTGTAGACGAGGGTGGCTAGGTTGGGGCAGCACAGGGGTGAGATTATGTCATAGAGGTGATCAGTAGCAGAGTAGAGAAGAGAAGGGCTGGGGTGGCAAAGGTGTCTACGGGTAACTGTTAGGCGGTTGGAGGGAGAGGAGGTGGAAGACAGGAAGAGAGTGAAACTAATAAGGTGGCGATCAGAGAGTGGGATTGTTGGAAAGGTTGCACAAAGTGCACAGATAAGAGAAGACAAGGTCAAGGGTTTTGCCGTTGGAGTGAGTGGGAGCCTGTATCCATTGCTTCAGGTCGAGAGATGAGGTTAGACTGAGAAGTTTAGAAGTAAGGGTAGTGATAGCATTAACAGGGATGTTGAAGTCACCAAGAATGATTGTGGGGATTTCTGAAGAGAGAAAGTAGGGTAGCCAGGCAGAGAAGTCATCAAGGAAGGTTGATAGTGGTCCAGCAATGTGCTTTAAAAGAGGAGAGTGTCAGAGAGGGAGGTGGATGAAGTATCTGATTGGTGCTGCATGGGGCTAGATGGATTCCCAGTCCCCCTCTCTTCCATCCGATGCAGCAGGCGGGGGTGCCTCTCTCCTCCTCCCCTCCTGACTGATGTCAGCGGGGGATTCTCAGTCCCGCCCACTGCATCTGTCAGGAAGAAAGAGGAGAGAAGCGGCAAGTCAATGATCGCTCAGTAGACAAGGTATATACAGCATTATTTTCATAAAGCACAGTCACAGGGGCCATTACAGTAATAAACGGAGAGGATTATGAAAAATGAAATTGGTAGGTTAACAACACTTTAACTGATAAAAAATAAACTATTAAGGCTTCTATTTCTGAAAGCATTATTTCCCAACTTACAGCATTTTTCCACACCTGTCTAAAACTTTTGCACAGGACACTATATTTATTATGAACAGTATACATACAGTAAAATACACATTTTTCTATATTTCTTAATAAAGACTATACACATGTAAGTGCTTGAGGAAGACACAAAGATAAATGATACTGTTGCATTGGACACATAGTAATTTTATATCTCTCAGATGGAGGTGACACTTAGGTCATCTCTGTCTGCCAATGTGAAATCAGACAATACACCTTGTAACCTGCAGTGTACAAATTGACAAGAATAAGGCAGACAATATAAATTAATCTTTGACTTGTGCACTCAGTGAATGTCTACTGCTGCTAAAGACACTGTAACTGCTCTTTAAATATAATAGATAGCTTTGGGTGTATCGTTTAATAAGTGTAATGCTTGGGGTATACTGTATACACTATGTAAAGTCTCATACTAACTAAAACCAACAACGTGAAATACATATACAGTATACTGTAGGTTTACCAGTAAATGGCCAAATATTAAAAGGAAAAATACTGTATGCTAAAAGTAAACCACAGTGCATTTTCAGCAAGTACGTATTTTTTCTTCATCCAATTGCCCAACTGAGTGTCTTTGATTTCTGTGGATGATCCACTTGCTTATTGCACATTCAACAGACTGAAAATGAAGCAGGGGCATATGTCAGCAGTGAGGTCCAATCAGGTACTGGAATTCTGACCTCTTTTTATAAAAATGCCCAGGTGTTATTCTAAAACTAGAATTGAATGCTGACTCAAAGACAACAATGAAAGCGACAATATACAACCTCCCCCACTGACACCAACGTAAGGAACTGTTTAACCCCAAAGACAGCAATGTAATGGACAACATGCCCCTCCCACTGACACCAATGCAAGGGACAACATGCACACAAACACGTACACACACACAGCAATGTAATGGTTAGCTTGCCCCCCAATGACATCAATGCAAGGGGCTCTTGCACCCCAAAGCACCTTGTTCCCATGTTGATGAGGACAAGGGCCTCTTCCCGACAACTATAGTCGGTGGTTGTCAGGGTCTACGGGCAGGTTTCCCAGATTCCAATAAGCCCCCCGCCCGCATATTCCAACAAACACCAGCCAGGGTTGTCAGGAAGAGGCCCTAGTCCTCATCAACATGGGGACAAGGAGCTTTGAATGAGACCCCTACACTTGAAAATTACAGTGCAGGGGCCTCATTCTGGCCGTGACTGGCCTTGCAGTTCAGCCTGAGAACAGAAACCAAAACAACACAGCAGCTGGAGACAACTTGCTGTTTGATCCACGCTGATAGACACACTGTGTTTTTATGTCAAGGATGTTTGTGAGTACCTGTCTTACTTCTCAATAAATTTAATCCCTTGCTAAAACTTGCTGCACAATGAGGTGTCCCTGCATTCTATTACATGTGCTATATTGAGGGCGCTCGTTCCTGCCAGATTGCTTTTCAGCTGTGGAGGAGACGCTATCTGCCTGTGCCACTTATCCCTGTTGGTGGATTGTTACCAACAATGCCTTTCTGACCACCTTCTGGCAAAGTGGTCCAACAGCTGGGGTAAGAGGCCTTACTGAACCCCCCCGCTCCCTCTTGGTGACAGATCCCTCCTCTGCACTGCTCTAAGGTTTTGCACTCATATGCTGTTTTTGGACTGTATGGTGTGCTGGTTCCCAGCACTGTTTTAATTGCTCCTGTTGCACATGCACTTTGTGAACTTTTTTACAAGTTTATTCATATGACCTGTTTTATATATGAACTTTCAAGCGCTGCATTTTTTTTTACCATTGTTTGTTATTCCTGCCAAGAATTCATGTTGGCTGCTATATGAGATAGTTTGGGTAGCACATGCTCTGTAGTGTTTTTGTTTTTAGCACAAGTCACATGCCAAAGTCGGATCAGTTAAGACGATGATCCAACTTTGATCCGGCTTCAATGATATTCAATGGGCTGCGGTAGGATCAAAGTCAGACCAAAGTAGTTCAGGAACATTTTTCAAAGTCGGACCAACTTGTCTCAGACCAGAAAAGATGGCTCTCATAGGGAATCATTGATTTTTATATGTCATGCGTCTTGTGCTCCTAATGTCGGAGCGTTTGTCGTACCAGTGTGAACCCAGCCTTACTAAAAGCTGGGCTTTCTTTAATTGACACGACAATGGGGAATTCTTCCTCCCAAACAATGGCAAAAGTTATTTGACTGACAACCAAAAACAGGACATTTTTCCTCCCATTGTTGTGTTTTTTTTTTCCTCCCACTGATCACCAATGGTGAGAAAGCTTGACCATCAAAACCTGCAAATGTTTTGATCCTACTGAACATGCCATTTTTTCCTTTTACTTAGGCCCCACTAAAACAGTGCTAAAGCACCGGCCATTTTTACCGTGCCTTAGCGGCATTCTAACGGCACTTTTGCGCTAACGGGCCGGTTGTTTTTAATGTCTCGCGACAACGGGACCTTAAAAGACCACAAAAAAGACCAGTTTTAAGCCGCTTCCGCAGCACTTTTCAGGCACATAGGAAGTGCTGCCCATCTATTTCAATGGGCAGGGTGTTTCGGGAGCGCCATATACTTTTTTTACCGTCCTGCTAGCGCACCGCCCATGTGTAAAAAAAAAAAACTAATTGAAGTGAATGGGAGGCAGTTTTCAAGTGCTTTACAGGCGCCATTTCTAGTGCTAAGTGTGCTAAATGTGAAAGGGGTCTTAGGCCTGATTCACACCTACGCATTTTTAGTGCTTTTTGCATATTCCATATTTGCATATATACAGTCCGATTACCATGGTTTCCTATGGAACACGCTCTGTAGTGCAAATCTGCAAAGTGCAAAAAGCACTAAAAATGCATAGGTGTGAATCCAGCCTTACTGACACCAGAGAATTTTTTGCTTCCACTGACCAACAATACCAGGGTATATTTTCCTTTAACTGACCACCGACTTCAGAGAATTTTTCTCCATCTGCACACCAATATTTGGGCATTTTTTTTTTCCAAATAATTTTATTTTTATTTTAGTAATTCACAACATACAAATGTAGCTTTCAACAAAGATGTGGGAGTAACAGTGTTAACAGAGATAATGCACATTATGCATTTGTTCATTTCCATACATACAAGATTCTTATTGGCTTGTATTGGTAGTTATTAAACAGGGAACATGAATCATTAGACCCCAAACAGTAAAGAGGAAGTAATCTGTTGCCGGGCGGGGTTAACCTGTTCTGTGATAACGCCCTGAGGTGCTTCAGAACGTCCACTCCAGTGCCTCCCGACCACCCAGGCACCCCCTCTGGAAGCATTGTGACTGGGTGGGAGCACCTGGACTGGACTATTTTTACCTTACAAGGAAGAGGGGTGGTAGAACAAATCTTGGTTGAGATAGGAGCCACTAAGATACGGGCAGAGCGTTATTATGGTAATCTCTTAGCACTGTGGGGGGGGGAACAGATTAATATGCTGGGCCTCTCTAAGCTTCAATAGGGTATTTCCTATTCTTCATTTTGCTTTTGTTAGTTGTAGGTATTCCTTGGACGTTTTGAAGTGTTGCCAGCATGCCCATGTTGTGCGGAATTTGTGTGATGTCTCATGTGCTTGGTGTATAAGATCTTCCATTTCTTCTATTTTGTTTATTTTCCTGAACCATTCCTGGATTATTGGCGGGTGATGAGACAACCAGTGGGTTGGAAGGGTCATTTTCGCTGCATTTAATAAGTGTAATGGAAGGGAGCCCTTGTATTGCTTCTGTGAGATTGATGTATGGTGAAGGAGCATTTGGCTTGGAGTGAAGTCCAGGGTATAAGTTGTAATCTGGGTTATCAAGTGGTATACTTGTGTCCAATATGAGGATATTTTGGGACACGACCACCATATGTGGAGGAAGGTCCCCGTCTCTGTGGAGCAGCGCCAGCATGTGGAGGGGGTGGATTGATTTATTGTGTGTAACAGAATGGGTGCTTTGTACCATCTGGATACTATTTTAAAGCCATTTTCCTGGGCCGAAACATTGAGAGACCCCTTATGGATGCAGGAAAAAATATTCTCCCATTCTTCGGGGGTAAGATCAATGTTAAGCTCCTTTTCCCATGTCTTTATGGCTAGGTTGTGTTTGACTTCTGCTTTTGAGAATAACAAGGTGTAAATAGCAGAAATTAAATGTCATTGGGGGGTGGTATGTGTGCATAGTCCCTTGAATGCTGTACGAGGTCTGGAAAGGCTTGCCCGCATTTTGGGATGGTTTAGAAAGTGTGCTAGTTGTATATATGTCCAGAATTGAATGGGGTGGTTAGGTGTTAATTTTGAGATTTCATCAAAAGATAACAATTTCTGTCTTTGAAAGAAGAACTCAGCTTGCAAATCGAGAGTAGGGTTAATGTCAGGTAACAAGTGCATGTTGAGACCTGTTGGAAAGTCTGGATTATGTGAGATCGACATAAGAGGACCCGGTACGGAAGAAATGTCATAATGGCTACAGCTTTTTTTAAATCACTGTAAGGTAGCATTGAGAACTGGGTGTTGTGCACACTCCTTCAGAGGTGTTGGCTTTTTATCCAAGGTGTGAGGTGTATTGGAATCGGTGAGAAGGCTTGTTCAATTGCAACCCATGCTTTCATGGCGGTGTGGCAGTGCCAATCCACCACTCTAGTTAGTTGACAGGCTATATGGTATTTTAAGAAATCCGGGAGTCCGATACCTCCCTTTAATTTTGGTAAGGTTAGTCTATCTATGCTAATCCTCAGGCGTTTCTTTTCCCATATAAACTCTGAACAAGCCTTCTCACCGATGCAAAAAAAGGCTTTAGGTAGAGTAATAGGTACCGCTTGCATAAGATAGAGAAGTCTAGGAAGAATATTCATTTTAACAGCTGCTGCCCTGCCATACCAGGAAATTAAACCTGAAGACCACGTCTTCAGGTCGTGCTGAATAGCTTGAAGCATAGGCTGAAAATTTTTAGCGTACAGGTCTGGCAGGTGTGTTGGGAGTTGGATTCCCAGGTATGTGATGGCGTTGGTGTCCCATATGAAGGGAAAGTTTTGTTTGCTTTGTTCTAGGGCTAAAGGTGGGAAAGATACATTAAGTGCTCTAGATTTCTCTAAGTTGATTTGTAAAGCAGAAATTGTTTTGAAGCATGACAATTCTTGGAGCAAATTGGGTAAGGTGATGTGGGGCTCAGCTAGAAATAGGAGGACATCATCTGCAAAGGCAGCTATTTTATATATCTTGTCACGTATGTGGATGCCCTTGATATCAGGGTTGTCTCTAATGCTTTGGAGAAAGGGTTCCTGGGTCAGCACGAAAATCAAAGGGGAAAGGGGACAGCCCTGTCTTGTGCCGTTTGACAAGGAGAAGGCGTCCAATAGGTGGTCATTGACCCGGACTCTCGCTGTCGGGTTGGAGTAGAGAGTCATAATATATTGCATCATGTGTGCTCCAATCCCTAAGGCTTTTAGAGCTTCTGACATATAGTCCCAGCTCACTCTATCGAACGCCTTCTCGGCATCCAGGGACAGGAAAAAGCCCTGTTGTTTGAGGGTGGTGAGCCAGTGGTGAATGTTGATAGCTTTCAGGGTGTTGTCCCTGGCTTCTCTGCCAGGGATAAAGCCAACCTGGTCAAGAGAAACTGCCTTTGGGAGGAGAGGGAGAAGCCGGTTGGCTAATATTTTTGCAAACAACTTCAAATCTACATTTAGCAGGGATATTGGTCTATAATCGGTTACTTTTGTAGGATCCTTACCGGGTTTAGGGATTACCATGATATGTGCTGCTAGTAGGTCACGTGGAGGGGAGGTGCCCTGTTTTAAGGAGTTAAAGGCCGTTAAGAAGTGGGCACTGAGTGTGTCTAAGAATGTTTTGTAGTATCCCACCGTTAGGCTGTCTGGGCCAGGGGACTTGCCAGGCTTAGTTTGTTTCAGGGCCAGGCGCAGTTCCTCAACCGAGAGGGGCTTTTCTAAGTCTTTTGTTTCCTTTTCAGATATGGTAGGGGGACTATATATTTTTTAAAATTCTGCGATTAACTGCTGTCTCATCGGGTGCCCTGTTTGCATGTGCGTAGGGTTCAGATTATACAATTGTTTATAATATGCGACAAATTGGAGCGCTATGTCTGGGTTTGTTGTGGCGCTTTCGCTTTCGGGAGTTATTATTGAGTGTATATTGGTGTTGGCCCTTTTAGCTGCAAGTGTTCTGGCCAGTAGCTTGCCCGCCTTGTTTCCAAATTTGTAGAATGTTTTCTGTGATAAGATAACATTTTTTCTTATCCTTGTAGCCAGCTCTCCCACAAGATCGGCTCTAGTTTTGATCAGATCTTGTAGGGTAGCCTCCGCCTGAGACTTTTTGTGCGCTTTTTCTAAAGAGTGTATCGGATCAAGCAATTTATTTATGCGGGCTTGTCAGGTTTTTTTTCATTCTGAGGAAATGGCGATGAGTTCCCCTCTAATTACGCATTTGTGTGCCTCCCATGTTGTTAGGTGGGGGATGTCCGCTGTGACATTATCTTTAAAGAATTGTTGGAGACATTTTTGTATTCTGGATACAGATAATGAGTCGGTCAGTATGGAAGGGTCTAGTCGCCAGATCAGCGGTCTTTGTGGAGTGTTCTGGATGTTTATCGTTAGGGTTATCGGGTGGTGATCAGATAGGTACATGGGTTCAATAGTCGCCTGCTTCAATAGAGGGAGGTCTCTTTGAGAGATATAGAGGGCATCGATTCGGGAGTATTTATTATGTGGGACTGAAAAAAAGTGTAGTCTTTTGTGTGATGGTGAAGTGTGCACCATGAATCGTGTAAAGTAAGTTCTCTAAAGTAGTTTTTGATAGAATGTAGAGCCCTGAAAGGGATGTGAGAGGAGCTTGTGGAAGTGTCCAAGAGTGGGTTGAGAGGGAGGTTGAAGTCTCCCCCCAATATTAGTACCCCTTACTGGAACTCTAAGAGCTGGTTCACTAGGGATCTGAAGTATGGGGCTTGCGAAGAGTTAGGTGCGTATATATTTGCTAACGTGAGCGGTTTTCCTAGAAGGGTCCCTTTAAGGAGGAGATATCGCCCCCTTACGGGTCAGATTTGGTCCGTTCAATGTGAAGAGGGCAATTTTAGCTAGGAGAATAGAGACATCTTTAGATTTAGAGGAGTGATTACGTGCATGGAAAACTTGGGGGTATCTATAGTTGAAAAGTTTGGGGATCATATCGGCTTTGAAATTAGTCTCCTGTAAGAAGACTACATCCGCCCTGTTTTTATGCATATATGTCAAAATTTGGGATCTTTTTTCAGGGAGGTTCAGTCCTTACGCATTTAGAGAGATCACGTTAAGTGTGGCCATGTCGTTGAAGTATTAGTCTACCTACCTTGTGTATTCTTGGATGTCTGAAGTAGAAAAGAAGGGTGGGGGCTGTTTATGATTGAGGAAATCGTAAATGGATGTTTAGTTATCTCAGGTGTGGGTGTGCGGGTGCTGAGTGAGATAGTGTGCTCTGTGAAGATTGGAGACTCGCCGTATCTGGTGAAGATATATGCGAGTGAGATATAATTGTCGGAGACTAAACCGTATGTTATACGGTAGTCCTTTTGCTAAATTATACTCTTACTTTAGGGGTGAGTCCGCCTAGATTCAGTGGGAAGGGTATAAGAGTAAGCTTAAAATCCAACTTATATATAGTCTTTGGTTCCCACTGTATGAGGGTGGACCTGACGTCAAGGAGGAACTCTAATATACTTAGAAAAATTCACTTAAAAGAAACAAAATGCTGAACAATAGTAAAACAAACAATAGTAAACTATTACTTATGACCGATCGGCGCATGGTCACCAGAAGGGGTCTTGGGGCCTGAGGAGGCTGATGCTTTTAGATTTTAGGATTAGAGTTGAGCGAACCTCTGGAAGTTCGGGTTCTGCTGGTCCGTCCGAACTTCGGGACAAAGTCCGGGTCCGGACGGAACCCGAACGATCGCACGGACAACGAACCCCATTGAAATCAATGGGGACCCGAACTTTTAGGCACAAAAATGGCTGTAACAAAGTCCTGGAAAGCCCTAGAAGGCTGCAAAAGGAAGTAAAATGGGGGTAAGGGTAGGGCAAGTGCCCTACAACAAAATGGGGACAGGGAAATAACTTTAAATATTTTTAAAAAAATAAAAACATAGAAAAAGCAAAAATGGAGGTGAATGTGGATCATCTTCAAACTGTGTCTGAAAAGTATTAATTAACGGTAGAAGCCATATAACTGTTCTAAAATCATCTTCAAACTAGGGCAAGTGCCCTACAAATAAATGGGGATAGGGCAAATAAATTAAAATCAAGTAAAAAAACGGGAAGGGGGGTGGATGTGGAGTAGGAGCCTAGAGGTTGACTAGGCCATGACCGTGGCAGTGTAGGTGGAAGTGGCGGTGGTAGAGGAGGTAGCCAACATGGTTTTTTTTTTGTATTGAGGCCTATTCAAAAAAAGAAGTATATGAATGGCTGTGTGAGAAAACACGGATTTTCAA
>BLSH010003274.1:92493-107100 GCA_018402905.1 Glandirana rugosa
GAAATTTCTCCACCGGCTAGCGGCGTGTCTCTGTCACAGATTTCGTGATAAGAACAACCGACCCAGTCTCTGGAAGGAAAGTACTCTTCCCTCCCGTGAAATCCTTAATAATTTTATCCAACTGTGGGCCAAACAGACGCCCTCCCTGAAAGGGCAGGTCTGCCAGAGCTTTCTTTGAAGCCTGGTCGCCCGACCAAGAGCGGAGCCACAGCACCCGTCTGATAACTATTGAAAAAACAGACATTTTTGACAATATGGGGAGAAGATCCAAAGCAGCATGGCATATGTAGCGGAGACCCTCTTCCAAATGTTGCACTCGCTGTACTTCAGCCTTTGCAAATTCACCAGACAAACTAGTGCGCAACGCTGCAGCGTGCTCACGAAGAGACTGTGCCGCCATAGCAGTTGCTAGCGCTGGCCGCATGGCTGACCCAGCCAACAAGAATAGTGCTTTAGACACTGTCTCTGTGCGGCGATCGGCCACCTCTTTAAAGGATGGCGACCCCTCCAAGGGGATGGTGGTTGCCTTATTCACATGAGCCACGGCAGAGTCCACCACCGGCGAAGCCCATCTCTTAGTAAAGCTTTCCTCAAAGGGGTAGCAAACAGCAAAGCTTTTAGGCAAAGCCAAGGAACTTGGTGGCTTACACCATTCCTTGAACACTGCCTGTTCAAACACCTGATCATAAGGGTAAGCCCTAGGGGACCTAGGGGGTCTAAGCGGTCCACAAACATATGCGGACTCATGCGACTCCCCTGTTTGGTCCAGTCACATAGAGTCGCAAATATCAGTGATCAGTTCTTCCACTATCGCTTTATCCCGTGAACTAGGAGCCTCCTGATCCTCTTCGCCCTCTGAGGGCGGCTCACCCTCTGAAAGCACTTTCTAGATCTGAATCCTCCCCTGAGGAAAGGGGGGGGGGGTGGGCGCTTCTGGGGGCCCCATGGAACGGGTACCCTTGCCCGGGGGAGGAACTCCCCAAACACCGCCCTTAGCTGTTCCAAGGACACAAATGCTGCTGGGGTGGACTGTAGATCTGCAGGTACCCCTGCCATTGAATTGCCGACCTCTGACATCTCAGCCCGGCACCCCCGCTGTGTATCCACCACCTCTACCCCACAAATCAGCCAGGTAGACCCGGGCGGATTACACCCACCGCTACCAGCACCCAGGAAGCGCCAGCTATACTTGCTGTTTGATGCCTCAGCACTCCAACCGAAGAGCAATGCCCACGAACTGCTGCACGCCAGGAGCTTGTTACTGTGTGTCAGCCATGCTGTCCAAGCAAAAACCGGAAGCCCACACCCATTTTTAAGGACTTCCTGCACAAGGACTGCAGTTCTCCCAATCGACCACTGGAGGCCGCCAGAGAGCAGGCTGGAAACCACATAGTTCTCAAACAATGGACGCTGCCATTACACACGTGCGGTCGGCCATGAACGAGCGGTGCTCCAAAATCCAATGGCGACGACCCACCTAACACATTGCTCCGGACGGTCGGTGCAGATTCGAACGGTTAGTGCAAAGGTGCCTGCGGGGGATGGAGGGGGGAGGGGGAGTTGGGGGAAGGTCTCTAACAGACCCCCACCGGCTGACCACCACAGAGCTGCCCAGGTGCCCACTCTCCATGCCTCTAGGGCGGAAGAGGGGTTCACTCACCAATCCGACGGGCGCAGCGGGTAGCCACCCGGAGCACACCTACCTCCCCGCAAGAAGGCATGCTGCTGGCCAGGCCACTGGACAGGCGAACCAGTCACTGGGCTTTAGTGGGTTTTAGCCACTGGCCGCCCGCAGGGGGTTCGCATAGTGTTGGCTGGACTGGGGAAAGATTAGGATTCGAGATATCCTCTATACCTCCAGCCAGCTTCTTGATAGCAGTCTTCCTTAGATGAATCTTCAAGGAGACTGCTGCTCCCATAGGGAACCAGGTCTACTCCTTGCACTAGGCAAAAGAAAAACGATGTGCTGTACAGAGCAGGGGGATTATATGCTAAGGTGAGGACGGCCCCCTGGGAGGGGCCAACCTATACTTTTGTTTGTTTTGCCTAGGCTACTCCTAGTAGGATGAGCATAACCCCATGTGTCATAAGAAGGCTGCGTCTGCCAGTGAACGGAAGAGAAAGGTTGGCGTTGGTTCTTAGACAAGGCATGCCTAGACCTGCCCAGCCGTACCCCCACCCCTCCTATCCTTCACAGAACATGATCTTCTCCTGTCTTCATAGCCTCGTTATGGCTGGCAGCTTCTCCTGAGAGAGAGGGAGAGGGGGTAGGCTTTGGGGAGGGAGCTGGGGAAGAAATATGAAAGAAATAAGATAAAAAAGGAACATTTTTGAAAGTGTGGAAGGATACAGATCGATTTCTATTGTTCATTACATGTGAGTAATGAGATGAAGGCTCCATTTCCGCTAGTGTGACGTGTCATACGACTTCAGACACAAATTCGCATGACAAGTCACAACCAATTAATTTCAATGATACCTGTTCCTGTCTATGTGACTTTGAAAATGAGTGACTTTGAAAAGGTGCCTTCACTACTTGGATGCGACTTTGAACCAGAGAGTGTAAAGTTGGATCAAAGCTGCATCAAAGTCACACTCTAAATCACACAACTTTGGAGTCGCACTAGTGGAAACGTAGCCTAAGGTTAGAGTGCGACTTTGAGTGCAACTTTGATCCAACTTTACACTATCTGGATCAAAAGTCACATCGAAGTAGCGCAGTTACCTTTTCAAAGTCGCATAGATGGAAATGCGTGCCATTGAAATGAATGGGCTGTGACTTGTCAAGCGAATTTGTGTCCAAAGTCGCATGACAAGTCATACTAGTGGAAACAGAACCTTGCGACCCTGAAGTTGCATGATTTAGAGCGCGACTTTGAGCCAACTTTACACTCTCCGGATTAAAGTTGCATCAAAAGTCACATCAAAGAAATGCAGGTATCTTTTCAAAGTTGCATAGACTGGAACGAGTGCCATTGAAATCAATGGACTGTGACTTGTCATGCGACCTTGTGTCCAAAGTCACATGACAAGTCGCAATAGTGGAAATGTAGACTTAGTGCGGTTGCCTGCACTATTCCTATAATGTATAGTGATCATTGTAGACTGTGAACCCCCCCCCCCGTCCAGATCACTTCTCCTATGGTAGTCTTCATTCAAAGCCCTGCACAGCTAACCTGTATATGTGCACTGCACCTTCATTTTCTCAGGAATTGAGATGTACAATGCATCCTTACTGATGAGAGTACACTGAGCTGGAACCTATGATCAGCTCCTCCCATCCTGTATACGCCCACTGGCTACACAGAACAGTGTCCCTCCCTGAAAGTGATGTCACTAGCGTTCAGTAACCACACCCACTGGCTGCTTTTGGACCCAGAAGGAAGATGATTTGAAGTCATGTGACGGTATTGGATACTGCAAAATAAAGGTAGAAAAACTGGGATTTTTTTCATTTTGAAGCATAAGGCTGAACTTAGATTACATTAATGATTGCAGGGGAGAATTTAAGTATTAGGCTGGACTTCCGCTTTAAACTAAAATTCCACAGAATGCCCAGTTTTTATACGGCTCTCACTTAGATAAAAGTACTTGTATATAATCACTTGAAAGCGATTAATTAAAAAACGCACTATGTTCTATTACAGTACCAGCGTTCTTCTGCTGGTACTGGAGCCACAAAAGGGATGTATCCATGATATTGATATGGTTATAAGGGGAAGATCTGGAGGGGGCATATACACTATACTGTCAAAAGTATTGGGACACATGCTGCTTGCCGCTAAGATCACCTTTGCTGGAGCTTGAAAATCTCCCTCTGTATCTGTTCGCCACATGAAGCATAAGATATCCTGGATAATTTTAAATGAAAAAGTGGCTAGTACCGTTAACGATACAGAAATTATTTGCGTGAACCTGGGATGTTAACATACCCTTGTTGTCCGTACCTGGCTGATTGTATGGCATCATCGTCCACCATGAGCTCTAGGTCTTGCTTTTTCTCCCCCCCCCCCTTTTTTTCCCCCCTCTTCGATTTCTTTACTTTTCTCTTCTCTGCTCTATGGAGTTGGTTTATTGTCTTCTTTTTTGGGGCATTGCTGTTCAGCATGACAGTTCAATGTGTACACAGTGGATCTCTCCTGCTAATATGAGATGTATATTATACCCGCCTCTGACTCCTCTGAGTTGGGATCCTCTATGATTTGTCAAGTATGGAACCACTTGTACGCTACTGCGTGATTATGCAGCCATGTGCAGTGAGGTTCCTCACTTTGTAATTGCTTTTTGCTCCTTAAAATGCTAACAATAAAACTTTATGACCAAAAGTATATTAAAGGATGGCTGTGTCGCCTGCCACCCTATGACACAGTTTGCTCTCATATGGGGTGTCTGGACACTCTTGCCGCAACACTAGCATTGTTACTGCTTTTGATGTTTGAGGGCAATTGTGACTCATGTTTTGCCACTGTGCTCATATATGACCTATCTTTATGTTATAATGTACAACAGAATGCTTCCTATTCCTTTATGAAAAACTCTATAAAAATGATTGAAATTAATAAGTATTGGGATGCCTGCCTTTACACACACACACACATGAACTTCAATGGCATCCCAGTCTTAGTTGGTAGGGTTCAATATTGAGCTGGCCCATGCTTTGCAGCTACAACAGCTTCAACTCTTCTGGGAAGGCTGTCCGCAAGGCTTAGGAGTGTGTCTATGGGAATGTTTGATCATGCTTCCAGAAGTGCATTTGTGAGGTCAGGCACTGATGTGGATGAGAAGCCCTGGCTCACAGTCTCCGCTTTAATTCACCCAAAGGTGTTCTATCGGGTTGAGGTTAGGACTCTGTGCAGGCCAGTCAAGTTCCTCCAAACCAAACTCACTCATCGATGTCTTTATGGACCTTGCTTTGTGCACTGGTGCGCAGTAATGCTGGAACAGGAAGGGGCCATCCCCAAACTGTTTCCAAAAAGTTGGGGGCATGAACTTGTCCAAAATGTCTTGGTTTGTTGATGCCTTGAGTTCCCTTCACTGGAACTAAGGGGCAAAGCCCAACCCCTGAAAAACAACCCCATACCATAATTCCCCCCCCCCTCTAACCACAACATTGTCATCAAACCCTCTGACAAAGGTGGCAATGTTGTGGTTATGGACAGTTCTCCCTATGTTCATATGTGTATGAAGCTACTGAGTAAAACTCCTTGATCCATCTCCTCGTCCATTGTGGACAAGGTCCAGAAATAATTTTATACCTTGGTGGATTGTGCCTATTCTCAAATCATCATCAACAACAATAATACATGGGAATACATTCGCACTAGCCACCCAAGAGTACCCATGTTTTATGCTCTATCGAAGTTACACAAGGACGCTCGGGACCCTCCAGGTAGACCTATAGTGTTGGGCCGTGGATAACTCACTGAAGATTTTAGCAGATTGGTTGATAGCCACCTGCAGCCCTTTGTCCTTCATATGTCCACAATACAATTCACCTACTACAACTGATTGAGAATGTCATCATAGATGAGGATACATACCTTGTAGTCATTGACATGGAGGCCCTGTTTAGTGCAATTTCCCATGACCTTGGCATACGGGCCATCAAACAAATCCTCACACGTTCTGCCACAGGAGACCCTCGATATGATTCTTTCATATTGGAGGTCCTGGATTTCATATTACGTCACAACATCTTTTCATTCATTGGTTCCCATTTCCTCCAGGTGCAGGGCGTGGCAATGGGCACATGCTGGGCCCCTGCCTATGCCAATCTGTACCTGGGGGAATGGGAACGGCAACTCTGGTTAGATGCAGATATGTCAACCTATGCTCCCCATGTCTTACCATGGCATCATTATATGGACAACATTTTTCTACTATGGAAAGGGCCAACCATCCTCCTATCCCAATTTATGGCAGCGTTTAACCATAATGCATATAATTTACAGTTTACCATGTCCTGTAACCCCAATGAAATTACCTTTTTAGATCTGCAGATCAAGTGATGGGCAACTGAGGGGTGAGTTATACCGCGACCCAACAGCAGGGAACTAGCTTCTCTAAGCACAGAGCTTGCATCAAAAACCCTGCTTGACTATTCCCTTCAGACAATATCTACGAGCTAGACAAACTGTTCAGATGATGTTGGCTTCCAGAGAGAGGCCAACACATTATGTAACAGACTTCTTGAACGTGGTTATTCTAAAGCATGTCTCAAGAGAGCCTATATGAGAGCATTGACCTTTTCTCGTAAGAATCTATTGTGCACAAAATCTACTGAATCCAAAACTGACACTACAATGAGAATCATTACTACTTATTCAACAGGTCATAAACATGTCAAGTGACATGACGGATGCTCCTGCAGTCACCTTTAGAAGAGCTCCTTCTGTAGGTGACAGACTGGTGTCCAGTGAATATTGAACATCGCGAGGAGATGCCTGCAAACAATGAGGCAAATTTACCTGCTAAGATTGCAGGTATTACCAATATATTGATCTACATACGAATATTATTCTGCCTAACAAAAGGACATTCCGTCCTAAACACTTTAGGTTAATTGTAGAGCTCCCAGAGTGGTATACCTGCTCACGTGTGAGTGCTACTATGCCAGAAAAATGATAAACAAATTTTGGAGATGGATCTACCCTACCAACACCTAATGAGTATCTTCAAACATGATCCCGATACCACAATGGGTCACCATTTGGCTCCGGTTCACAGTACTTCCACTCCCAAGGTATACTCTCTGGCTCTGGATCATGTGCACCTCACTTCCCGCGGTGGAAACTTTAATAAAGGCCTCCTCTAGTGCGAACTGAGGTGGATACACTCCTTACATGCCACTTCTCCACATGGCCTCAATGAGGCCTTTAATGTCAAACCCCTTCTTCCGGAATTCATATACGGCAGTTGTGAGTTAAAGCGCTGTTCCTTAGCAAAATCACAAATGGACATTCCTTGGATAAAGGAAGCATAAGTATTTATTCCATAAAAAGTGCGGCATACAGATTCCAGGAAGGTGGCCAGTCAGTCAGCATGGCAGACAAATTGCAAAAGATGGAAAAATTGAAGTCTGAAGCCGCATAAATGACAGGAGTGCTCCTGGATGTGTAGAAATGCGGCCAGGTGTCCAGCCAGGATGAGGGAAAATTACTACACACAAGGGTTCCCAGGGAGGAACTGTGATGTAGCTCTGGGGATTGGGGCATCCAGGGGTGAACTCCTGTGTGCGCCCCTGTGTGAGAAGTGAATTCAGGACCCAAACGCGGATGTAAGGCGGCCAGGACACCAGGAAGTGACGACCGCTTGCAGAGAGGAAGTCGCATCAGCTGCCCAGGGGTGTTGTAACAGACTGGTGAAAGTCAGTGACGGGAATCCACCAGAGGAGGGCAACACCAAAAGCAGAGGCCGAGCCGGAAATAACTGAAGCCGCAGATACAATAAATGCAATTGTCATTGTTGCAGGCTTGGTTTTATTGCATCTAGGACTTCAGTTATTCCTGGCCTCTGCTTTTGTGTCATTGTTGCCGGCTTCATTTTATTGTATCTGCAGCTTCAGTTATTCCTCGCCTAGCCTCTGCTTTTGTCGTTGTCCTCAGCTGGTGGATTCCCATGGTTGTCATTTATGCGGCTTCAGACTAATGCTGGATACACACTATCCAATTTTCTGTAGATTTTTTCCTTCAGATTTACCAAAACCATATAACATGGAGGTCAAACCTTAGGAGTTTCAATTTGTATGCAATCAGGCAGGCCCTTGCACTACATGGTTTTGGTAAATCTGACAACAAAAGTTGGATAGTGTGTATGGGGTCTTGGGTATTTCCATCTTTTGCAATTTGTCTGCCATGCTGACCGCTTTCCTGGAATCTGTATACTGCACTTTTTATGGAATACGTATGCTTCTTTTATCCAAGGAAAGGCCATTTGTGATTTTGCTAAGGAACAGCACTCCCCCCCCCCCTTGGGCTGGGGGCCCGGTATTTCTAGAGAGCTTGCATACAGGCATTTCAAACTAGCAGGACGAGGTGCGGTACCGGTGATATGGCCGGGCACACTCAGCAGCAGCAGTTAGGGAGGGAGCAAGGGGTTCTCAGCGGCAGGCATTGGGCATGGTACATTCAGTATACTGACCACACACGTACGCTGTGGGGATCCATCATCATGGTAGCATGCGGTTACTCAGGTTTCTGTGGCAACCCTATGGCATGGGTTTGCATGTGCAATACGGGAGGAATGGTGTCATATCTGATGATGGCTCGGGAGGGGTCATGAGTCAATTGTCACACAACACAGAGGTCTATTATGAGTTCCAGTATGTTACTGGGGTGGTGCACATTGTGTTTGGTTGTTGTCAGTGTATCATGTCACCTGTCTGTGTTGGCTGATCTTTACAAGCCTGCACAAGGGTCAATATGTTAGCGATGCCTTTATGTGCCCTGATCACATATCACTGCAGATTAAGGCAGGTCGCAAGGTCTTCAAAGGGGTCATATCACAGCCGGTCTCTGAATCAGCCAGGCTCCTAGGACCAGGGTGCACCCCTTCGGTCAGTGTGGGGTGTCCCCCCAGGTAGAATATGCGGCCCGCTTGCACTTGGCGGCAACCTGACAAGGGTCAGCCAGTGGGCCAGGCAGTAAACGGACCCCTGCGATACAACACTGGCATGCTTCTCCCATTTTCATACGTTATGTGGGGAGGTCTGGGGGGGCACATGAGTCATACTCCTGGGGCTTGTGTAGCATCAGACCACGGACATTTCATTAGCCATCCCTCGGCCCACGTTCCAGGGCCACGGTGGAGGGACACAAGTGCTCATTTCCATCATGCATTTAAAAAAAAAACTTTTTTTTAATTTCATCCAGCATAGGGGTGGGATTCTTCGCTCTTGTTAGTACGGCTCAGCTCTCATTCCGCCCACACAGGGCCACGGAGGAAGGAGCAGCACATCATTTAAAAAAAATATATATATCTTGGCATGTGGGATGATCTCCTGCAGCACTGGAATGGAGTGGCTATGTTCATTCCAGCAGCATCGGAATTTTCTGCCAGAGTGGTGTCCGATGCAGCAGCCACCAAGGGTTATGCGGCCATCTTTGGCTCCCATTGGCTAGCAGGCCCATGAAGTTGATTCCTGGTTTCGACAGGTCATCCACCCTATTCAAGATCTACCAGATTGTTGCTGCTGCTCAGGCATGGGGTCACTTGTGGTCCGGGAATACAGTAGTGTTTTATTCCGACAACCAGGCCTTGGTTGAAATCATCAACAAAGGCAGGTCCAGCTCCCTGGCAATAATGTCCTTTCTTCGTAGGCTAATTTGGATCTCGCTCCAATGGAAATTGCACATCAACTGTATTTTCACAGAGAACATAGCAGCTGACACCTTAACATGATTTAATTATGTGTTGTTTTTCCAGCAGGTTCCAGAGGCAGACGTTCTTGCCACCCCATACTCGGCTTACTCCCTGCTGGATTAGTCTCTTTACAGGCCAGCGCCAGGAGACTGAGCGAGGTTTCACTTTCGGCCAACACCGGGAAGGCTTACAACACAGCCTGGGAGGTTTTTCAGTCCTTGGCCCGGCATCCGAAGTCAGATTGGTACAAGTTGAGTACCTTTTGGCTTTTGTTACTTTTTGCCACTCACAGTTACACTTATCACATGCCACCATCAAAACTTTTCTAGCCGGGGTGCAACATTTCGTACCATTACAATTCCCTAATAAACTTTCTCTGTTCTCGGCACATCCCATCAAGGCGATTTTAAAATGAATCCAGAAAATCAGTCCACCTGTGCCGGCCAACAGGCTTCCCATTACAGGTATATTGTTCTGGGGCATGTCGGTCATACTTGATAACCATCCATTTGGAGCCAAGCACAGTCTGGATCTCAAAGCAGCCATTTATTTAGCTTTGTATGGATTCTTGGGGCCCAGCGACTTTCCTTTTCAGACGGGCAGTCCAGTCGTTTGACCATCAAGCAGCTTACCAAACATCAGGATCATTTTCAACTGGTTTTAGTGGCATGCAAGATGCAGCAGGTAGGAGCCGGTACTGTGGTCAGATATTTTCAGACAGGTACCTCTTGGTGTCTGTTCAAAGTATTGGATGCTCTCATGGCTCAACTACATGGGGAACCCAGGGAGGGCCCTTTGCTACCCTTTCACGGCACGCACCTCACAATGGCTCAGTTCATCAAACGTCCGTATATTGCTCGGCAGGTCTGGCTTGAATCCAAGACCGTACACGGGCCATTCATTCAGGATTGGAGCAGCGTCAGCTGCATCACGCCAAGGAGTACTTGTTCATATCATCATAAAGTTGGGAAGGTGGAAATCTGCCTGTTACATGAAATATATTCCTGAGCCACATATAGAAATATCCAGAGCTTTTGCTCGATTGGTGGAGTGATTGTACAGGTGCTGGTCATATAATTAGAATATCATCAAAAAGTTCATTTATTTCACTAATTCCATTCAAAAAGTGAAACTTGTATATTGTATTCATTCATTACACACAGACTGATATATTTCAAATGTTTATTTCTTTTAATTTTGAGGATTACAACTGACGACTAAGGAAAATCCCAAATTCAGTATTTCAGAAAATTAGAATATTGTGAAAAGGTTCAATATTGAAGACATTTGGTGCCACACTCTGATCAGCTAATTAACTCAAAACACCTGCAAAGGCCTTTAAATGGTCTCTCAGTCTAGTTCTGTAGGCTACACAATCATGGGGAAGACTGCTGACTTGACAGTTATCCAAAAGATGACCATTGACACCTTGCACGAGGAGGGCAAGACACAAAAGGTCATTGCAAAAGAGGCTGGCTGTCCACAGAGCTCTGTGTCTAAGCACATTAATAGAGAGGCGAAAGGAAGGAAAAGATGTGGCAGAAAAAAGTGTACAAGCAATAGGTATAACTACCCTGGAGAGGATTGTGAAACAAAACCCATTCAAAAATGTAGGGGAGATTCACAAAGAGTGTATGACGTATGCAAGACATGGGTTTCAGCTGTCACATTCCTAATGCCAAGCCATTCTTGAACAGACAGTGTCAGAAGCGTCTCGTCTGGGCTACAGACAAAGGACTGGACTGCTGCTGAGTGGTCCAAAGTTATGTTCTCTGATGAAAGTAAATTTTGCATTTCCTTTGGAAATCAGAGTCCCAGAGTCTGGAGGAAGAGAGGAGAGGCACACAATCCACGTTGCTTGAGGTCCAGTGTAAAGTTTCCACAGTCAGTGATGGTTTGGGGTGCCATGTCATTTGCTGGTGTTGGTCCACTGTGTTTTCTGAGGTCCAAGGTCAACGCAGCCGTATACCAGGAAGTTTTAGAGTACGTCATGCTTCCTGCTGCTGACCAACTTTATGGAGATGCAGATTTCATTTTCCAACAAGACTTGGCACCTGCACACAGTGCCAAAGCTACCAGTACCTGGTTTAAGGACCATGGTATCCCTATTCTCAATTGGCCAGCAAACTCGTCTGACCTTAACCCCATAGAAAATCTATGGGGTATTGTGAAGAGGAAGATGTGATATGCCAGCCCCAACAATGCAGAGGAGCTGAAGGCTACTATCAGAGCAACCTGGGCTCTCATAACACCTGAGCAGTGCCACAGACTGATCAACTCCATGCCACGCTGCATTGCTGCAGTAATTCAGGCAAAAGGAGCCCCAACTAAGTATTGAGTGTTGTACATGCTCATACTTTTCAGTTGGTCAAGATTTCTAAAAATCCTCTCTTTGTATTGGTCTTAAGTAATATTCTATTTTTCTGAGATACTGAATTTGGAATTTTCCTTAGTTGTCAGTTATAATCATCAAAATGAAAAGAAATAAACATTTGAAATATATCAGTCTGTGTGTAATGAATGAATACAATATACAAGTTTCGCTTTTTGAATGGAATTAGTGAAATAAATCAACTTTTTGATGATATGCTAATTATATGACCAGCACCTGTATATCATTGTAAATAAACTTCTTTGCTTGCATCCTAGGGGCATCTTTTTGCCCACTTTAGGCATACTAAACTCATGACCAGGGCACACCGCAGGTCGCTGTCCATACAGGTTCTTTTCTCATAATCAGTTTCAATTGACTCAACACAAAGTGGCACATAATTGTGAAGTGAAAGGAAAATGATAAATGGTTTTCAAAATTGTTTTTACAAATAAATGTGAAAAGTGTGGAGTGCATTTGTATTCAGCCCAACTTTCGCTGCAATTACAGCTGCAGGTCTTTTTGGGGATGTCTCTACCAGCTTTGCCCATCTAGAGAGTGACTTTTTTGCCCATTCTTCCTTGCAAAATAGCTCAAAGTCTGTCAGGTTGGACGGAGAGCATCTGTGAACAGCAATTTTCAAGTCTTGCCACAGATTCTCAATTTGATTTAGGTCTAGCCATTCTAACACATGGATATGGTTTGATCTAAACCAGGGATATGCAATTAGCAGACCTCCAGATGTTGCAGAACTACAAGTCCCATGAGGCATAGCAAGGCCCTGACAGCCACGAGCATGACACCCAGAGGCAGAAGCATGATGGGACTTGTAGTTTTGCAACAGCTGGAGGTCCGCTAATTGCATATCCCTGATCTAAACCATTCCATTGTAGCCCTGGCTGTATGTTTAGGGTTGTTGTCCTGCTGAACGGTGAACCTCCACCTCAGTGTCTCAAGTCTTTTGCAGACTCCAACAGGTTTTCTTCTAAGATTTCCCTGTATTTGGCTCCAGACCATCTGACCAGAGCACCTTCTTCCACATGTTTGCTCTATCCCCCACATGGCTTCTCAACCTGTAAACGGAACTTCTTATGGGTTTCTTTTAACAATGGCTTTCTTCTTGTCACTCTTTCATAAAGGCCAGATTTGTGGAGTGCACAGTTAATAGTTGTCCTGTGGACATATTCTGCCACCTGAGCTGTGGATATCTGCAGCTTCTCCAGAGTTACCATGGACCTCTTGGCTGCTTCTCTGATTAATGAATTAATTCCTTGCCCAGCCTGTCAGTTTAGGTGGATGGTCGTGTCTTGGTAGGTTTGCAGTTGTGCCATACTCTTTCCTTTTTCAGATGATGGATTGCACAATGCTCCTTGAGAAGTTCAAAGCTTAGGATATTTTTTTGTAACACAACCCTGCTTTAAACTTCCCCACAACTTTATCCCTGACCTGTCTGGTGTGTTCCTTGGCCTCCAAGATGCTGTTTGTTCACTAAAGTCTCGTACACACGGTGCAACGGTTGTACAACCAAACGTCCAACTTTGGACCAAGTTGGATGTTGGCTGTTGTGTCTCGCGTATTGACATGCACTAAGCGATTGTACAACCAAGCCTAACGTAGTGACGTGTTACGAGCGTATAATGAGGAAATTCAGGTGCATGTGATTTGTGAATTAGACACTTCTGGGCGTTCCTGACTTCAGAGCATGCCTGTTTTGCACCTACAACTTTGTTGGACCAATATCTCTGTACACACAGTACAACAGTTGTACAACCGCTTGTTGTACAACCAAAGTTTTCTAGTCTGCTCATCCAACTTCTGTTGTACAACCATTGTACGATGGCTGTTGTAATTGCACGTACTAACAGTCAGATGATCGTACAACAAGCTGGTTGTACGACAGTTGTACAACCGTTGTACCATGTGTACGGGGCTTTAGATTCTCTAACAACCCTCTGAGGGCTTTACAGAACAGCTGTATTTATAAAGAGATTAAATTACACACAGGTGGACTTTATTTACTAATTAGGTGACTTCTGAAGGCAATTGGTTCCACTAGATTTTAGTTGGGGGTATCAGAGTAAAGGGGGCTGAATACAAATGCACGTCACACTTTTCACATATTTATTTGTAAAAAAATTGAAAATCATTTATCATTTTCCTTCCACTTCACAATTATGTGCCAGTTTGTGTTGGTCTATCACATAAAATCCCAATAAAATACATTTACATTTTTGGTTGTAACATGACAAAATGTGGAAAATGTCAAGGGGTATGAATACTTTTTCAAGGCACTGTTCATCAAGTAATACGGTCATCATTTTGTGGGGGGTCGGGGGTTAGGAGAATGAAATGAGGACTTCTTTTGGAGAATGAAATAAGGACTTCTTTTGGAGAATGAAATAAGGACTTCTTTTGGCCATTCTGTCTTGCAAAATTGTTCTAATTTTCTTTGCAATCTTTAGTAAACGTTACAAAATATGCTCATGCTTAGGAAAAATGCTTAAATTTACTCTGACCAGTCTTAGTTTTAAAGAGCAGGGGCTGGTCCATAAGGGGTGCTTGGGTGCTGCCTCCCCACCGTGTTCTCCGAACGTCGTATTCCAAGGTCGACAGGGGGCTGGTAAGGTGCCCCACCCCCCTCCACGGTCCGTGTGCAGGCTGGACACCACCACTGTGCAAAGTAGACGGTTAGTGTCTGAAAGAGTGATAACCGAGTGATGAACGTCTCCCCGGCCCGACTGAAAAAAAAAAAAGGAAGACCAGTCGCCACCCCTCCGTCGTGGGTTCGTGGGGAATACCTGGTCGGGGACGAGAAATTTTGATTCTGACCAGTCTCATTTAAATTCGTAAAAAGGATTCGTACTCGTATAAAACAT
>BLSH010003274.1:116482-128665 GCA_018402905.1 Glandirana rugosa
AAGTAGTGCGGATCCCGGTCTGGCGCTGTGGATCAGACGCCTCTTCTTGGGACAGTGCATGGAGCTTGCAGCCCCAGCCACTAGGTCAGTGTTTGCTACCAATAACATGGCCGCCCTGCAAGCATCAGGACACCACTAGACCGCACTGTCCCCCGGACTGACTCACGGAGTCAAAATCGCACACTACCAGTGTACCTGAACTACAGGCACCGCTGTTGACCGGACTCCCTTGGAGAGAGGGGGGTCTCCTGGAGTAAAAGTTCAAGGCTCCTTTTCCAGGGCAGCCTGAACAAGCCCAAGCCACATGCACCCCCAGGTTCACTGCCCCTGTTTCTGGGATGCTGTAGCCGGGAGGCCCCTGCCACCTGGCACGAAGGCCATAAAAATAACAAACTTCTTTAGAGTTCTTGTCAGGCCGGAGGACGCATATACTGAGGTACTACTGGTGAGCAGTCTTTTTATAATGTGGATCATGTGTTTCCTGTTAGGTGGGAGGAGCCTCTCTCTCTGTAAGCCGTCCTGGAAGATGACTTGGAAAAATAAGTGCTGCAGATAAAGTGGATATAAAAAGTCTACACACCCGTTAAATGTCAGGTTTCTGTGATGTAAAAAAATGAGACGAAGATAAATCATTTCAGAACTTTCTCCACCTTCAATGCAACCAGTACAACTCAATCGAAAAACAAACTGTATTTTTTTTGGGGGGGTTGCATAAGCGTACACAACCTCTTCTAACTGGGGATGTAGCTGTGTTCAGAATTAAGCAAGAGCATTCAAACTCATGGTAAATAGGAGTCAGTACGCACCTGCCATCATTTAAAGTGTCTCTGATTAACCCCAAATAAAGTTCAGCTGCTCTAGCAGGTCTTTCCTGACATTTTCTTAGTTGCATCCTACAGCAAAAGGCATGGTCCACAGAGAGCTTCCAAAGCATCAGATCTCATTGTTAAATGGTATCAGTCAGGAGAAGGGTACCAAATAATTTCCAAGGCATTAGATATACCATGGAACACAGTGAAGACAGTCATAAAGTGGAGAAAATATGGCACAACAGTGACATTACCAAGAACTGGATGTCCCTCCAAAACTGATGAAAAAAAGAAGAAAACTGGTCAGGGAGGCTGCCAAGAGGCCTAAAGCAACATTAAAGAGCTGCAGGAATATCTGACAAGTACTGGCTGTGTGGTACATGTGACAACAATCTCCCATATTCTTCATATGTCTGGGCTATGGGGTAGAGTGGCAAGACGGAAGCCTTTTCTTACAAAGAAAAACATCCAAGCCTGGCTACATTTTGCAAAAACACACCTGAAGTCTCCCAAAAGCATATAGGAAAATGTGTTCTGATCTGATGAAACCAAGGTTGAACTTTTTGGCCATAATTCCAAAAGATATGTTTGGAGCAAAAACACCACTGCACATCACCAAAAGATCACCATACCCACAGTGAAGCATGGTGGTGGCATCATCATACTTTGGGGCTGTTTTTCTTCAGCTGGAACAGAGACCTTATTCAAGGTAGAGGGAATTATGAACACTTCCAATTTCCAGTGAATATTGGCACAAAACCTTCAGGCTTCTGCTAGAAAGCTGAACACGAACAGGAACGTCATCTTTCAACATGACAATGACCCAAAGCATACATCCAAATCAACAAAGGAATGGCTTCAACAGAAGATTAAAGTTTTGGAATGGCCCAGCCAGAGCCCAAACCTGAATCTGATTGAAAATCTGTGGGGTGATCTGAGGAGGGCTGTGCAGAGGAGATGCCCTCTCAATCCGAGTTTGCAATTTGGAGCGTTTTTGTAAAGAAGAGTGTGCAAATATTGTCAAGATGTGCCATGCTGATAGACGCATACTCAAAAAGAGTGCTGTAATAAAATCAAAAGGTGCTTCCAAACAGTATTAGTTTAAGGGTGTGCACCCAACCATATTATTTTAGCTTTTTATTTTTACTTCCCTCCACCTAAAAGATTTCAGTTTGTTGTTCAACTAAGTTGTACAATTTATAGGTCACATTAAAGGTGGAAATAGTTCTGAGTATCTTTGTCTCATCTCTTTACATCACAGAAACCTGACATGAGGTGTGCAGACTTTTTATATCCACTATAGATGCAATGCATTTAGCAGTAGAATATGACACACTTCCCCTTTTTTCTCAAATTGTCTGGGTTTACAAACAGGATGTGTGTTTGCAGCAATTCTGCTGGATACATGGAGGAAAGGCAGTTTGTGACTGTGTTGACATTCCCAAAAGGTTCACCGATTACCTGTAGCAACTGACATCACCACTCTGTATCTGCCTCAGTCATCTTCTCCTCTTAAGCAGGCACACAATGGTAAGCACCAGCTTTGCACTGTATTCAATTTCATAGCTTTATCTCCATTCTCAGAAAACTACGCAAAAGAGGAAGAGGGGGTACTTGGTTTATAACATCCTCCAAGGATGGGGTATTGGGGAAAAATGCCCGAAAACGCTGACACTGCTATCTGCAACTAAACTCATTTACAAATCACATCCATCTGCAGGAAATATTTCAACTTTTTCAAGAGCAGATTTCTAGTGTTTAGCTGCTGTCAAATACAAACGTCTGCGTGAATGTAGCCCAAAACATTCTATGCCCTGATGCAAAAACAAAGGCTGCCTCCTGGGGGAAGTTATGCAAATATTAAAATCCCTTGATGGGTAGATGTCAGTCTAGAGGAGTAGAGATTCATAGGCTGTATTAGAATGCAGACTGTGGTGGGTAATGCCCATATGTGATGCAGACCCTCTATTATTGAAGCTGTGAGAGAGAGTATATATTGGAGCGCAGGGCATACAATTAGGGGAGGTGGCAAAGTGGGGACAACAGGACAATTGGAATGCGTATGATGAAAAACAACGCTCTTAGCCCAATATGCATATGAACATAAAAAAAATGAAATATAAAAACATAAAAGGTATACAAACATAAAATTACACCAGTGGCTGTTGTATAGGGTAAAATGTCTATACATGTGGATGAATAGGATGTATTGCCATGGAGGTGGCAGGAGCAGAGCAAAGGGGTAAGCAGAGCCACAAGGGCTTAAAAACATTCATGGAGTAAGTCCAAGGGGATAGTCCCATCACTATAGATTCTGGCAGCCAGCCATCAGAGTAGAAGGGGACTCTCGCAGGGGTTAGAATCCACTTTCAGGGTAGTGGTCACCGCTAATCTTCAAACGCAAGGAATCCTGGACGTCTATGGGGTCATCACGGACAAGGCAAGGAATCCTGGACGTCTATGGGGTCATCACGGGCCGATCATCTCAGGCGAGGACTTCCACAGATGCCAGGAGCTTTGGCCAAGTATCTGATTGCCTGTAGATCACCAGCACCTGCTCTCCATACCCCATACTGGGGTATGGAGAGGTCATCTATGATGACCCCATAGACGTCCAGGATTCCTTGCCTTGTCCGTGATGACCCCATAGACGTCCAGGATTCCTTGCGTTTGAAGATTAGCGGTGACCACTACCCTGAAAGTGGATTCTAACCCCTGCGCAAGTCCTAGCTGAGTCTGGTAAGCCTACACCTTTACTAGATTCCAGGATGTACTAGGATATTTTATATCTGAAGATTCTTGCAAAAGTCTTTTCAATACCTGCCACCCCCTCCCCCTTCCCCCCCTCTTTTCCTCCAGAGACCCTATTTTTGCACAGAAGACACGGAGAGTATTCTCTTCCTTCACTGTGTTGAACTTTCTGGTATAACCGGGAGGAGACTACATCACTTAGTCTCTCCCTTCAGGGAAAAAGGAAGAATATTGATTTAATTTTCTGCTGCATTCACAGACTATATACTCATGTAATTTTCTTGGGCGCTGCAACCATTTTATTTATTCTGTTTAAACAATTTTCTGATCTATTGTTTATTTGCGAGCAGCCCGACGCTTCAACATTGTTTACAATAATTTTCATCTTATTTTTATAGTGGGCGCGGTTTATTTTATATATTTTTAGAAGGGGACTCTGTAGGTAGACAAAACACAGGAAGAGAGGAATCACCGATCTAAGTGCAGATTTGGTACAATTCAATATTTATTCAATAAATGCTCTGTGGCATCCAAGGCTGGGGGAGATGTGACGTCATCTGTGCAGTGACACTGTCAGATGAGAGAAGGGTTGAGCTTGCATTCAGAGCATCCGTGCTCCGTCAGGCTTAGGGAGCAGTCTTATTTAGTGAAGTTTATATAGGAGAGAAGGGGGCAGTATGTGGGACAGCAATGCTCAGCAGTACCAATAAAGTACAGACATGCTAAACAGGAAAGTTATAGATGATGCTGGACGCCTCCAGAAATGATGCAGGCTTTATTTAACTTGTGGTTGCTTCTAATTCACCTTGAGAGAAGCTCACAACATGCAGTGAAATCAGAGTAAGCTATTTTGGTACTGGAGCAACTATTCAAGACTGAAAGGCAGGCTAGAGTTTAGCTTTAAAACTTTGTTTTGTGGTCTACAGTGTTCCAGATTGAATTCTACTTTATATTATTGAGTTTCATTTGGTCCATAATTCTAGACAAGCCTATAGTTACAATGGCTCCTGACAACTGTACTGCATACTGCATTAAAAGATTATAATGTCGTCTTTTTTTTTTTCTTCAAATAACATATTATAGTTACCTCCTCTGTGCAATTGGTTTTGCACAGAGAAGCCCAGATCCTCCTCTTCTTGGGTCCCTCTTTTGCTCTTCTGGCACCTCTCTCCTATCAAGTGCCCCTTAGCCAGCAGCTTTCTATGGGGGCACCCAATCCGAGTCATAGCTCCGTGTATCCATTCAGACACAGAGCCCCGCCCCCTCTCCCCTGATTGGATAACTGACTTTGATTGACAGTCGTGGGAGCCAATGGCGCTGCTGCTGTGTCTCAGCCAATTAGGAGAAGAGCCCTGGACGGCAAGACACTTGTGGACATCGCTGGAGAGAGAGGGGGCTCAGGTAAGTAATTAGGGGGTGCTGGGGAGGCTGCTACACACAGAAGTTTTTTATATTAATGCATAGAATGCATTAACTATTTAAGGACCGGAAGGATTTCCCCATTAATGACCAGGCCATTTTTTTTCGATACGGCACTGCGTTGCTTTAACTGACAATTGCGCAGTCATGCGATGGTGTATCCAAACAAAATTGATGTCCTTTTATCCCAGAAATTGAGCTTTCTTTTGGTGGTATTTGACCAGCTCACTGGTTTTTAATTTTTTGCGCTATAAAAAATAATAGAGTAACAATTTTGAAACAACCTAAAATTTTTTACTTTCTGCTATAAAACAAAAAAAAAAATATGTACAAAAACAAATTTCTTCATCAGTTTAGTCCGATATGTATTCTGCTACATATTTTTGGCAAAAAAAAAAATCTCAATAAGCATATATTAATTGGTTTGCATAAAAGTTAAAATAGGGGATAGATTTATGCCATTTTTATTTTTCTTTTACTAGTGATGGCTGCGATCAGTGATTTCCAGCGGAACTGCGACATTGTGGCGGAAAGATCGGACATCTGACATTTTTTACACTTTTTTTCTGAACCATTTACATTAATAAGTAATCAGTGCTAAACATATGAACTGGTATTGTACTAATGGCACTGGCAGGAAAGGGGTTAACATCAGGGGCGATCAAGGGGTTAAATGTGTTCCCTGGGAGGTGTTTTCTAACTATATGGGGCACTGTGTGTGTGTGTGTGGGGAAATAACACAGATTCGTCTTTCTGCATAACAGGAAGACAGGATCTGTGTGATCTCCCATCAGAACGGAGATCTGCCTTGTTTACACAAGCAGATCTCCATTCTGTCACTGCGGGAAACGATTGCGGGTGGCCAGCGGACATCGAGTCCACCCCACCTGCTGATTGGCTCCACCGCTGGCCAACGAGCGTGCCTCCGGCGGCGTGCTCGCACCCACACAAGCGGGTTCCCGCGTCGCCGTACAGCTACGGCGATTCGCGGAAAGCAGCCACAATGCTGCAGTATGACAGCAGCTGGGGCTGAAGTGGTTAAGATAAAAAAAACCTTCTGCTGTTACAACTCCTTTAATCAAAGGCCAGCATTCAAACCCCAGAAACACACAATTCTGAGCATGTGAACGCGTTTGCATACGCCTCAGTCTGTATGGGAAAACAATTCATCCCTAAAAATTAATCGGCAGAGAAGCATGTGCAACTTTACATCATATTGGCCATGCAAAAACAGGATTTTTTTGACTTACCGTAAAATCCCTTTCTCTGAGTTCATCGACAGGCACAGCGACTCTTAGGACTAAGTGGGTTATACTGCCCTCTTCGGGAGTTTACTAGTTAGAACAGGCAGTTCTAACAGCAAAAAGAACAGTAAAAGACTCAGCCCCTCCTAGGGGGCAGTCACCACTGGCAGATAACCCCACACCCAGCTATGCTAGCTCAGTTCGTAACAAGCAGTGCAAAATCCAGAGGGGTGGGTGCTGTGCCTGTCGACGAACTCAGAGAAAGGGATTTTACGGTAAGTCAAAAAATTTGTGTTTTCTCTTTCGTTCGTCGACAGGCACAGCGATTCTTAGGACTAAGTGGGACATCCAAAAGCAGTGCCAAAAATGAGGGGTGGGTAACAGAACAACAACAGAACTACACCCAACCGAACTCTCAGTGAGGAACCACACGTCTCACACGGCCGCCTGCAAAACTTTGCGGCCAAACGCAGCATCCGAGGATGCTAAAACATCAACTTTGTAAAACTTTGAGAAGGTGTGCACAGAGGACCAAGTAGCCGCTTTGCACAATTGAGATACAGACGCCTGATGTCAAAAAGCCCAGGAAGTGCTAATTGCCCTGGTACAATGAGCCGTGACCAGGAAAGGAGGCTCCAGACCCGGAACAGGATAGGCTCGGGTCACAGTCTGTCTAATCCAACGTGAAAAAGGCCGACGAGGCCGCCAGACCCTTGTGTGGGCCATCTACCACTACAAAAAGTGCATCTGACCTCCAAAAAGAGGCCGTGGTCACCAGATACACACACAGGGCCCAAAAAACATCCAGGGAGTGCAAGGCAACCTCCCTAGGATGAGAGGGATGCGGGCAGAGCGAAGGAAGGACAATGTCCTCATTGATATGGAAATATGACACCACCTTCGGCAGAAAAGAAGGTGATGGTCGCAGAATCGCCTTATCCTTGTGTAGGACCAGATATGGAGACCTACACGATAGAGCCGCCAACTCAGACACCCGCCGAGTGGATGTGATGGCTACCAGGAAAGTCACCTTTTGCGAAAGCAATTGCAGCGATATCTCCCTGATATTCTCAAAGGGCGGCTTCTGAAGGATCAAGAGTACCAAATCGAGGTCCCATGGCGCCAGAGGCGACATGTCGAACCCCCTGCATGAAAGTACGGATCAAAGAATGCGTTGCCAAAGGTCGCTGAAAAAATATCGCCAGGGCAGAAACCTGACCCTTGATCGTACTCAACGTCAGCTTCTGGTCGAGATCCTTCTGCAGAAAAGCCAGAACCTGAGATACCGAAAAAGATTGGGGATTCCAACCCCCCCCCATTCTCGCACCAGGCGATATAAGCCCTCCAGGTGCCGGAATAAATCTTCCTGGAAGTGGCCTTACGTGCATTAAGCATGGTGGGGATCACTGAGTCTGAGACACCCCGATCCCTCAACACCTGGGATTCAATAGCCAGGCTGTTAAAGCCAGCGAGGGTAAAGCAGGATGCAAGATGGGCCGCTGAGACAGGAGGTCCTCGCGAAGCGGGAGTAGCCAGGGGACGTTCACCACCATTTGAACTACATTGGCGTACCAAGGACGCCTTGACCAATCTGGAGCTATGAGAATGGTCCATTTCTATTCAGCGCAAAAGGCGCAGCAGCAACTTGAGGGGGGAAAAGCATAGAGGAGCTACTAGGGCATCCGCCGCGTCCTCTAAGGGATACCTTGTACTGCTCACGAAGGCCTGCACCTTCCGATTGAGACGAGACGCTAGAAGGTCCATGTCTGGAGTACACCACCTCAAATATGATGGAACACGTTCGGGTGCAGGGACCACTCTCCCTGGTCCAATCCCTGATGACTAAGGTAGTCCGCCTGCCAATTCTCTATGCCCCGAATGTGGACGGCAGAGGTTGCCGGTACGTGGAGTTCTGCCCACCGCAGAATGTGAGCTACCTCTGAGGCCGCAGCTGAGCTTCTTGTCCCGCCCTGGTGATTCACGTATGCCACGGCCGTGGTATTGTCCGACTGGAACCGGACAGGGCACCCATGCAGCCTCCTCCTCCAATGGGAGAGGCAGCAACTGATGGTCCGCAATTGCAGGATATTGATCGGGAGACTCGACTCCTCCGGAAACCACCGGCCCTGGTCCGACAACAGCCCCAGGACGCCTCCCCAGCCGATCAGGCTAGCGTCCATAATGACCACCGTCTAATGGAGGGGGAGGAATGACTTCCCCAACCGCAGGGCCGGAGCCTGCATCCACCAGAGCAGCCAAGTCCTGGTCCGGTGGTCCACCCTGATCAACCGATCCAGGGATGAGGGGGACTTTCGCACAATCTCCTGCTGCAGAACAAGGGTGTGACACTGGGCGCGTGGGACCGTCTCAAAGGTGGACACCATGAGGCCCAAGACCCGCATGCAAAAGCGTAGGAAGGACCACCTCTGGGACAGCAGGGACCGAACCTCCAACTGCAGAGTCTCTCGCTTGGATGGTGGAAGGAAGACCTTTGCCTGGGCCGCATCCAGAATTAGACCCAGATACTCCAAGCGGTGAGACGGAGTCATCACCAACTTCGGGCGATTGATCACCCAGCCGAACTCCTGCAGGGTGTGCAAGGTGATCGACACATTATCCCTGAGAAGTGGAGCTGACTCTGTTTGCAAGAGAAGGTCGTCCAGATACGCCACCACTGTGATGCCCCTCTGTCTCAGCAGGGCCAGAACCGGGGCTAATAGCTTGGTGAAGACCCGAGGCACAGAGGCCAGGCCAAACGGGAAAGCCACAAACTGATAGAGATGCTCCCGACCACAAAGCGCAAAAAAGCACTGGTGCTGAGCGCATATGGGAACATGCAGGTACGCATCTTTGATCTCGAGGGAAGCCAGGAAATCGCCCTGGTGCAGACCACAGAGCGGACAGACCCCATCCTGAACCTTTGTACACGCAAGAAGCAGTTGAGGGCCTTCAGGTCCAGAATCTGGTGGACCCCATCCTTCTTCGGGACCACAAACAGGTTGGAGTAAAACCCATGGAAACGTTCCGCACGCGGAACGGAGACCACTACCCCCTTGACAGAGTAGGTCCTGCACCGCCCCAAACAGGGCCTGCAGCCTGTCAGCGGGCAGTTGCCGCTGCCAGGGACGCTTCTGTCCACCCACGGGGGCCTTGGCGGGCCTCAAGCCCTTGTCCGAGGAGCGGGAGGGACGAAAAAGCTGCTTGTGGATCGTAGAGGAGGGACCCGGTTTGCGACGGGACTCCATACTCTTCCTGGACTCCGGGAGAAAGGTACTCTTCCCTCCCATGAGATCCTTAATAATCTCATCCAAGGAGGCTCCAAACAGCCGCCCACCCTGAAATGGCAAGTCCGTCAGGGCCTTCTTAAATGTTTGGTCCGCCGACCAACATTTCAGCCAGAGCAAACGTCTGACCACCAAAGAAGAGACGGACAATTTGGAGATCAGGGGGGCTGTATCCAGGGCTGCATCCCACAGATACTTAAGCTAAGGTCTGCGCGTGCTCGATGGCCGGCTGGGGAAGACTACCTGGATCTAAAGCCCAGCCTGTTGCCCAGCACGGCTGCTTGATTGCAGTCTTCATCTGTTAGGATGTCCTCCAGGACAGCCGAAGTGGACCCAGAGAGGTACCAAAGATCCCAACAGGGAGCCAGGTCCTTGCACTAGGCAGAAAAAAACTGAGCTAGCAGAGCTGGGTGTGGGGTTATCTGCCAGTGGGGACTGCCCCCTGGGAGGGACCGAGTCTGTTACTGTTCTTTTTGCTGTTAGAACTGCCTGTTCTGCCTAGTAAACTCCTGAAGAGGGGTGTATAACCCACTTAGTCCTAAGAGTCGCTGTGCCTGTCGACGAACGAAAGAGAAAATATTTTTTGAATCAGATGTACAAAAAGTTGAGCAAACTTTTTTCTTTATTTTCACAAGCAAACATTTTTTTTTTTTCTTTTAGTAAACTCAACAAAGAGACTGTATGAGGCTCCTCAATTTTAAAAGTCCCTATTAGGCCCCTTTCACACTTGTGCGACCTGAAAGCTGCGCGATTTGAAGCAATGCCTGTGTAATTCCTATGGTCTATGGACCTCAAGTCGCATCAAAGTCGGACCAAAGTAGTGCAGGGGCTGACTTGAAGTCGCACATATATGAATGGTACTCATTGGAAATCATGGGGTATGACTTGTCATGCAACTTTGCAGTCCCAAGTCACACAAGTGTGAAAGGGGCCTAATATAAGGTCCTGTCCAGTGCTTGTGCTTCAGTAGTGATACTAGTCTTATTGACAATACACACTTTCAAATAGAAGACAAATACCTGGTTAAATATACAGGTTTATATTCACAGAAAAAATGTTTAAAATGCATGCACAGTCTTTACTTCAAGATTGCAATTATCTGTAGCACATCAAGTGAGTCTAATGCTTATTGAAATATGCGCACTCTTCAGTTAATCATCTCACTTGAGACATACAGAGCTGTATGCCATGGCACATCAGAAAAACTATTATTTTCTCTCTTGGGCCTTGTATGAAGAGCTCCCACCAATCTGGGTTAATAACACCAAAAGATCTTGCAAACAATAGGTATATGAAGTTCTGTTATGAATAACAGTTATGTAAGATGTGACAAATTTCAAATAACATTCTTCATTTCGCATTCCAAGTATGGAAGATATTGCCTTCGAAGCGGTTTCTATGTAGTTATGCAGTTTTCATATTTGAACAGTCTCTCAGTACACTTCACTCACTTCCGCTGTCTGACTCGAGAGAAGACTTGTCTTCATTTTCCAGGTTTTCTTCTTCTTTATTGTCTTTGGCTGAAAGATCTTTCTCGCTTTTAGGAAGTGAATCACTGACAGAAAATTTGCGCATTTTAATATTTGGCAGCTTCTTCAGATCCAAATCCCATTCTCTGAAAAGTGCAATAAGAGGGAACAAAAGGGAAGGGGAAAAAAAAAAAGTTTGTTAATTTATCAGAACCGCACAGAGCTGCCCTGAGGAATTCTAGAAAATGGTTCATCAATCAAACATACCTTCAGTGCCTAAAATTGTACAAGAGGCTGAAGCAGCACAGTCATTTATAAATCATGTAAAGCACAAGTACATAACAAGTATCCCTATTATTGAAATGTACCTTGTGTATAGGAAATTAAATGGTAATATTTTACTGCCTTAGTTGGACAAGACTTAGAAAAGTAAAGTTCAGGATGAGTACAAATACTAAGCTGTCCAAAAGCAGAATGATTTTTTTTTTCTTTTTTATATTTGATCTCTCAGATCAACAAATTTTAACACCAACTATTCCATTTAAATACATATCATCACAAAACAGCTATCAGTAAAGCCAGTTAGTCAGATAAAATCTGTAACACTGTGTGGACCCTGGTAAATAACCAATAACCGTTTCAAAAAGTAACCAAATGCAACTAATTTCAGTTTTAGGGCATTATCAATGAGCTTTGTGTTTTTGGGTCATTAGTTTGAGACACTTCTGATATTATTCAGAATTGACTGATGCATTTGACCTGCAGTTGGCCCCTTCTAACCTGCACTTAACATGCTTTAAATGAGTTTTTTAATAAGGAAGGCAGTCATCCCAGGAGCCGTACACCACACATGACCCTCATATAAAGGAGTGAAAGCAGCCTCAGCCTAGACGCCGTCCAGACCACACCTCCAGCACATGCCGAGGACCCTACTGACGGAAGGAATAATTTTTTGAGTAAATTTCGTACAATTCACGTCCAATCTTCCCCGGTTGACGTCCAGTTTACGTAGTCAGTTAAGACTTATTATAGTCTTCACAGAGTTTGATTACTGGGTTTTTGTGTTTCGAGTAACTATTACGGGATTTTGACTTTAATCAACGTAAACCAATGAAAAACTTTGCCAATAACCAATAAATGGTCCCAGGTGTGTCACAATGTCTAAAATAGACTGATTGACCGAAATGACTATCGACAAAACACTACT
>BLSH010003274.1:151414-163076 GCA_018402905.1 Glandirana rugosa
TTTACAACCACGTAGAGAGATCAAAAAAGGAAAGTGGGATTCATCCTGTATTAGGATGTTAAAAGGACAAGACGAAATTTTGTAGAAGTTCTCAAACGAAAGGTAACAGATATACACCATACACTAGCTAAGAGAGAACGAACGTCGAGGGAAAATTGTCAGACTGTAACAGAAAGGACTACCAAGGGTATTTCCTGTTAGACGAAGTACGAGATGATAGCCGACTAAACTGTTGAGTAGTAAGTTCGGATACTGGAGTTCCCGTACCAAGGTGGAAAGGGACAGTTTCTCATCCCGGTTGGCAGTCTTGGCAAAAATGCCCAATAATTGTGTCTTTTTTGAACCTGACTAACTATGTAACTATGTAATTAAAATACCAAGAAGCACCAACTACTCTTTGACAGGGAAAGGTGGAACCATGCCCTTGAGGTCATAGGCTTGAATGATGAGTTGTCAAATCAGCCGATAGTAGAGCATGAAGCAGATTGTCCTTTATGGGAACCATCAGGAAAGACAATGTCAGACTGTTAAAAGGGAGCTGCAAGCAAGAGAGAATCGATCACATACCACATATAGACAATGGAAAGCAAACTCTTGAAGATGTTTTAAAGCAGAACAGGAAAATTGTAGGATTATGTCCTACTTAGGGTGAAAGGAAAAAACTAGAGAGATGCACCAACATTTCGGCCGCCGAAACATTTCTGGCGAAAATGGTGTTATGGGCATTCAGCTGATAATGGCACACAAAGCGCTCTGCAATCTTATCGCGAATCCTTGGTGATTTTGGGCCAATTTTACCATGATTTACTGTGTTTATGGCGTGTTTTTCATAGGTCATGTGACTCAAAAACCACATAAAAAACGCAACGCTGTTGCGCTGATACCATCTTGCTACTTTTTCAATGCATTTGAACTGGAAGGTGCGTTTTTTTTTTTGTTTTTTTTTAACTGACCAAAAATGCACCAAGCTGGATTTTTAACACCTCAATGGAAGCCCAACAGACCAGTGTGAAGACATACATAGAATTTAAAGAGATACATTTTTCTTGAGCTTTTCTTGCGCTAAAGGTGCTAATAATGGCAGACAAATTCATATTAATTTAAATTGCTATTAATTAAGTGCATCCAGCATGTTCAGTACCAACATTTTAATTTGGTGCACCTCTTGAAGAAACCACCTTGTAAAATAAAAGGGGACCCTTGGGTCTCAAAACAACCATGTCTTTATGTAGCACAAGAAAGCTTTCTTTAAAAGTTAAGGCAATCTACTCTGCTCAAAGACACTGCTCACAGAAGTAATGGCTATAAGTAAGGGTAGACAAAAAATATCCATGAGAGGTTCAAAGGGCAGTTTATGAAGAAATACCAGAATCGGGCCGAAATCCCACAGAATCACTACTGGGGTCACAAAATCAATGGAAAACATACAGGGGGGGGGGGGGGGGGGGTGGGGTGTGTTCAGCCCATCACTATACCTTATTTGTTCCTAGACAGATGAAAACAATGTAATTTTTATCTACAAGTGCTGAATTGCTATGATGTTGTACTGCTTTTAAACAGAACAAATAACATTTAAACTACAGTGTTTTAGGATGTGCTTGTTGGAAACTCTGTTACATGTGTTCGGCGCACACGGAACCTGTACTCCTGAGAGCTGACATTTTGTTACTATGTCTAAGCATCCACTTGAACTTTAAGAATAGCAGATATTTGAGGGTTTTTTCACATATGGATGAAGTCAGGGATATATTGTAAACATTAAATGGATTTACCTAATGATGGCAAAAGTAAAGTCAGTCCATATGTTCCTACCTTTGCAGGTTGTCTATAACCTTACCCAAGAGTCCCTTAGGACTGAGAATACACATTACAAATACCAAATAGATTATTAGTATTCACAGAATACATTGGGCCTTACTGGAGAAAATTTGGTTGTAGTGGAAGGATCTTAAATTTTTCTAGAACCATCATTTTGGAAGAGTATCTTTTTTTACCCATATCAAAAACTTCAGGTAAAACCCTGCAGTTGTTAGAGCTGGCATCTATCCTACTTGGTGTACTTTAAATAGAAGAAGCTGGGTAGTTTCTTTTTTCTCCTCTCATGGTAAAAACATTCAGGTTGGAAGGACCTCATCTAATGATGATCAGTTAATAAAAGAAAAACTTGCTGGTTAAGAAACTTTTGACTTGGACAGAAGTGTGTTTGTATGCATCTCTTAAAGCGGTAGTAAACCCGCTGACAGAATTAAAAATAAAAAAAAATCCTGCAAGAAAATCGCATAATATGTTAGTATGCATCGCATACTAACATATTATGAAATACTTACCTTAGAACGAGGCCCCCGATGCCCCGAGTCGGTCAGCGCTAAGGACGCTGACATCTTTGTCCTCTTCTGTCTTCCTGGTACGCGGCTCCGGCGCTGTGAGTGGCCGGAGCCGCGTGACGTCACTCCCGCGCATGCGCGCGGGAGCTCTTCGCACCGGCAGCCAGCTCTGAGATGCCGGCCGTCTCGGCCGGATCGTCAGAGCGCATGCGCCGCTAATGTCAGCGGCTGCATGCAGGGCGAATATCTCCTGAACCATGCAGGTTTAGGAGATATTCTTTTTACCTACAGGTAAGCCTTATTATAGGCTTACCTGTATGTAAAAATTGATTTTAGGGTTTACTACCGCTTTAATTACGTTTATCATCCATTGTTTCTATTTCAAAAACTTGTTAACGATTTTATGTTGCTAATGATGCAAACAATTCTATTGAATTTCTTTACTCTCCTTCCGGGATGGGATTAAAGAAAATGTTTTGTGGTTCAGAACCATTTAGCAGAAAAGCACTTCTTTGGTCTTGTCCTATTGGAAGGGAGTTCCACCACTGTGTGAAGCCAATCAATGTGTGGTCTTTCCTATGAGGAAATTCCAGCAAAGCCTAGTAGCTACGGCCCCCTTTGCTATTCCCTGCCACAGTCACAACCATTCTTACCCCCCCCCTCCTCCCCAACCCACTTCCAATCTCATTCTCTACCTGTACTCTCCTAACACCTGCATTCAACGACATTGGCTTCCAAATAATCTCTCCCCTACCTCCCTCTGCCAATTTTATGCACATCTTATAACAATATACTGCTGCTCCAGGCAAGTTCACTGCAAACTCATCCCCATACACATCCTCCACTCGGGTGCCAGCCCAGCCAGACAGCTACACACCAACGATCCACTGTATTGAAGATAAAAGATCAAACTGACAGGTGGTACTAACACAGTAGGGGAAGAGAAGGTAAAACGCATTTCACAGTACTTATTACTACTTCACCAGCGCTTATTCATTACTCTGAACAAAAAATTGCAAACGTGTATATAATGAAAATGAATTAGTAGAAAAAAGGGTAATGAATAAGCGCTGGTGAAAGCATGAAACGCGTTTACCCTCTCTTCCCCTGCTGCGTTTGTACCACCTGCCATTTTGATTTTTATCTTCTATAAAGTGGATTGTTGGTGTGCAGCTGTCCAGATCTTCTTTGCTTCATTCACTTCCTCTTGGGCAGTGCATGGGCAGTGAACAGTTTTGGGCATGTATCTGCTGCACGAGAGAAGTGCTGCCACTCACAATGATGAATATATTCATCTCCCTGTGAGCAATGTGGTCAAATAGCGGATGAGGACATGCAATCGGTAACGCTAGTTCAGCATCCAGGAAATGTAGAAAGACAGGACAAAGTGTTATATACACTTGTCCCCTGGAGAACCAAGACAAAAGGTATGATGGGCAATTGCCTGGTCTTTTATTCTAAAGGAAAGCCTAAAGGTGGAGAAAATTGAGGAAAGTGGAAAAAATAGCGCTGGACCTTTAGGGTAATCTCATTAGGATTGCCATCTTAAAATAATGCTGATGTAAATGATCTGACAGGCAGCTTCTATACCCCAGAGGATCTCTACATTTGCTTGTAGTGTAATGTTACAAAATTGAAACGTCAGTGCCACACCATTGCTAGGAGGTTCAGATACAACTGTATTCCAATAAAAGTCAGGGGGACCATGCAAAAAAAGTAGCTAATGCATTTGGGGGATCCAAGAGTGCCCCCCTTTATCAGATCTAGAAAACAGAAGGACATCTCCATATCAATCTGAGATCAATACAATATCTCCTCATCAGAGTTATATTTAAAACCAAATAACAGATGGTATTAGAAGTGTCAAAATGAATATACAAAGACTTCAGGAAAATATGAAAACATACTAAACCATGTCATTTCAGTTCATTTATTAGATAAAAACACAGAAAATATAACAATAATATGTTTATTATTATTAAAATAATACATTCTGGGTTGACCTTATGAGAATATATATATATATATATATATATATATATATATATATATATGTAAAATATAGATCCCCCTACACCCTCTGTGTTAGTGATGTATGCTATACAACTACAATTATGCTCTTTAATGACCATGAGTACTTTAACCACTTCATTATCCTGACTGGACGTCTATTGACATCCTCAGGATAACCCAGGGGCGTGCATCGTGGCGATCGGTGGTGCGGTCAGTCTGACCCACCGCATTACCGATCTCGGTTAATTGCTTCCATCAGAAGTTCTTTACCAGGTTTTTGGCCGTGACCAATCACGGCGGATCACGATGTAAACAAGAAGAGCTGTTTATTGGCTTTTCCTCTAGTCGCGTCTACAGACACGAGTAGAGGAGAGCTGATCGGCGGCTCTGCTGACAGGGGGGTTCTGTGCTGAGTGTTTATCAGCGCAGCCCCCCCTCGGATCCCCACAATGTACCACCAGGGAGCCCACCCAGGGGCCACCAGGGAGAGCCCATCCACAGACCACCAGGGAGCCGACCCTAGACCACCAGGGAGATGATCAGGGAGTCCACACTAGACCACCAGGTAAGGGGCATAATGCCCAACATGGCTGGCACTCAGTGCCAATTACAGATGCCACCCTAGACCACCAGAGAATGCCACCTTCGGTCAGAAGGAAGGAGAAGGGCGCAAAACCGCCTTGTCCCTATGTAGGACCATGCACGGGGACCTACAGGACAAAGCCGCCAGCTCAGACACCCGCCTAGCGGACGTAATCGCCACCAGGAAGGCCACTTTCTGCGTAAGCAGCTGCAGGGAAATTTCCCTGATATTTTCAAAAGGCGGCTTCTGAAGCACTGAAAGGACCAGATTAAGGTCCCAAGGCACCCATACCTGGGGAGCTACATGACAAACCCCCTGGACAAAGGTACGAATCAATGAATGTGTCACCAGAGGACGTTGAAAAAAAATAGCCAGGGCAGAAATCTGTCCCTTAAGCGTGCTCAATGCCAAGGCCGGGCGATCCCTTCCGCCTCTATCCTGCACAGTAGGCGCGGGAGCAGCGGAAGCGAAGGGAAGGCATAGAGCAGTCGGTACCGAGACCAAGGAGCCACGAGAGCATCCGCCGCGTCTGCCAACGGATCCCTTGTTCTGCTCACAAAGGCCTGCACCTTCCGATTGAGCCGGGACGCCAGTAGGTCCACGTCTGGCGTGCCCCACCTGACAAATCTGGCGGAACACCTCCAGGTGCAGTGACCACTCTCCCTGATCCAGCCTCTGGCGACTGAGGTAGTCCGCCTGCCAATTTTCGACGCCCGGAATGTGAACGGCGCAGATTGCCAGCACATGAAGCTCTGCCCAGCTCAGAATGTGGGCTACTTCCGACACCGCTGCCGCGCTCCTCGTTCTGCCCTGATGATTCACATAAGCCACAGCCGTGGCATTGTTTGACTGGACCCAAACAGGACGACCGTGCAACCTCCCCGACCAGTGGGAGAGGCAAAGCCTGATCGCCTGAAGTTCCAGCACATTGATCGAGAGGCGGACTCCTCCAGGGACCAGCGACCTTGGGTCGACAACAGCCCCAGGACTCCCCCCAGCCGGATAGGCTGGCATCTGTCATGACCACCGTCCATTCCACCGGTAGAAACGACTTCCCCAGCCCCAAGGCGGGGGCCTGCAGCCACCAGGCGAGGGAACATCGAGTCCAATGATCCAACCTGATCACCCAATCCAGGGATAAAGTAGACTTGTCCCACCGCAGCAGAATTGCCCGCTTCAGGGACCGGGTATGGCTCTGGGCATAAGGAACCACCTCGAAGGTGGAGACCATCAGCCCCAACACCCTCATGCAAAATCTGAGAGAGGACCACCGCTGGGACAGCAGGGCCCGCACCACGACTTGGAGCGTCAACACCTTGGCGGCAGGAAGAAACACCTTCACCCACTCTGTGTCCAGGACCAAGCCCAGATAATCCAACCGGCGCGACGGAGTCAGTACCGACTTCGGAAGGTCGATCACCCAGCCGAAGTCCCACAGGGAACTGAGGGCGATGGCCACATTGTCCCTCAAGGCTGAGGCCGACTCCACCCGCAGGTGGAGGTCGTCGAGATAGGCCACCACTGCTATGCCCCTCTGCCGCAGCAGAGCCAGTACTAATAGCTTGGTGAAGACCCGCGAGGCTGAGGCCAAACCGAACGGAAGGGCCACAAACTGGTAGTGGAGATCCCCTACCGCAAAGCGCAGAAAGCGCTGGTGGCACGCACATATGGGCACATGCAGATACGCGTCCTTGATGTCCAAGGAGGCCAAGTCTTCCTGACGAAGCGCTGCCACCACAGAGCGGAAAGATTCCATTCTGAATTTCCGCGCTCTCACAAAAAGGTTGAGAGCCTTTAAATCCAAGACAGGCCTGACCCCATCTTTTTTCAGAACCACAAAAAGATTTGAATAAAAACCGCGGAAATGTTCCGCAGAGGGGACCGGAACAATCACCCCCTGGTGGAGCAGGACTTGCACGGCCCCAAACAGGGCCTGCCGTCGCCCCGGGGGTAGCCTCAGATTGGAGGCGAAGAACCTGTACGGGGGCTGGGTACAGAACTCTATCTTGTACCCGGACTAAACCACCTTGCGCACCCAGATATCCAAGATTCGAGAGGTCCACCGGTCCGCAAGAGCCGTCCCCCCACCTGAACAATGGGTGACCTATTATGCGGAGGAGGCCTTCTCCTCCGCCTTCTCGGCCTTACGCTGCCAAGGATGTTTCTGGCCCCCCGCAGAGGCCTTAGCGGGCTGAGAGACCTTGTTCGAGGCGCATGGCGCATGAAAAAAACTCTTTTGAGTAGGGAAGATTATAAAGAGAAGGAAGGTTTGGGGCATTTAGATGAGGCAAGACGGCTGGGGGTTATGAAGTAGAAAGTATTTTATTAATCAGCAGTAAAGCGATGCATAATCCATAATACATAGTAAACAATGTTCCACATATAATGGTAGTACAGACATAGAAACAACTTTGGTGCATCCCCGACATGGTTTGACACGTAAGGTACAGTAGAGTAATGCAATGTAAATATATGGTGATGGGCTCTATGCGTTTCGTGACCTGTGCCACTTGTCAGGAGCCAATAAAACATGCATTAAGTACATCTGTAAGAGTAAAAAATAGTTTTACCCAAAAAATTGATGGTCAAAACATAGACAGGGGAAAGAGCTGAAAAATAAAAGAAACATTGGGGTCACCTAACCTGATATCCATGGTGCCAGGAGCTGCCAACTGCGTGTTCCGATGCAGCAAAGCAAGGGCCCGGGGCCCAGCAAACACGTCACTCCGGGAGCTGAGGGGGCAAATGGACACAGCCTGCAAAACAGCACAAAAGGGGGATTTCTGAAAGTGGGAGTGACCTCCACAAGGAAGGAGAGATGACCAGGTGCTAAAAGGAAAGGTGAAGAAAGGATGTTGAAAGAGTGAAAAAAGGTGAAAATGGTGGATCGTAAACCAAAAGGGGAAAGGGACTGAGGGAAGTGCACGAGGTGCTGGGAGGTGAACAGCACAGAATTAGAAAGTGGAAAAACACATGGTGGTACACAAAAGGGGGTGCCCGGGGAGGACCTAACGTGGATGAATGGAGGTCCATAGGTCGTAGCTAGTGCCAGAGGGTGAAGGAAAAGATGAAAGGAGGAAAAGCCCTTTATGTGCCGGCATGGAGCCATGGGATCGCCCCCAACGTCACGTGGGCGTCCAAGGGGAGGAGTGCTATCAATACCCAGGCGGCCATAGGTCGCTCCACAGTGCGACAGACATCTCCTCACTGGAAACGCCAGGAAGAGACCAACGTGCTGAGGCACGGTGTCAGACAGATGCCGCCCAACCAGCCGTGGGGCAAGATGCCGATGCGTGGTCAGAGGCACCGCCCCCACCCCCCTGCACCCGGGACGGGCGGGGGAGGAGGGGGCCCCAAGCACGCATCGAAGCTCCCAGAAGTGGCGGGGACACCGGGACCCCCGGCGCATGGAGGACAGGAGAGCATCGCCCCAGGCCACTGGGACACCAAGGGGGGGCCCCAATTGAGTACCTACACCGGCGCTCCTTGCCCCTTCTAGGCTCTGGGAGGAATGTACTCTTCCCCCCAGTGTAATCCTTGATGATCTCATCCAGGGAAGTCACAAAAAGATGACCACCCTCAAAAGGCAGGTCCATCAGGCCCTTCTTTGACGCCTGGTCTCCTGACCAACATCTAAGCCACAGCAGACGTCTAATGATGACTGCGAACATGGACAGTTTTGACAGCATGGGAGCCATGTCGAGGGCCGCATCACAGAGGTACTTAAGGCCCTGAATCAGCTGGACCGCCATCTGCACAGGTTCCGGAGGGGCCTGGAGAGTCACCAAAGCCTGGTGCACAATGGCCGCCCATTCCGTAAGCGCCTGTGCCACCAGCGCCGAAGCCACGCTGGCCTCATGGCCTACCCTGCGACCAGAAACATTGCCTTCGACACCGCCTCAGTCTTCCTATCGGCCGGGTCCTTAAAGGATGGAGAGCCCACCATCGGAATAGCAGTCACCTTGTTCAGACGGGCCACCGGCGGGTCCACCGTCGGAGACGTCCACTTCTGCAATAGGGTATCCTCAAAGGGATAACGCAAAGAAAAACGTTTAGGCATGGCGAATGAACCCTGAGGTCGTTGCCACTCCTTGCAAACAAACTGATAAAAATATGAAAAATAAGGGAATACCTTAGGTGTTCGAGCCGGCCTATGCGACCCAAAAGCGCACGGCGCCCACTGTGTCACAGCTGGGCCCAGCTTCAGCGTCTCACGGACCACTGAGACCAAGGAGCCCACCAGAGCCCACTCACGAGCCACGGTGGCCCACGAGGGCTCATGCTCATCATCAGAGGGGTCCCCGAGCTCGCCCTCCGACAACTCCAGGGTGGTCCCCGACACAGCGGAGCCCCCCTCAGGCTCCTAGTCCTCACCCGGGAGAAGAATTCTACTAGGATGGCCGTCGATTTGGCCAGCGGAACCACAGGTCCCAGCGCTCCCTGATCCCCACCAGAGACTTCCGGTTGGGAAGCACCTGCTTCAGCCGCCATTGTGCCGCACCCCAGAAACACCCACAGGCTAGACCGGACCGTGCGCCCCACACCACCCCTCAAGCTGCCGCACTAGGGCCCCAGAGGCTCCCAGGAGGACTCACCACACCAACCTTAGGAGCTGCTGCTAGCGCTACTGTAGCTGCCTGTAACCACCCTGCTGCTGCTCCGCGTCCCCCACGTGTAGGAAGCTCTTCCGGCATGGCCCGGCGCCAAGACATCCAGGACCGCCCATCCAGCCAGTGAATCTGAGGCCAGCACGCGGCGGACCATGCCAAGTTGGCCACCGTGTGCACTAGAGGCCAAAAAAGCGTCCGACTAAAGCAAAATGGCGGCCGCGATACCACATGTGGCTGGCTACAGGAAAATGGCGGCCGATATCCACACGCGGCCGGCTACAGGAAAATGGCAACCAGGTACCGACATACCGACCGCCCGCAGCCCACCCAGGGGGAAGCGCAGCCAGGCAGGAGAGCTACAGCCCGGGGGGCGCAATAGTAAGGGGTAAGAAGGATCAAGCCCACCTATGCCCTAAGAAGGGGGACACCACCCGCCTGCCACCCCCCCACACCCCACAGGCGGGGGAGCGTACTCACCACTCTGGACAGGCGTCGGAGGTAGCCACCGGAGCTGCCGGCCACGCAACACCCGTGACGCGAGCCCCGGGACCTGGTCCTAGGTGTGCTGGCGGGACGTTTAACCCACCGGCTGCCCCGCACGGAACGAGGCCCGACGCGGTCGACCCCCGCGTACAGCTAAGGGTCGGCTCGCATCCGTCGACCACGTTGGGGAGACTCCCTGGATCTAGGATATCCAGCCTGTCGCCCAGCCGGCTACTTGATTGCATTCTTCATCAGAAGTCTTGAGAAAAAAGGAAAAAACGGGGAAATGCAGATCCCAGCAGGGAGCCAGGTCCTACTCCTTGCACTAGGCAGAAAAAATTGAGTTGCTGAGCAGGGCAGGAGGGGTTATGCCAAGTGAGGACTGCCCCCTGGGAGGGGCTGTGTCTATTTTTAGCTGAACTACGTTCTGCCTAGTCCACTCCTAGTGAAAGGTGCATAAACCCCACATGTCAAGAATAAGAGGCTGCGTCCGTCAATGAACGAATGAGAAATCCTTGTTTTTAAGTGGGTAAATGTTTTTGTTGTCGAAATATTTTGTAACCCGCTTGGGCCCAAAATATACACTTTAGATGCAACAAAACCTAGACTTGGACCCAATATCTCTCCACCCTGGTTTCAGCCAAACAGCTAATTTTGCCATACCAAAAAGGTCTTACAACAATTCTCACAACATCTTTGGAGGCAATACAAATATAGTTTGTTGCCCTAGATAATGGAAAGGGGGATGGGAAGATATCTTCTTGCAAATTCTTAGCCGCCCCCCCAAAAAACATTCAATTATTTTCCTACTGCCATGGAAGCAATATTAGGCCAGGGGTCCATGGCAACCAAATTTTCTTTTAAGAATACCATCTGTTTTCATACTCAAGGAGTCCTTAAAGTGGCAGTAAACACCACTTGATCACCAGTACCTACACGGTAAGCTTATAATAAAGCTTACCTGAAGGTACAAGAAGTATCTCCTAAACATGCATTATTTAGGAGATATTCACTATTTCTGCAGCCATCACCGGCACAAGCGCACTGAAGGGACAGCATACTGAGAGCTGAGCCGCAATTGTGGTTCCCACATGCATGCTTGGGAGTGATGTCTTTGCAGCTCAGCCATTCAAACGGCCAGAGCACACGAACCTGGAAAGAAGACCGAGTGAAGATGGAAGCCCCAGCAGCGGTGACAGCGTGCCACTGGAGGGCTTTGTTTTAAGGTAAGTCTTCCATAATGTGCTAGAATATAGTGCACATTATGACATTAACTAGCACACTTTGCTGTCAAAGTGGTAGCAACATTTGTATGATTTTGGCATAAATGTTTTTTTTTCTGCTTGGACATTTCAAATGTTTAGAAATAAAGGTCTCAATATTTTTTGTACTGGATTAACTGTTTTATGAATCTTCCAAGCTTACATTTTTTTTTAACAAAGTTGTACTTAACAATGAATGCTTTTCATCTTCTGGAAAGATAGTACGTGTCTTATATATATTATTTTATTCTGTTCTCCCATTGAATTTGAATAAAGTTACATAGTTACATAGTTACATAGTTAGTCAGGTTGAAAAAAGACACAAGTCCATCCAGTTCAACCAAAAAAAAAAAAAATAATATATATATACATACACACATACACATA
>BLSH010003274.1:185372-200765 GCA_018402905.1 Glandirana rugosa
CTTACACTTGTTATTAAGATCGGGTTCTGGAAGAGACATTGAGATTTGACCATTGGACATCTTTAAAAATTTCGATACCTCTAAAAATTCAAGGTTTCAAACAGCGGTAAGGTGCTAGCACGCGTCAAAATTTCGTACTGTACAATCCGTAGTTAAATGAGCCGCATTGTAATAGAAAGTGTAATATCTTTTTTTAACCCGATTGAAATGACTAAAGAACAAAAAATTAAATTTTTTCATATAAAGAGGAATGCAAGTGACTGTCTGCGTCGAAGAAGTAATTGAAGTACCCCAAAATACAAGCAGGTTGATCCTCAATTGATCCGTCCCTTTTCTAGTCGGGGCCAGCTGATCTTTTCCCTGCCTAGTTAACTCCTAGTTGGACGAACATAAAACCCCATGAAGTTAATGAAGAAGCTGCGTCTGTCAGTGAACGTAAGGAGAAATATACTTTTTTAAATTAAAAAACAAGAAATCAGTAAAGTTAGCCCAATTTTTTTCTATAATGTGAAAGATAATGTTACGCCGAGTAAATTGATGCCTAACATGTCATGCTTTAAAACTGCGCACGATCGTGGAATGGCGACAAACTTTGGAACTTAAAAATCTCCATAGCTTTAAAAATTTCTACAGGTTACCAGTTTAGAGTTACAGAGAAGGTCTTGGGCTAGAATTATTGTTCACATTCTAACGATCACCTCATGTGTGGTTTGAACCCTATTTACATATGCGGGCGTGACTTGTGTATGTGTTCGCTTCTGCACGCAAGCTTGGAGGGATGGGGAGCTTTACATTTTTTTTTTTATTATTTACTTTTTTATTTTTACACTTCCCTAAAAAAAAAAAAAAAACATTTTTGATTGCTTTTATCCCTATTACAAGGAATGCAAACATCCATTGTAATAGAAATAAGCAGGACACTTAAAAGCAATAATAATAAAAACAAAAAATATCCCCCCCCCCCCCCCAAGAAAAAAAATGGACCCTTTAAGGCCGGAGGGCAGAAGTGACGTTTGATATCGCCCCGGGCCTCCAAAGGCATAGAGTCGAGTAGGGGCTATCTTGTCTTTACTCAAATTCCTGGCCACCAGGCAATCAGAACAGATCGTTTCCACCGCTACCGACGGCTACAGTAAGCAGCGAAAACGACCAGGAAGCGGCGCGGGGGGGGGGGGGGGGTGGTGGGTCATGCACCTCTCCCGCCACCCATATAAGTGATCCCGTGGCGAATCCGCCACTGGGTCCACTTTTATGCTGAAGCGGACCGCCTGCCATTTAAAAATATACCGGGGTTATGGCCACTATAAACCCTGTATTTAACGTCAAACTATTAACGTATATACACAGTGGGCGGTCCAGAATTGGTTAAAATTTTGTACGCCTGTGGGATGGCGACAAACTTTGGTACATTAAATTATCCATAGGCAACATTTTAAAGGCCCTTCAGGTTACCAGTTTAGACATATGCGTGCCTACATGCGAATTTACATTTGCGTGAGAGCATGTGTCATAGGGACACTTTATTTTTTAAAATATTTATCTTATTGAAATGTATTTTTATTAAAAATACCTTTATTGTTTTAAATTGAACATCCCTTGGGATAGCATGGGCTGTGACAGTCCCTCTTTATGGAGAGATCTGGAGTCAAATTAGACCCCATATCGCTCTTCTGCCCTAAAAAGCATCTGATCATACCAAGAATGGGTTTGAGAAGATGTGTTACATGTAAACAAACAAACCAAAACCGTAAGTGAAAAAACTCTCGTCGCTTCTGGTCACATTACTACCGGGTCGCCCGGTATAGGTGTTGGGACGTTGGCAGGAGGACCCCCTTCCGCTGCCTGTAAAAGTTATCAAATGGTTGTATAGCCACTTAGATCCTTACATTGTAAGGATTCGCTGGCTGAACAAAATGATACCTAGGTCTATGCTGCAGCCATGACCCAGATATCACCACTCCCATGCGAAGACATACAGGTACATCCTAAGGACAGGAAGTTAATAAATGATTAATACAACTTTGTCATGGAGGTTATGCTAATGCCAGACTGCATCATATATGCAATTTTTATTTGAGTCTGACTTTATGCTTGTATGGGAAGCTGCTTCATCTTCCCACTAAAGGAGAATATTAGACTTTTGGCCTAATTAAAACAGGGTATAAAACAATGGAAAGTTTAAAAAAGAAAACCACAAAGTCAATATGAGATCATATTTTGTTGGGTTATTTTCACCTTAGATGACGACAAGAATGTTCTTCTGGAATTCACTTCTTTCACTCCTCTATGCAAATCGTTGGGAAGCCAAAGTGACTGCATAGCAAATACATGACAAACATAATAAACATATTTCTAATGTAAACCGTGCCTCCCTGTATGCAACCTAAAAGCAAGCTGTGTTTGATTCGCATTTAAGGCTAATAGCCATGTACAGTAACCCCTGCTGGAAATATTTCAACCTTTACAACTAGGCACTTCAGTTTTAATGGAATGTAATTACCACTTCCTACCTTTCGATTAGATCACAAGTTTCCTGCTTGGTAAATTCTGTTTTGTTAGGGTCAAGATGACTCTGGAACCACTGAAGTTTCTCCCCTTTAAAAGAGAAAACATGCAGGCCTTTAAAACAAAGGATGGATCACCAAAATGATCATAACTTTAACAGTAAACAATGCATGGCTCTTAATTAAAATAGGGAATAGCAATACCTTCCAAGCACTTTGGAAGCATTAAGAGAACTGCTTCTTTCTGATATACGATTGCCTGTCTCTGCTGCTAGTTGTATGCCCAGCTTCCTGTCAGTTGTGACAGGTAATGACAAAGCAATAGAAAAAAAAAAACAGTTATGTCAACTACACAATGCCAAGACACAACTAGATTTCAAGAATTAACATTACAAAAGTGTTTTTTTTTAACCGGATAGGAACACTTTAAAATGCAATGAGCCAGATGGCACATGTATTCTATAGGCCAGTGGCTAAGTATAATAAGCTCTGAAACTCACATAACTTGTTAAAGCAACACTATGTTTAGCTAGCCAACAATGTAATTACCATTTTATGTATTACAACAGAGAAACAGATGACATTGGTTGAATTTGTAGAAGGTTGCAGGATAACCACAGAATAAAGTGGTACTTTGGGTACTAAAAGAAAGGATGCAAAGTACCAAAAAAAAATAAAAACACAACCCAGGGGCGGCCCCCACTGGTGGCCAAACCCTCCATCTGCAACACACAGATCAGTTAGTAGCCAGTAATTAACAGACAATAATCTGAGACAGAAGACCTATCCTTGAATTGAGAGAAAGGTATTTTATTGTTAATACAAAAATCCGATCTTCGGGTCAGAAGTACATGACCAAAAGGGACATCCCAAAGCAGTGCCAGAATAATTAGGGTGGAGTCAGAGGTAATTAAACAAAGAACCATCTCCTTTAGAACTCAAACCGCTACCATCAAAACTTTATGACTAAAACTAGCATCAGCAGAAGCAACCTTGTAAAACTACAGTGCCTTGAAAAAGTATTCATACCCCTTGAAATTTTCCACATTTTGTCATCTTACAACCAAAAACATAAATGTATTTTAATGGGATTTTATGTGATAGACCAACACAAAGTGGCACATAATTGTGAAGTGGAAGGAAAATGATAAATGTTTTTCAAAATTTTTGACAAATGAATATCTGAAAAGTGTGGTGTGCATTTGTATTCAGCCGCCTTTACTCTGATACCCTTAACTAAAATCTAGTGGAGCCAATTGCCTTCAGAAGTCACCTAATATGTAAATAGAGTCCATCTATGTGAAATGTAATCTCAGTATAAATACAGCTGTTCTGTGAAGCCCTCAGAGGTTTGTTAGAGAACCTTAGTGAACAAAACAGCATCATGAAGGCCAAGGAACACACCAGACAGGTCAGGGATAAAGTTGTGGAGAAGTTTAAAGCAGGGTTAGGTTATAAAAAAGTATCCCAAGCTTTGAACATCTCATGAAGCACTGTTCAATCCATCATCCAAAAATGGAAAGAGAATGGCACAACTGCAAACCTACCAAGACTTGGCCGTCCTCCTAAACTGACAGGCCGGGCAAGGAGAGCATTAATCAGAGAAGCAGCCAAGAGGCACATGGCCTCTGGAGGAGCTGCAGAGTTTCACAGCTCAGGTGGGGTAATCTGTCCACAGGACAACTATTAGTTGTGTACTCCACAAATCTGGCCTTTATGGAAGAGTGGCAAGAAGAAAGCCATTGTTGAAAGAAAGCCATAAGAAGTACCGTTTGCAGTTTGCGAGAAGCCATGTGGGGGACACAGCAAACATGTGGAAGAAGGTGCTGTGGTCAGATGAGACCAAAATTTAACATTTGGCCTAAAAGCAAAATGCTATCACCCTGAACACACCATCCCCACCGTGAAACATGGTGGTGATGGCATCATGTTGTGGAGATGCTTTTCTTCAGCAGGGACAGGAAAACTGGTCAGAGATGATGGGAAGATGGATGGAGCCAAACACAGGGAAATCTTAGAAGAAAACCTGTTAGAGTCTGCAAGAGACTTGAGACTGGGGTGGAGGTTCTCCTTCCAGCAGGACAAAGACCCTAAACATATAGGCAGAGCTACAATGGAATGGATTAGATCAAAACATATTTATGTGTTAGAATGGCCCAGTCAAAGTCCAGACCTAAATCCAATTGAGAATCTGTGGCAAGACCTGAAAATTGCTGTTCACAGACTCTCAGATCTGTCAGATTGAATCTCCATCCAATCTGACAGATCTTGAGCTATATTTCAAAGAAGAATGGTCAGAAATGTCACTCTCTAGATGTGAAAAGCTGGTAGAGACATCCCCAAAAAGACTTGCAGCTGTAATTGCAGTGAAAGGTGGTTCTACAAAGTATTGACTCAGAGGGGCTGAATACAAATGCACGCCATACTTTTCAGATATTCATTTGTCAAAAATTTTGAAAAACATTTATCATTTTCCTTCCACTTCACAATTATGTGCCACTTTGTGTTGGTCTCACACATAAAATCCCAATAAAATACATTTATGTTTTTAGTTGTGACATGACAAAATGTGGAAAATTTCAAGGGGTATAAATACTTTTTCAAGGCACTGTAGGTAAAGGTATAAACAGACGAGTAACAAACAAAGGCATGATGAAAACCCCAGGATGCACTCAGAGCCCTGGCAAAATGAGTAGCAATAGGTTCCAGAGGTCCCCATACCGCCGAGATGACACAAATCTGAACCATGGTCTGACAAATTCACCAAGATGGCAAGGCTGCTTGTTCCTTCCTAAGCCCATCCGTAATAATGAATTAGTCTCCTAAATAGTGGCTGTAGAATTTAAAGTAGAATACATCGCTAAGTGTAACTAATCTTAAAAATGCTCCCACCTCCCTAACACTAGAGCTGCACAATTAATTGTAATAAAATTGCGATCTCGATTTACCCCCCCCCCCCCGTGATCTCCATCAGGCATTACCACAATTTTCAGTGCAGTTAATGGAGTCCAACTTGCGGGGCGACTAAGCGTGACTTGACTGCAATAAAAGTCAATGCAAGTCGCCTGAAGTCTTTTCTAAGTCGGAGCGACTTGAGTCTCTGGTCAAGTCTGGGCAGAGAGCCAAGTTCTGAAGTCACTGCTGATAAAAGAAGCTAGAAGAGATACAATGTAATTACTTCAAAGGAATGAACTCCGTGTATAGAAGATGTTTAGTTTAACCATTTAAAGACTAAATATTTTCTGATTTCCTGCTTACAAATAAAAGTCCAGTATTTTTTGCTAGAAAATGACTTAGAAACCCCAAACATTATATTTTTTTTTTTTAGCAGAGACCCTAGCCACTTGCCGACCGCCGATCGGCATCTGACAGCGGCAAAGTGGTTCGTTCCCGCAAAACGCCGTCATACGACGGCGGCTGCGGGATCAAGCTTAGTGAGCGTGCGCGCGCCGCCGGATGCGCGCCCCGCGCTCACTGTGTTCGTGGAGGGCCAGGGAGCGGGTGCGGCGGCTTCGATTGCCGCCGGCTACCCGCGATGGCCCCCCCGAGCGGAGGAATGGAGGTCCGTGTATGTAAACACGGACCTCCGCTCTGTGTGAAGGGGGAAGGGCTGTGATCACAGCCTTCCTGTATACGAAGGCTGTGACCACTTCCCTTCCCCAGATAGTGCAGTCCCCCTACAGTTAGAACACGCCCAGGGAACATAGTTAACCCTTAGAGCGCCCCCTGCAGGTTAACCCCTTCACTGCCAATGACATTTACACAGTAATCAGTGCATTTTTATAGCACTGATCGCTGTATAAATGCCAATGGTCCCAAAAAAGTGTCAAAATAGTCCGACATGTCCGCTGAAATATCGCAGTACCGCTAAAAATCGCAGATCGCCGCCATTACTAGCAAAAAAAAAAAAAAAACCCAAAAATGAATCATCCGTAAACGCGACCACTTTTGCGCAAACCAATCAATAAACGCCGATTGCGATTTTTTTTATCACAAATATGAGGAAGAATATAAATCGGCCAAAAACGGTGAAAAAAAATGTTTTTTTATATTTGTATTCTAGCAAAAAGTAAGAAATTTGGGTTTTTTTGCAAAATTGTCGCTCTTCTTTTGTTTATAGCGGCGATCAGAAATGACGCAGAGGTGATCAAATACCACCAAAAGAAAGCTCTGTTTGTGGGAAAAAAAGGACGCAAATTTCGTTTGGGTACAACGTCGCACGACCGCGCAATTTTCAGTTAAAGCGACGCAGTGCCGAATCGCAAAAAGGGCTCCGGTCCTAAAGCTGGAAATCCTTCCGGGGCTGAAGTGGCTAGAGAATAAGATGGCGGTTGTTGCAATATTTTATGTCACACGGTAATAGCGCAGCGGTCTTTCAAACTCAATTTTTTTGGGGAAAATTACCCTTTAAAAAAAAAATAAATAAACAGTGCTGTTAGCCCAATTTTTTTGTATATGCAAGATGTTATGTCGCGAGAATCGTGATCTTTATTCTAAGCAAAAAAATAGTGATTCTCATTTTGGCCAGAATCATGCAGCTATACCTAACACCTATGCTGACTACCTTGTATAAGAAAGAATTATATACATATCTATATTCAGCCTGCTCCAGTCTGGGAATGACAGGGAGTGGTCACATCACCCATAGGCTCCCATGGTCCAACTGGTGTCGGAGTTCCCTCCACTCTACTGCAGCTGTCGCTGACTGATACAGGGGAGCTGGATCACGTGACTGAAGTGGGCTGCAAATAGGTCAGTACCTGCATCTTTCTTACACAGGTTAGTCTGCAGAGGTGTTAGTAGGGGTAGGGAACATTTTAGGACTAGTTAGGTTTCACCTGGAATTTTACTTTAAGTAAACCTCAGTGGCCTGGGGCCACATCCAAATAATGAAGCACCACTTCTTTAGGATGAAAGGGATTAGGATGTAGAGGAGGCAGGAAGATGTCTCATTCAAATGAATTGTCAGCAAGATCTTGAGCAAAAAAGTCAACCCAGGACAAAGCACCACCTTATCCCTATGAAATACCAAAACAGCTGTTTATAGGAAAGAACCATCATTCTGTGTGCCAAAGTGATGTCTACCACAAAGGGCACTTTTTGTGAAAGCTTCAGTAAGAGAATTTTCCAAATGTTCTCACAGAGAGGTTTTTGTAGGATTGCAGGATTGCTAGAACTGAGTACAGATTCCATGGCATTAACAGAAGTCTGGTAGGGAGGACGACCTTTGTAACCCCCTGAAGGAAGGTACCCATGTCCGGTGTGCCCCAGCAGAGGCAAATCTGAAAAAAGACCACTCCATCTGATCCAGACATTGACGACTAAGATAGTCTGTCAATTGTACACACCCAGAATGTGAACCTCGGACAAGGCCATAACATGAAGTTTGCAATAACAGGTGTGCAGTGCTTCAACAAGGAATGAGTATTGGATCCAAAAGGTAGTACCAAATCCACCTGGTGGGTGCACAGACCAAGACGTTCCTCAAACATCCAAATCATGAATATGTATAAAAGGTCAGCACTCCAAAACTCCAATGCAGTACATTTATTGATAAGTGCAGAGATGATACAAGAACAGCAGATGCGTTTCGGCGGGACAAGCCGCCTTGGTCACAGCTAACAATATCACTAAAAACCATAACATATATAGGGAAAAGTGAAACGGAGAAACTCCTCCCATTGAGCTCACTCCATCAGACCAGCAGTAGGGAAGTGACAGCTGATCTGTAAAAAATAATTAAAGATGTTGGTGAAGTGAACAGATGGGCAGTTGATCCACTTTTACATTGAATTAAAAACAAAACAGGCAATAAAACATGGAATATAGGCACACAAGTCCTTAGCTTGAGAGAGCAGAAATACAGCAAGATGATAAGGGCAGGAGACTCAAGAAGTACAGGCATGGAAATGTACATCCACAGAACCTTCAGTTAAACATAAATATTTAGAGAGAAAAATTCATAGTATCAGCGGAATAACAAGCAAACATCAACTGTCCTCTCATTTTATGTGAGGCCCCCTTTAAGGTTTCCACTCACTTCCTGTCATAGTGAAAAAATTTGGAGGGATATACTCACTTCCTGCCATGGTGACAAAATTGGAGAGATATACTCTCACTTCCTGCCATAGTGACAACATTGGAGAGATATACTCTCACTTCCTGCCATGGTGACAATATTAGAGGGATTTTTCCCTTACTACCTGTCATAGTGACAATGTCAAAGGGCTGTTCCCTCACTACCTGTCATGGTGAAAATGTTGGGGAGATTCCCCTCCCTACCCGTCACGGTGACAGCATTAGAGAGATTTTTCCTCACTTCCCATCTGGGTGACAATGTTAGTGTTTTACCCTCACTTCCTGCCATGTTAACAACATTAGAGAGACACCCCCTCATTTCCTGAAGTGACAATGCAGAGATTAGCCCTCACCCCCCGTCATTGGAGAGATATACTCTCACTTCCTGCCGTGGTGACAACATTAGAGGTATTTCCCCCACATCCTGTCATAGTGACAATGCCAGAGAGATATTCCCTCACTAGCTGTCATGGTGACAACGTCAGGGAGAATCCCCTCCCTACCCGTCGTGGTGACAACATTAGAAAGATTTCCTCACTTCCCGTCTGGGTGACAAGAGAGATTTACCCTCACTTCCTGCCATGTTGACAACGTTAGAGAGATATCCCCTCATTTCCTGCCACAGTGACAATGCAGAGATTAGCTCTCACTTCGTGTCCTGTGACAACATTAGAAAGATTTCCCCTTCCTTCCTGTCCCAGTGACAACATGGCGCTTTGATTGTGTCGGCATGTTGTATGTAAAGGAATAAGTATATCGTTCAATAAAGCTGAGACAACAGAAACGCCAAAATATTAAACTCATGAGGGCAAGCAAACAACATGACCTTCGGACTTAAATAATATTTCATAGATACAGTCACTGGGAAAAAAATGTTCAGCAAAAGGCCTTTAAGAAAGCAGTCTACATCGTATTTGTGGTTCATACCCACCGTTTAACTGAAGGTTCTGTGGATGTACATTCCCATGCCTGTACTTCTTGAGTCTCCTGCCCTTATCATCTTGCTGTATTTCTGCTCTCTCAAGGTAAGGACTTGTGTGCCTATATTCCATGTTTTATTGCCTGTTTTGTTTTTAATTCACTGTATAAGTGGATCAACTGCCCATCTGTTCACTTCACCAACATCTTTATTATTTTTCACAGATTCACTTTTCCCTATATATGTTATGGTTTTTAGTATTATTGTTAGCTGTGACCAAGGAGGCTTGTCCCGCCGAAACACGTCTGCTGTTCTTGTATCATCTCTGCACTTATCAATAAATGTACTGCATTGGAGTTTTGGAGTGCCGACCTTCTATACATATAACATGAAGTTCCACCCATTCCAGGAACCGAGCCACCTCCACTGCGGCAGTCACGCTCTTAGTACCTCCCTGGTTAATGTAGGCCATGGCATTGTCAGACTGTAACTGGATCGGGCAACACTTAGAAGAGCCATCCATTGGGAGAGAGACACAAATCACCTTGAGGTCCAGAACGTTAATGCAGAGCCTGGTCTCCTGGGTCCATATTCAACAGCTGATTCAGCACTCCCCTGAGTTGAACAGACTGGTATCTGTTGTGAGGCTCTTTCAAAAGAGGGAGATAGGACTTCCCAGACAGCAGTAAGGGGAAGTGAAACCATGAGGACATGGATGCCTTAGCCCAGCGACACAGGCGAATGTTCTGGCTTCAGAGCAAACAAACTCACAGTTGCACCGCTCAAGGCTGAATGAGGTTCAATTTACCTCTACTTTCAACTCCAATGGACACAGGTGCAGCTTGGCATCATTAGTAAACGTGCAGAAACATGCTGGACAGCCGCACTCTGTAAAAGCATTCCTTTATTGAAAATCACTTTTAGAATCCAAAAGACTGTCAGCATACAGCAAGGAAACCCAAGGGGTCAATACAGCAGGCTAACGTGTTCCACACCATAATGTGGGGGTGCTTAATCATAGATTAATTATCATTTGGATTCTAAAAGTGATTTTCAATAAACGAATGCAGCTGTCCAGCATGTGTCTGCACGTCTACAGGCGAATGTTCTGGTGTGATGTTGTGCATAAGTGACTGCCTCAAAGGAATTGACCATGAGGCCTGGAACCCTCATGCAATAACGACTGAATACGGTACAGTGTGAAAACAGTTAAGGGATGTGAAGACTACGTTTTTGAAGCTTCTCTGGTGGAAGGAACACCCTGGCCACTTTGGAATATAGAATATGGCCTAAGTACTTCAATCAAGGGGAGGAAAGCTAGGAGGACTTGCAGAGATTCAGTATCCATCTGAACTTCTCCAGAGTCCCAGTCATGACCCAAATACTGTGTTCTAGGTCAGACACAGACTCGGCTTGCAGGAGCAATTCCTCCCGATATCCCACAACTGAGATCCTGTAGAATCACAGCAGAGCCAGCCCCGCTGGCTGAACCTCGATGAACACTCAAGGTGCAGATGCCAGGTCAGAGGGAAGAGCCATAAACTGGTAATGGAGCTCCCCCACTGCAAAATGAATAACATTTTCTCTGTCTTCACTCCCTAAGTGTATGCAAAAACTGAGCTGTGTGTTGCAGATGGAGGGTTTGACCACAAGCAGGAGACACCCCTAGGTCGTGTTCTTTTCTTTTTGCTGTACCTAGTGTCCCAATCCTGCAGGTGGCACAATACCCATGGGTTATAATCCTCTGATCCATCTGTGTCATTCAATGAACGGAATTGTGGAATATTTCTTAATTTTACTGAATGTGCACCAGTTTACAAAATCCTAATGTGTTATATAGTTATTTGTGTTTGTGAGTCACAAAGTATGAAATATGTGTTGAATAGGAAATAGCACTGAAACCCTCATCTGCTGATCTGCATGTGGGGTCTATAAATATCAGAGCAATATAAAGTGGGACCTGAACTTAAAGTGGTTCTAAAGGCAGACGTTTTTTTTACCTAAATGCATTCAAGATGAAAAACCCCATCTCGATCCAGCGATGCTGTATCGGCTGTCCGGGGCTCTCCCTCCTGATTGGCTGAGACACCGCAGCGAGTGTCATTCACTCCTGCTGCTGTCAAAGCCAATGAGGAGAGAGAGGTGGCGGGGCCGAGCCATGGCTCTGTGTCTGAATGGGCACACAGACAGTGGCTCGGGTGCCCCCATAGCAAGCTGCTTGTTGTGGGAGCACTCGGCAGGAGGGAGGGGGAACACAGAGCAGGCTATATATTCATATACATGCTAGGTTATACGCCACCTATAGGTGAATGGACACTGGTAATCAAACAAACAGGAAGTTCCCCCTCCAATATAACCCCCCCCCCAAGCAATGAACTCCACAAAGACAGAGAGGGGAGGGGCCTCTGTGTCCCATGATGTCCTTAGAAAGAAATGGATTTTACAGGTAAGTATATATAAAAAATCCTATTTTCTTTCTCGGACATCACGGGACACAGACCAGGCTATATATATATTGGCACGTCCCAGAGCAATGCCTGAGGGGAGGGAGACACAATTCCAATTAAACCGCAGCCCTTAATATGCTGTGGCCAAAAATCAGAATCCTCCGCTGTTCTAACATCCACCTGATAGAATCTTGTGAATGTATTGAGGACCAAGTAGTGGCCTCAGAATCTGTGCCACCGACGTTTGGTGGCAGAAGCCCAGGAGGTCCCTATCTCCTGGTGGAAAGAGCTCTCACCCTGAATGGGGGATCTCTCCCCCCTAACCATAAATTTGAGTAATCAGCTGGCTAATCCACAGTGAAAACAGCTGCCTTGGATGCCGCCTGACCCTTCCTAGAGGACTTAGGCAACAAAAAAGGCATCAGTTCTACTGATGTCTGCAGATCTCTTCAGATAGATCCTCCGGTGAGGAGGGCTGAGAATAAAAAGAAGGTAACATAATATCTTCATTGAGATGAAAGGCCGACACTACCTTCGGTAGGAAGGATGGAAGAGGCCACAACACCACCTTATCCTGGTGCAATCTCAAGTTTGGCTCTTTACAAGAAAGAGCTGCCAACGCGGAAACCCCTCTGGCTGGGGTGATGGCAAAGAGAAAGACTAGTTTCCTAGTCAAAAAGACCAAGGGATTCTCCCTAACAGGATTAAAAGACTGCTTCTGCAGCACTAACAAAACCAAATTCAAATCCCCTGGACAGGGAGGCAATCTAACTGGAGGTAACAGCGGAGTTACCCCTTGTAGACAAGTCCTGATCAAGGATTGAGAAGCCAAGGCTCTGAAAAGATATGGACAAGGCAGAAACCTGTCCTCTGATTGTAGTCAAAACCAGTACTCCTGCTTGAAAAAAGGCTAGCATTTTACCAATCACATACTTGCGGGGATGCCATTTCCTGGCCTCACACCACGCAATGTGAGCCTTCCAGACCCTGTGATAAATCTACCTGGTGACAAGCTTTTTAGCATTTACCATTGTAGATAACACCAAGCCCAAAAACCCCAGGATCTCTCAATACCGTGCCATGCCATCAGCTTAGCGCACGTAAATGGGTGTGGAATATAGGACCCTGAGAGAGAAGATCGGATCGGACCGGAAGCTGCCAAGGCCCGTCCGCCGTTAACTTTGTTATCTCTGGGTAACAAGGCCTCCTGGCCCAATCTGGCACCACCAGAATGACTGTCGTCGCCTCCTCCAGAATTTTGCTTAAGGTATGCGGTAGCAGAAAGACTGGGGGAAAGGCATAAATCAAGGAGAACTGGACTCATGGAATCACCAGAGCCCCTACTCCTATAGACCAAAACCTAATTGTTGCAGCTTGCATATATTTGTTCTTAGAGTAATTACCTGCGAGGCCCTGGACAAAGACAGTCTGTTTCATGACCAATCATTCCTAGGCAATCGCTGCTTGAGCAATTATATGCAATCGGCCATGATTAGCAGTGGGAGCGGTCAGCCTTCCATTGCTCAAAATCAATTAATTTGGCCTGTACATGCCACATCCCTATTTGTACTAGCAAGACTCAAAACACGTTTGACATGGTGGGACCATAAAGGCAAACATTTTTACTGTATGTTATGTTGTGCCTTTAAAGTCCCACCATGTCAAACGAGTTTTGAGTCTTTTTAGCCTTCCATTGCTTTCAATGGGACTTCCGCCCACAGCTAAGCACCAGGAATCCCCACTTGGTCTCCAGAATGTAAAAGCTAAGTTTCATTCGCAAGCACAGATGGGGGGTCAAAACAGAAAGACTGAATTTATCACTTTATTTTACTTTAAAAAGTATGCAACTATTTAATTAGATCAGATTTCTTTTTAAGTAAAGGATAAGACACATTGTAAAGGCAGCATTAAAGATAAAATATAATAAGCTCTGCCTGAAGGAAAATGTTCAAGAACACTCTCTAGTATGCCGCTGACAATAACAGGATTTTATGGTTAGCTTCCCAAGAAAGCAATAATTGCTGTCCCAGTATTCCTGGTAGGATTTATGTTCTGGATCAGATTTTTTGAACTGCAATTCTTAACTATGTTCCATCATGAAAGTAGCTTGTCTACTGAAAGTTTAAGGTCATACAAATGATGTGTCTAAAGAGCCTTTTTCAGTTTCCTTCTGCTCTGTCTTTAGACTTCGTTAACTACACTCATATAATACATTAATCATCTCTGCAAGGAGAAAGTCATTTTATGATGTACACTTGGCTTTGATGCATAGGCTTTATTCCTTTTACATCTCCCAATAGCATGAAAAGTACACTTATTTTTCCAAATGTTTATATAGAATTTGAAGAATTACAGCATTTTAATACAATAATGATTTTATTTGTATAAAGAGTAACTACAATTCTCCCCCAACATTGATGACAAAACAGTCGACTGGCATTTTAAAGTGTGCAGATAAGTAACATTTAAAGTAATGGAACCATGGCAACAGTTGTGACTAACCTTGAAGCTCATACAGCTATTACCAATTTGCAAACTTCATTGAGAAGCACTACTTACAGCTGATGTCAGATTGCCAAGCAATATACTTGGCCTCTGACTTTGCAGTAACAAAGCAAGAGTTTAAGGGGAACACCAGGAAATAAAGTCCTTTGCTTTTGCATGGACAAGGGAAGTTAAAAATACTAGTATAATTCATGCCAGATACTTTACATAGCGCACTTGTTCTGGCACATTTTTAGCTAGTGTACAGCAGAGCTGCATGACTACTCGTTAAAAAAAAACGCAATCTCGATTCAACCCTCCTTACGATCTCTATCCAGGATTTACATGATTCTTTCATGTAAGTGCTGAGACATTCTCTACTGCCCGGCAAATGTTTATCAACATTGTCAGCACTGGGAGAGAACTATAAAAAAAAAGTATCTTTTAGTTCTTTTAGATCAAAGGAATGAACTTCGGTCTGTAAGGTCTGCAAAGGGACTGCAAAGTGGCATGACAAGTTGTACCCCATGATTTTCATCAAGTACCATTCATATCGCACCGACTTCAAAGTAGTCCCTGTACTTCTTTGGTCTGACTTTGATGCGAGTTAAAGTCCATAGACCTCAAGTTTACACAGGCATTCCCTGAAATTGCATTGATATTGCGGTAAAACCGCAAGGTCAATTTAACCTTTTTCTGACACTTGTTGCTTACAAGTTAAAATCAGTATTTTCTGCTAGAAAATTACTTGGAACCCCAAACATTCTATATATTTTTTTAGCAGAGACCCTAGAGAATAAAATGGCAGTTGTTGCAATATTTTATGTCACACTGTATTTGCGTAGCGGTCTTTCAAATGCAATTTTTTGGGAAAAAATAGGATTTTATTAAGAACTTATCATAAAATCCTTTTCTCTGAGTTCACCGACAGATGCAGCCCTTCATTGACAAGTGGGATTTA